>CM033274.1:8492653-9092653 GCA_019343175.1 Oedothorax gibbosus
GAATCACATTAATATCATTTGTATGCAGAAGTCTAAAACCAATATTTTCAAAAGTTAGTAGGATAAAGAGTTCAAAATTATATAGTTAATAGCATAAATCATTAGTGTTTTAACTCTCTGAAAAAAAATATTAGGTTTTATTGCTTTAACATATTCCTTTGAGTATTAAACTGCGTATATATTTTTTAATATTGTTCAGCAATTCAACATATTTTCGATCAGCTTTAAAACAGTTATTATTAAATAATCGAAAAAAAGTAAAATGATTTTTTTTCAAAATCGATAGCAATTTGAAAATGTCAGGTTTTAAAAGCATCTTGATTTTATTTAAATTGATTAACATTTTTTTTTTTGTAATTTGGTTGATTTTTTGTTGTTATCCTATATCGGACGATGCTCAATATCAGTGCATATTGTTTTCACATTCACACTATTTCTGGTTAGTTATGCGCACACATATAATCACATTTGGAAGTTAACTGTGTTATGAAGCTTTAAGTGAAAAGTTTTTTTATTAAATACGTACAATTGCATCGAACGTAAATGATTTTTTTAAAACCCTTCATGAACGCATGGAAAGTTGTGCGATCCTCAATTAAATTTTATTGACCTTGATTATACAATTTTGCATTGCATTTCCAGCAAGATTTTTTTTCCAATACCTTCATTCTATAAATAAAATGTAGCTGTAGTTGATCCTCATTTAATATGAAAATTTAATCGATTTGAGAATTCAGTACTATCCCATTGTAATCTATATTTTTTACTTCTGCGTTTAATTAAACAAAAACAAATTTCTATATTGCACTCCACTTGAGTATACACTACCACTTCTATTTATTTAAAAGTTAATTGTATTAAGTATCCATAAAGCAAATATAACTGTAGCCTTCACTTAGTATGAGAATATTTTATATTATGTTATTTCAATACTATTACATTTCACTGTATATTTTGTAATTCCGTGTCTCATTGTACAAAATTTTTTTTACCATTTTCCACTGGGATATTTGCAACCACATCTAGTTATTCAAAAGTTAATGGTAATAAGTATTTTTTTTAATTGCATTAGCTAATAATAAGGAGCTAAAATTATAATAAACTCAAGCAGAAATCTTTTTTTTTTCGGGGCAAGTTTTCTTACTTATCGTCTTTAATGAGTTCAGTAAAACAATTTTGAACTTATGTCTCTTTCACGATTTGAGCGAAAGGCGAGTCGAGAAGCATTGATGGCTCTCAACTACACAGCTCAAATTAGGAGAATAGGTATTTAGTAATTATCCATAAAGTATTTTCTGAAGTTTAACACATTGACGATTATTAAGAGAATTTGTATTGGGGAAATAAGCTTTCTGCTTAAGTTTATTCAAATATACAATACCTAAGACAAATGAAGCCGTTATTAGTAAGCAATTTATGCAAGACAACTTACATTACACAAAAAACGAATTTTGAAAACCTACAAAAGTTTCATTTGTTTAAATTCGGTAATATAGGTTGGTATGTGCAAATGGGTCTTTAAAGGGTTAAAAACGGATTTTTATTTATTTTGTTTTCGATTGTTTCAAGACTATATTTTAAACATTCCCTTTTACACCATAATTTTTTTCTATGAGCGACTCTTCCGCTCCAAATGAGGTCTTTATATAATTATTGAAAGATCATATATTTGTTATCTTTTTGAAATTGATATTAACATATTTTTCTATAAAATATTTGACATCGAATTTATCTTTTATCATCGTAATTATCTTTTTCAAATATAACTTTTGTTGAAGATATTTTTGGCATAGATATAAAATCTTTACTTATAGGCTTACATAAAACGATACTCAAAAACTTTGATGCCTGAAAAGTTGTATGATCCTCAATTACATTTATTGACCACAATTACGCTATTTTGTTTTACATTTCGAGCAGAGCAGGGATTTGTCAAATGTCTTCCTTCAATAAAGAAAATACAACTGTAGCTCAATTAATGTGAAAATATTTTGAGATATCTATACTATCCCATATTAATCTGTTTTTTTACTTCTGCGTTTAAAAAAAAAAACGATTTTGCACTCTACTGAAGTATACACTTCCACATACATTTATTAAAAAGTTAATTGTATTAAGCAATTGTGTTGATTGTATTACAAATCTAAAACATATTTTTTTATGACAAGTTTTCTTACCTATCGTCTGTAAAAAGTAAGGTCAAACAATTTTTAACCTGTCTCTTTCACAATTTGAGCGAAAGGCGAGTCGAAAGCAATTATCGCTCTCAACTACAAAGCTCAAATTAGGAGGATAACTTTTTAGTAATTATACATAAATGAAGTATTTTCCGATTTTTAACACATTAAGGGGGAATGGGCGCGCTGGACCGGGGGGTCTCCAAAGTGCTTCAGTGTTAATCCTATGGCGAAAAAAATATTTTCTCTACCACATTTCTCCGGCAGTATTGAATATTTTTACAAGCTGATTTTTTATGTGATAAATGTAGCTGATTTACAGGTCCCGACCTTCCCACTTTTTGAAATTGGTTCGAATATTTTTTTTAAATTCTCAATAAATAATTTTACACAAAATATTCGAAGCAATTTCAAAAAGTCGGAAGATAGAGACCTGTAAGTTATCTACATTTATTATTACAAAAAAACCGTTTTTAAAAATATTCAATACAGCCGAAAAGTGGCAGAGAAACTAGTTTTTTCCCCATTGGATTGGATTAACACTGAGGCACTTGAGTTTGGAGACCCGCGGTCCAGCACGCCCATTCCCTCTTAACGACAGTTATCAAGAAAATTTGCCATGGGAAACTAAGATTTTTGCTTTAGATTCTTTAAATAAACAAAGGAGAAGGTAAATGAAGACCGTATTATTGAACAATATGTGCAAGAAAAATTAAGTTAAACGAAAAATGAAGTAAACAATTCGAAACGTAAATTTTTCCGGACTATATTTCAGCTGAAATTCAAAATTTCCTACGAGAGACTCTTCCGATCCAAATGAGGTCTTAACACAATTATTAAAAAATTCGTATTTGTTCTCTTTTTGATACTGAAAACTATTTTTTTCGATAGAATATTGTCACCAAAATAATTTTATTTAAAATCTAAATTTTATAATATACATTTTTTTTGTATAATTACAATAATTTAAATTTAGGCTTACGTAGAACGATGCACATTAACTTCATTTTTATAGTCTTGCATTTCATGCTGTTTTTATATCATGTTCTTTATCTACAACAAATAATTAAAGGGTAAAAAAAAAATTGAATTTGACGGTTTCGTAAAAGTTTTGACTGTACGAAAGTAAGACAATGAATGACTGTAAGACCCTTGGTTGCGAGGTTTTCTATGTAAACAAACTGCTCAGTAAGCGAAAATTCATTTATAAAGACGCTATAGAAAAAAAAAGGTGTATAAACTTTTTTTTGGGTCTTATGTCCTGACGCTGAGTCATAATGGCGCTAAGAAGTCTTCCTCCTCTGACATGTGGTTTAAAAATAAAAGGCATCGTTCTCTTGTATTTACATTAGAATACAGTGCAAACCATGTACTGATAACACAGTATAGCTGATAGTGCGTCCAACTTCATTGAACAAATCAAATAAACACCGTACCCTTAACTATATTAGGCTTCCTAAGGCTTAAAAGAACCTCAGAAAAGTACCCATATTAATTTTACAAACCCCAAATAGTTTTAATATTTCAAAAGCCATTTATTGTTTAAGTTAGAAAACTAATATATTATACGTTATAATTTTTATTAGTTTTTAGGAAGATATTTTAGTAGATTTTATGAAATGTTTAGGCAGCAAGAAGTCATGACTTATTCCGTATATGATCGCTAAATACAATTTTTTTGCTGAAATGTTTTTGCGGGATACCTGTATGAATTTTTACTTTTATGTGCAGTTTTAGCAAGATTCAAACTTGAATTGCACAGCTTCGCACCTAACCACAATGCTCTAATTAAGATATTGTTAATAAAAAAATTCTTAAGATTAATTAAATCAGAAATAAGAAGTTACTTTTACAGACAACAATAAAAGTAGTATTTATAAAAATTTTCATTACATTTTAATACTTTAATTTTAATTACCCATGCATCACGTTCCTATCTTTTCTCTATGTAAAATACTCTTAGTTTTTAGAAACTGTAACTGAGAATATTTCAGCTAATTTATTTTTCCAAAATTATTTTGATTATAAACAGTGTATTTTCGATTCGCACGATCAACTAATTCGCAACAATGTGAAAGTGTGTGAACCGATTAAATTAAAAATATGCAACATGTTTCTGCTTTTTTTTTTATATTAGTAACATAGCATATTTAATTTCTCGTAATTTGCAACCAAATCAGTATGGAAAAAAATGTCCGGATATACTTTAATTTGTCAGAATTGGAAGAACTAAATATAAATTATTAACTTATCTAAAGATTTATCTTCAAAAACATGTTTTTAATTTGAAATTCTGTATTGCGAGATTAAAAATTTATTTTAATTTGAAAATAATATCCAAAAATTAAAATAAAAGAATGTCTGCAAAGATTAAAATATTTTCGTAAAAATAAGTTTTTAGTCCAAAAACTCAAAACTGTGCAAAAAAATCCTCTTTAGTATTTTGTAAGGGTTTCTTATGTTTAGTTATGAAACATTTCACAATTGTGTGCTACAGACTTATCATTTACTTGTTAGAACTTGGTTTTTATTTCTATGCAAAATGAAGTTTAACAGGTCTAAAAAAAATGTTGAATAAATTATATTTTCTACTAGTTTTATTTTCTTTGCATTAGGTCTTGGATATATCTTTCTCTAAACTGTTACTTTATTTTAAAACTGCTAAAATTTTAAATTTCTTCGATTTAACCATTTGTCTTGCATAAAAAAGCCAGATTTGATTCAATATAACTTTTCACTTTTTGTTTTATTTTTTAATTATCAGATAAAATAAGTTTCAAAAATATATAAATATTAAGAAAAAAAATCCATGTTAAATTTTTCTTAGAAATTGTGTAGCGCATTTAGGAAAAACCGTGGCTTTATCTCCTTCTGCTGTTTTGCCCTCATAAATACAGTAGCTGACTACGTGATGATAAAACATTTCAAGTAAAATTACGAAGTCTAAGGGTTAATGCAAGTCAAAAATTCCCAAAGTATACTACCATTTCAGAAAAAAACAGATTCCGTATGTTTTGCTTCAGTCAGCAACATCCATCGCCACCAAAGCAAACTCATTAACTCCATTGCGATTTTTACCAAATAATCAGTGTCACTGTGAAATACTGTTGCAAACTGAAGTACTGCAAACTCTCAAATACAGTTATGAACTCTGAAATACTCTTGCGAACACTTACAATCTCTATGCAAACTCTTATAGCGTGTAAATGCAGAATTGACCATAAAATTCCCACTGAGAACACTCTTGTGCATGGAGCAGAAAAAAATCGTTACCACCGCTCTTTGCACTTTCTGCGATGAACAATGCAAGAAGGCCTCAAGTCTCACAAACCATGATATTCCCTCTGAAACCCTATTGTGCTTAGGGCCGAAAAAAACTGTTACCACCGCTCTTTGCACTTTCTGCCATGAACAATTCAAGAAGACCTAAAGACTCTCACAAACTATGAAATTCCAGCTAAGAACCCTCTTGTGCGGGAGGCCTTAAACGAACCGTTACTACTGATCTTTGCACTTTCTGCGATGACAATGCAGGAAAGCCTGAAGACTCTCCTGAAGAAGGAATAAATAATTGAGGAGAGTCTCCTCAGAAGGCCAGAAGACTCACAAACCATGAAATTCCCGCTGAGAACCCAGTTGTACTTGGAGCCGAAAAAATAACGTTACCACAGCTCTTTGCACTTTCTGCGATGAACAATGCAAAAAGGCATAAAGACTGTCACAAACCATGACATTCCTGCTGAGATCCCTCTTTTGCAAGGAGCAGGAAAAAAAACGTTATCAACACTCTTTGCACTTTCTGCGATGAACAATGCAAGAAGTCCTCAAGACAGTCACAAATAATGAAATTCCCGCTGAGAACCCTCTAGTGAATGGAGCCGGAAAAAATCGTTACCACCATGAAGCCCAAAAAATCCATTTAGCCACTGTTGCCACGGCTCTCTGCACTTTCTGCGATGGACGATGCAAGAAGGCCTTAAGGCTGTCACAGACCATGAAATTCCCTCTGTGAACCCAGTTGTGCTTGGAGCCGAATGTTATCCATTCGCTCTTTGCACTTTCTGCGATAAACAATGCAACAATGCATCAAGACTGTCACAAATCATTAAATTCCCGCTGAGTGCCTTGTTGCCTGTGCCTGAGCGCCCTCTTGTGTATGGAGCCGGAAAAAACGTTACTACCGCTCTTTGCACTTTCTGCGATAAACAATGCAAAAAGGCCTCAATACTCACAAACCAATGTTTTTCCCGCCTAGAACCCTCTTGTGCATGGAGCCGAAACAAAAACCGTTACTGCCGCTCTTAGCACTCCCTGCGATGAGCAATGCAAGAAAGCCTCAAGGCTAATACAGATTATCAAATAACCTCTGAAAACCCTCCTGTGCTTGGAGCCAAAAGTGAAAACCGTTGCCACCGCTCTTTGCACTTCCAGCGATAAACAATGCAAGTAGGCCTCATGACTGTCACAAACCTTGAATTTCCCATTGAGAAACCTCTTGTGCATGGATCCGAAAGAAAAAAACGTTACTACCTCTCTTTGCATTACCTGAGATAAACAATGCAAAAAGGCCTCAATACTCACAAACCAATGTTTTTCCCGCTCAGAACCCTCTTGTGCATGGAGCAAAAAACAATTTACTGCCGCTCTTTGAAATTCCTGCGAAGAACAATGCAAGAAGGCCTAAGGGCTGTCACAGACAATGATTTTACAGCTGAAAACCCTCTTGTGCTTGGAGCCGAAAAAAAAAACGTTACCACCGCTCTTTGCACTTTCTGCGATAAACAATGCAAGAAGACCTCAATACTCACAAACCAATGTTTTTCCCGCTCAGAACCCTCTTGTGCATGAAGCCAAAAAAAAAAACGCTACCACCGCTCTTTGCACTTCCTACAGTGAACAATACAAGAAGGCATAAAGACTCTCACAGACCATGATTTTACCTCTGAAAACCCTCTTGTGCTTGGAGCCGAAAAAAAAACCGTTACTACCACCCTTTGCCCTATCTGCGTTGAACAATGCAAGAAGACATCAAGGCTATCACAAATCATGAAATTCCCGCTGAGAACCCTCTTGTGAATAGAGCCGAAAAAACCGTTACCACCATGGAGCCCAAAAAATCCATGGAGCCACTGTTGCCACCGCTCTTTGCACTTTCTGCGATGCACGATGCGAGAAGGCCTCAAGGCTGTCACAGACCATGAAATTCCCTCTGTGCACCCAGTTGTGCTTGGAGCCGAACGTTATCCCCACGCTCTTTGCACTTTATGCGATAAACAATGCAACAAGGCATCAAGACTGGCACAAATCATGAAATTCCCGCTGAGATCCCTCTTGTGCATGGAGCCAAAAAAACGTTACTACCGCTCTTTGCACTTTCTGCGATGAACAATGCAAGAAGGCATAAAGACAGTCACAACCATGAAATTCCCGCAGAGATCCCTCTTTGGCATGGAGCAGGAAAAAAAACGTTACCTTAGCTCTTTGCACTTTCTGCGATGAGCAATGCAAGAAAGCCTCAAGGCTAATACAGATTAGGATATAACCTCTGAAAACCCTCCTGTGTTTGGAGCCAAAAGTGAAAACCGTTGCCACCTCTCTTTGCATTACCTGATATAAACAATGCAAAAAGGCCTCATGACTCACAAACCATGAATTTCCCATTGAGAACCATCTTGTGCATAGATCCGAAAAAATCCAATTCTACTGCTCTTCGAAATTCCTGCGAAGAACAATGCACGAAGGCCTAAGGGCTGTCACAGACCATGATTTTACCTCTGAAAACCCTCTTGTGCTTCAAGCCGAAAAAAACTGTTACCATCGATCGCTCTTTGCAGTTTCTACGATAAACAATACAAGAAGGCATTAGGACAGTCACGAACCATGAAATTCCAGGTGAGAACCATCTTGTGCATAGATCCGAAAAAAAAACTTTCTACTGCTCTTTGAAATTCCTGCGAAGAACAATGCAAGAAGGCCTAAGGGCTGTCACAGACCATGATTTTACCTCTGAAAACCCTCTTGTGCTTCGAGCAGAAAAAAAACGTTACCACCGATCTTTGCACTTTTTGCGATGAACAATGCAAGAAGGCATAAAGACTGTCACAAACTATGAAATCCCCAGTGAGAACCCTCCTGAGAATGGAGCCGAAAAAAAAACGTTTGCACTTTCTGCGATAAACTATGCAAAAAGGCCTCAAAACTCACAAACCAATGTTTTTCCCGCCTAGAACCCTCTTGTGCATGGAGCCGAAACAGAAACCGTTACTATCTAAGACTGTCACAGACCATGGTATTACCTCTGAAAACCCTCTTGTGCTTGGAGCCGAAAAAAAAACTGTTACCACCGCTCTTTGCACTTTATACGATGAACAATACAAGAAGGCCTCAAGACTGACACAAACTATGAAATTTCCAGTGAGAACCCTCTTGTGCATGGAGCCAAAAAAAAACGTTACTACCGCTCTTTTGCACTTTCTGCGATGAACAATGAAAGAAGGCATAAAGACAGTCACAAACTATGAAATCCCCAGTGAGAATCCTCCTGTGCATGGAGCCGAAAAAAACCGTTTCTACCGCCCTTTGCCCTATCTGCGATGAGCAATACAAGAAGGCATAAAGACTGTCACAAACTATGAAATTCCAGTGAGAAATATCTTGTGCATGGATCCGAAAGAAAAAAACGTTACTACCGCTCTTTGCATTACCTGCGAAAAACAATGCAAGAAGGCCTCAAGACTCCAAAACCAAAACTTTCCCGCTCAGAACTTTCATTTGCTTGGAGCAGAAAGAAAAACCGTTACCACCGCTCTTGGCATTATCTGCGATTAACAATGCCAGAAGACCTAAAGAGTCTCACAAACTGTGAAATTCCTACTGAGAATTCTCTTGTGCATGGAGCCGAAAAAAACCCGTTACTACCGCTCTTTGCACTTTCTGCGATAAACAATGCAAAAAGGCCTCAATACTCACAAACCAATGTTTTTCCCGCTCAGAACCCTCTTGTGCTTGGAGCCGAAAAAAAAAACTGTTACCACCGCTCTTTGCACTTTCTACGATGAACAATACAAGACTTTCACAAACTATGAAATTCCCATTGAGAACCATCTTGTGCATAGATCCGAAAAAAACCGTTTCTACCGCTCTTTGAAATTCCTGCGAAGAACAATGCAAGAAGGCCTAAGGGCTGTCACAGACAATGATTTTACATCTGAAAACCCTCTTGTGCTTGGAGCCGAAAAAAAAACTGTTACCACCGCTCTTTGCACTTTCTACGATGAACAATACAAGACTTTCACAAACTATGAAATTCCCATTGAGAACCATCTTGTGCATAGATCCGAAAAAAAACCGTTTCTACCGCTCTTTGAAATTCCTGCGAAGAACAATGCAAGAAGGCCTAAGGGCTGTCACAGACAATGATTTTACATCTGAAAACCCTCTTGTGCTTGGAGCCGAAAAAAAAAACTGTTACCACCGCTCTTTGCACTTTCTACGATGAACAATACAAGACTTTCACAAACTATGAAATTCCCATTGAGAACCATCTTGTGCATAGATCCGAAAAAAACCGTTTCTACCGCTCTTTGAAATTCCTGCGAAGAACAATGCAAGAAGGCCTAAGGGCTGTCACAGACAATGATTTTACATCTGAAAACCCTCTTGTGCTTGGAGCCAAAAAAAAAACTGTTACCTCCGCTCTTTGCACTTTCTACGATGAACAATACAAGACTTTCACAAACTATGAAATTCCCATTGAGAACCATCTTGTGCATAGACCAAAAAACCGTTTTACCGCCTTTGAAATTCCTGCGAAGAACAATGCAAAGGCCTAAGGGCTGTCCAGACAATATTACATCTGAAACTTTTGCTTGACCGAAAAAACTTACCACCTCTTTGCACTTTTCGATGAAAAAACTTTACAACTTGAAATTCTTGAGAACCATTGCAAGATCCAAAAAATTCTACCCTCTTAATCCGAAGAAAACAAGAAGCTAGCTCACAGACATGATTTTACATAAACTTTTGCTGACCGAAAAAACTTCCACCGCTTTCACTTTACGTGAACAATACAGACATAACTACACAAACATGAATTTCCATGAGAACCCTCTTGTGCTGGAGCCGAAAAAAAAACTGTTACCACCGCTCTTTGCACTTTCTACGAAGAACAATGCAAGAAGGGCTAAAGACTGTCACAACAATGATTAATTCCCCTGAAACCCTCTTGTGCTTGGAGCCAAAAAAAAAAACGTTACCCCGCTCTTTGCACTTTCTGCGATGAAACAATGCAAAAGGCATATAAGACGCACAAACTATGAAATTCAATGAGAACAAACTTCTCTTGTGCATGGAGCCGAAAAAAACGTTACCACCGCTCTTTGCATTCTGCGATAACAATGCAGAAGCCTAAAGAGTCTTCACAAACTATGAAATTCCTACTGAGAATTTTCTTGTGCATGGAGCCGAAAAAAAACGTTACTACCGCTCTTTGCACTTTCTGCGATAAACAATGCAAAAGGCCTCAAAACTCACAAACATGTTTCCCTAGAACCCTCTTGTGCATGGAGCCGAAAAAAAAACGTTACACCGCTCTTTTGCATTCTGCATAACAATGAAGAAGGCCATAAGGACTTCACAACATGAAATCCCTGAGAACCTCTGTGCATGAGCCGAAAAAAAACTGTTACTACCGCTCTTTGCACTTTCTGCGATGAACAATGCAAGAAGGCTCAAGACTGTCACAAACTATGAATTCCAGTGAGAAACCTCTTGTGCATGGAGCCGAAAAAAAAAACGTTACTACCGCTCTTTGCACTTTCTGCGATGAACAATGCAAGAAGGCATAAGACTGTCACAAACTATGAATTCCTACCATTGAGGAAATTACACTCTTGTGCAATGGAGTCCGAAAGAAAAAACCCGTTATCTAACCGCCTCTTTGCATTACTGCGAAACAATGCAAGAAGCCTAACTCACAAATGATTCCATGAGAACTCTTGGCTGGAGCCGAAAAAACGTTACACGCTCTTGCACTTTCTGCGAATAAATCAAAATAGATCTCAAACATGATTCCGCTCAGAACCCTCTTGTGCATGGAGCCAAAAAAAACGTTACACCGCTCTTTGCACTTTCTGCGATGAACAATGCAAGAAGGCTTATGCGTCACAAACCATGAATTTCCCATTGAGAACCATCTTGGGCATAGATCCGAAAAAAACTTTTTCTACCGCTCTTTGAAATTCTGCGAAGAACAATGCAAGAAGGCCTAAAGGGCTGTCAAGACAATGATTTACATCTGAAAACCTCTTGTGCTTGGAGCCGAAAAAAAACTTACCACCGTCTTTGCACTTATAGCGATGACAATGCAAGAAGGCATAAAGACTCTCCAACTATGAAACTCCAATAAAACTTTGTGCTTGGAGTCCGAAAAAAAAACGTTACCACCGCTCTTGCACTTTCTGCGATACAACAAGAAGATAGATTCCACTGAAATTCCCTCTTGTACATGGACCGAAAAAAAAAAGGTTCTACGCTCTTTGCACTTTCTGCGATGAACAATGCATAAAGGCTAAGACCTAAGAACTCTCTCTGAGAGGAGAAAAATCTTAAAGCTCTGCAGTCTGAGTTGAAGCGACAACAGAAATTCCATGAGAACTCATGTGCTTGGAGCCGAAAAAACCCGTTACAACCGCTCTTTGCACTTTCTGCGAAGATTAATGCAAGAATTCCTGAAGACTCACAAACGATGAATTTCCCGCTGAGAACCCTCTTGTGCATTGAGCCGAAAAAAAAACTTTACCACCTCTTTGTGCACTTTCTACGATGAAGAATGCATCGGGCAAATGCAAAAATGGCTGGCTCTTTTTTTCGAATGTCATACATGAAATCCAAATCTTTCTTGACAATTATTTATTTTAGTTGTATGTTGTATTGTTGTCTTTAGGTTATGAAAAAGAGATTGTCAAATCCCAGGTTCAATTTGCTCGAATAGATACACGTTCGGGTGATTAACTCTTGTACTTTTCGCGGAAAGAAGATATGGCCTATCTAACGAACATTTTCTCAGAAAAAACCTCTAAAAAAACTTTGAACAGTTTTGCATTTTCACGGTGTTAAGACATTAAACATACATAATATTCATACTATTCTTGGCAAGTAGTATTGTTTTAAGAATATGAAAAACAGATCGAGAACAATTCGCACAAACAGATTCAAGTTCGGGTGAATAACTCTTGCAAGGAAATCGCTTACACAGGCAAATGCAGAATTGGATTGGCTTGCCTCTTCATCGAACACGTTTTACGAAAAAAAATTTGTCTTTGACAAGTAGAGTTGCGTTTGACAAATCAAGAAGAGGTCAAGAAACGTAATTGAACACTTTGCATATTATCTGATTAGTGTCTCAAAGACGAACTGTTGATCCTTATACTAAAAGTGGCTGGCCAGGGAATCGAATTTGTTGAAAAAAAAACGATTGTAATAAACTGTTTCTCCCGGCACATCGAGAAGTAACTAACTGTGAATGAATAATGAAGTCCTTGAAATAACTTGGAAACAGTTAGTGTCAGCCCACCGAAGAACTGTCGCCCTGGGTTTATCATTGGCTGATTACTGTATCAAAAACAGCACCATAGTTTGCGTCCCAGAAAAAAAGCTATTCTGAGTTTCTGATCACATACAAATAAGCGACGGTTGTTCCAGCGAAACAAATACTTTTAAGAACTATTGCCACCAGTTATAACAAGCCGAACTTTTGTCAGCATAAAAAAACAAAAGTTGGAGATGAAGCCTCACAAAGACATTTAATTGACTCTTACAAAATAAATTTAGCAATCCTAAAATATAATTATCTTTAAATGTAATTCGATAAATTTTTGATAAAACCAAAATAAGCCTAAATTTTTTAATTAATTTTTTTAAAATTTATATAGAATTTTTCATTACAATTATTTAAAAAAAATGATAAATTTAATTTTTTAAAAATCAGTTTATTATTTTTAAAATAAATTTATTTTTAAAAAAATTGTATTCGGTATTTATTTTATAAATTTTTGAAATTATATCCTGATATGAGTTTATTAACTGCTTAAAAATTTTAAATATTAAATCTGGCTTTTATGGCTGACAAAATAACAAAAAATGTGCAAAAAATTAAACCTCTACAATTAGATGTTCCATCTGAGGGGATGTCGTAGCCTCACGTAGCCTTTGTGAAATTCTAGCATTTTCCCTCTGAAAGGAATAACTAAGTTTGATTTGTTACGGTAAAAAAAAAAAACATCAGTCATAAACTTTTATTCGTCTCAGAGGGAAAATCAGAGTCAAAGCAGGTTCATGACATACCTTCAGATGAGACACCTGACAACAAAGAACTACAACCGCGTCAAAATTCTATTACACAATTTTGAAATGTACATAATAAGACCCCAAAAGAAATCTATTGCAAAAACAAAAACGCGACACAAGAACATTTTATAGATAGAATTTTAAGAAAGTTTTTCGCTTGATGATTGCCTTTTAGTAAATTCAATTGAAATCCAATAAACAATGATGTAAACTAAAAATTTCAAACATTGCACTATACGTGATCCTAAATTCTGAAATAGATAGCCACTACTACTTTTGAACTATACAGTAAAACTGCATAATTTTCTTAATGTCTTTAAGAAAATAACTATCATTCAACAACCAAATGCACCCTTTTAAAATTTAAATGGTTCACATACTTTTAGTGTTGTCTTATCTAGAGATTTTAAAAAATAATTACTGAAAATTATTACTGAACATTCTTTTTATATTTAAAAGAACCTAAGAATATATGTATAGGCAATGAACATCTACTTAAATATATATAATAGAAAAGATAATTACATCAAATTGGTTGAAATAAATCAGTAAACGTATTACGCTTCAAAATATGACTAAGAAAATTATATAAACGTGAATTTTGGTTGGAAATGTACAAAAATTAAATTGTACCAAAAATTTTCATAATAATAAAAATTCAAATATTATTTTTTAATTTTTTTAATTCTAAAAACTAAAATTTTTCTTGTTTTACTAACCATAGTTTTAATGTTATTTCACTATCGGAAATCTTACGTTTATCTACTTGACAATACTGAAAATATCTATTCAAAATGCATCTAAAAAATACCTTTAATTGAAAATAATTATAAGGCAACTAAAAGTAGAAAATTCTTCCTGTTTGTGTTAACGTCGCACAACAGCTATACTGTGTCATTTACATAGGTTTGTAGTGTCTTCCAATGAAAACTCCAGAAAACAATCCTTCATATTTTCGGACCACTGTCAAATGAGAACATTTAATTTTCTTTGTTCAAAAAGGTTTACGAAATCATCTCTCTTTTGGATATAACGCATTTTATCTGCCTAAAGTGGCAATTCATTTTATACCCTAAGAAATTGCAAACTTTCTTAATATATTAAACGCAGAAAATTTTCAAATAATCGCATATTAGCTACAATTACATTTTAAAGAACTCTTATTTTTATAAAAAAATTAACTATACCAAAATTTTAAAAACAAAGCTTTTAAAACAATTATGTCGATTGTGTAATTTTTTTTTATCTAAATTAACGTGTAAAGCCATCAAAATGAATGTTAAATTTACATTTAAAAAGTCAGTGTCAAGTATTTTTCTTTAATTTGGTCTATTTTTTGCTAAAATCAACACAAAGTTTTTGTATTTAAAATTTATCCCTTCAAATTTGGATAAAAATGCGAAGAGTCTCTATTCTAAACTAAGGAAATAGTTAACATCACATAGTTAACATCGTTAGCCAGATAAATCTTCAAATGCAAATTATTATATTAACTAAAATATTCGTAACCAGGCCAAATAATTAAGGGCTGAATCGCGCGCGCGATTTTAATTTCACCCTTTAAATTTTCCAGTTGATAGTCAAACAGTTGTACCTTTTTTTTGTCATTTCGTCAGATATTCAGTTTTTCACGATTGAGGATCATATAACAATTATTCAGCATGATTACTTTGTATGCTTTAGATAGTCCTTAGTTTTTTTTTTACGTACACTTCTATACACTAAATGCTAACTTTCGTTTCCGAAATATAAAGTTTGTTATTCGAATTTAATTCTTTTCTATATCGTAATTTTTTTTTTCAAAATTGAAAATCACACAATTATTTAGCGATATTACCTTTCTGATGAAGTTAACTTCAAAAAGTTGTATTTTTTTTACTTATCTCTACAATATTTTCGTTATTGGGATTTAAATTGATATTGATTTTTAAATGATGCAATCTAAATAACTGTCGACATTTATTACATTGAACTTTTTTTTCATATTTTCTTGATTGAGGATCGACCTAATTTATAAATTATATAAATAAATCTTAATTTAGTATAAAAAAATTGCTATACTCTGCTCCTATTCTACACGATCAAAAAAAATTAAGTACAAGTATTACAACTTTATATAACTATTAATAAAATTTTTTAGCCCAAATAATTGAGGATCATACATCAGTACACCAGCTTCAATAACACTGAATGTAAATAATATGCATGGATAATCTTCATTAACTTCATAAATTATTGTCAATGTCATTGTTGGATGCGCTATTTTACATATTGTTAGTACATATTACATTTTTTTACTTGAAATATTTTATAAAAGTAATTCTAGAACTGTTTTCTCAAAACAAGTTAATTTCAATAATTTTCTTTAAGTATATATATATCAACAAATTAAAAGAAAAATTCGCGTTTATATAGCAATCGATTGACCTTTTTGTACACAATATGTGAATAAGACTTATTTTTTAATGCAAAATATATTTTCTCTTTTTAAATGAATAAAATTTTAGTATTTTGAGAAAATGGTAATTTCTTTGAAAAAGTTGAATTGCTGAACTATATTATGTAATTTTTTTTAAAAAATTTGAAATATTTTTTTTTTCTAATTTTAAAGTGACTTTTAAAGGATGTATGGAAAATCATATTACATGAGAGTATATTTATCGGAAGCCAGGAATGGAAGTTTACAAATTTTCCCCCTCACTCCTGGAGCTATGTAAATACAAATGTAATACAGAAAATTACCCTATAAATGTTATTTATTACATTAAAGTTTTTATGACTAATTTTAAATTAAAGAGTGGTACCGAAACATCAATTTATTTTAAACGTTTCATTTTAAGTTGTCTTTGTCGCTATTGTTTAGTTCTTGAAAATATAAGCACTCATATCTACACTTAACTCAGTGGCGCGACAACCCATTGAAGGCCAAGGCATGATGTGCCAATTTTAAAGATCAGTTTTAATGGAGCCCCTTGCACTCCATTAAAACTGATCTTTAAAATTGGCTCCATTAAAACCCGTTCCGCTCCATTCCATTAAAACCCGTTCCGATCATTTATCTGCTTATCGGAACGGGGTAGGTGTTCCGATCAGCTGGTCGGACCAACCTTGAGTTTAGTTTCCAAGCTATTTTGGTCCCTCATTTTATAGACCTACCAAAAATGACAGGTGACAGATTGAGTGATCCTTGCTCAAAAAAGATTTCGAGCCCTGGTTGCATGTTAGCTACCACTTAGCCACCGAGCCTGCTTAAAAGTTCCCAATTTTTATGGTAATTAGTTTAAAATTTACTAACTCGCTTAGTTTAAGCATCACTTTAAATTTCTTTGGACACTATCTTTCTTCATGTTTAAATATTCTTAACCTGCTTTCAACGAAATGAATTGCTTTCAACGATTTATTTCATACATGCATAATAAACCTGATTTTAAATTTTTAATTTAGAGCAAGTCATAGCTAATCAAGCATTTAAATTTAAATGGAAGAAAACTAAAATAGACAATTAAAAAAATCCAATCTAAGTAAAAACTGCTATAAAGTAAAAGAAATGCTATAATTGCTCAATATTATGTGATCGAAAATGTGTTTCAAAATGATGAAAATATCAATATGCATTTCAAAGCAGATTTCAATTTGCAATGAACAAAAACATGAAACTTTTAATACCCAATGGTCTTAATTCCATACCGAAATATTACTTTTTTTGTTACAAATTTTCATCAGCAGCCAGTTATCTGCGTTTCTTAAATAACAACAATAACGACACTAACAACTTAAAGTATTAGCCAATTTTCTTTTTCAATTCAAAATAGGGTGTTTTTTTTAAAACTTTTTTTCAATGAACTGTGTCAATTGTAGTTGAGTTTATTTTTTGATCAAGTAAAATTTTATATAAATACCTTGCGTAAAACTATAAAATTGTACCCATAACCGTAACTAGCAGATACGTAAATATAAGTGGGAAAAAATCAGTTTAATCCCGTAAAATATATTTTAAGTGTTAGGGAGTCTGCAGTTAGATCAACGTTTAAGCTAATTATTTTTTTTTAAGTATTTTATTTTAAAAAAATTAATGATATTTATATACCTGTACTTTTGTTTTGTAACCATCAAATAAAAAAAAGGAATGTTATTCGTTCTGTATTATTAAGAACATTTAGGTTTTTTATTTGTTTCGATAATTTTTTTTACACTTTTTCAACGAAACTATTCAAAGATTTTTTTAAAACCAACCTATACTAGCTTAAATAAAATTCAGCTAAAATGGAAATAAATGTTTACTTTCAACTATAAATAAACGTTGTAAAATGTAAATTTTTTTGCCTTCACACGAACAAAAAATATAAGTTTTGTTAGTGATTCGTAAAATCAGAAAAATACACTTACGTAAATTGAGAGTTTGAATCCAGTTGGTTTGGGTGGCTTAAATTAAACAATTACACATTATTGAATAAACAATTACAAATCAATTCTGTTTTTCAAACAGAATCAATTCCCTCTCAGAATTTTAAATTGTTTTATCCATAAAAATATCTAGTTTAACGCATAAGTGACAGTTTTCTCAAAGGGTGAAGCAATTTTATCGAATACAAGTCACAATTTTGACCTTGACAGGTTGCAAATTTGTAAACAAGTCCCCCAAAATCATTCTAAACTCCATTGATTTGTCTTTTTTATATACTTTTGGTTGCATACATTTTAGTGAATTTTAAAACACTATAATTCTTAAGTACCACAGTAATTTTTCATTATAAATTAATATCTTTTTATAATTGAATGTATATAATATATACTTTACATTCAATAATAATCTATACTTTAAATTCAATAATAATATATACTTTTAATTCAATAATAATCTAAATATTAGTACCAGTATCAATCAAAAAATAATTTTAAAATATCATTACCAAGAAATATTCTTCTAAAAATAGTTAATAGTTATTTACTCGTTAAAATGCCTTTAAAGTAATTATGCAATTTCCAATTAACGAAGTTCCATTTGCAGTTCAGTTTGTTAATGTCCTTCATTACAAATCCTTCATGTCAACTTGAGTTAGTAGACTTGTCTCTTCATTGTTAAAAATTATTTTTATTATTATTTTTTTATTTATTACCTTTTAAGTGACTTCAATTTTAGTTTTGAATACAGATTTAAAGAAGTTTCAATGCATTTCTTCGTAATTAACAATTCGAATAATAAAATTTTTATTATATTTAAACAAAAAAACCTATTTTTAAAAGTATAAGAATAATTTATTAACTGTATATGCATCACATTAAATTTGAGTTTGAAAGTTAACAAACGCAAAAAAATACAATGCAATAATTTTCCGAAATATATGAGGATTTGTGGATTGTAAAGAGCACCCTGATTTTTTTCTTTAAAAATTATTCTATTGTTCAAATGTCATCTAAAGTTCTAAATAAGCAATCTCTGCTCAAAAGTTTTTTCATTCATGTGTGCAAATAAGTTGACGTAAATATATAACACTATAACAATTATACTATCTGGAAATAGTATTTAAAATTTTAATGAAAGCCAAATCGGAAAAATGCTGGGTATAGTAACTTTTTTTGCATCCAACTAATGTAACATCAATTAAAATAATGCTCGTTCTTTAACAGTTATTGTAAACAAAATCGTCCATCGCTCTTTTTTTTTATCTACACTGATTTTTTAAACTAGTTCAAATTTTCGAGCAAATAAATCCCTTCAAAATAAGCAGCAGAAAATAAGCTATTTTGTTTTAAAACGTAAACACGCTGAAAGCTAGTCTCTTTTTGCTTAGTTTTTTTTAATGCAATCTTATAGCGTAATTCTGAACTACCCTACAACCCAAACTTCTAAGCACATATCGAAAAAATATGAAGATTTGAGCAATTGGGAAAGCAATTTTAAGACTTACTGTCTATTTACATGAAATCTTTCAAATTCTATTAGTTTAAATAAACCGGAAAGGAGTGGAAATTAACTCAGACTGAGTTAAAACCGCTCGTTTTAACAGTGTAGGACGCAGATTGTTTTCTTTTATTTCTTTTACCCACTCTGAAAAAGAGTGAAATTCACTCCTATAGGAGAAGTGCATTTTCGGCACGGAAAGGAGTGGAAATTAACTCAGACTGAGTTAAAACCGCTCGTTTGTTTTAAGAGTGTAGTTCAACTCGTTTAAATTATCAAAGGAACCGGTATGTTTTATAACCGTCAAACACTTACAATAGTCACTCAAACAGTTACAATAGTTACAATACTTTTTCCAAACTGCTCTATTATTTAAAATTATAATTATTATTTAAGTTACGTCGACATCAACAATGAAATCACACGTCAAATAATTGTCATTCTATTATGTAATATAATTTGTTTGAAGTATGGAATATGAATATGGTGTGAATTGCCTTATTATTTAAATTTTTAAATTATATATGCTTTAACGTTGTGTATTTACAGTTTGGAAAGTTAAACAGTTGTAATTTATAAGACCTAAGCACGTATCCATGTTTCCTGAGAAATGGAGCACGTCTGAAGTGCCGATGACGTTTTTAACCATTTAATTACGAACGTTTTCAACACTTTAAGGTTCCCCACAAAGAAACCCTCAAAACAAGCTCGTCCACTAACACTTGGTTGAAGATGAGATCTTGAGGCACAACTAAAAACTTCCCTTCACCCCCTAACATGACATATAATCTGCCCAAATACGACCGAGGAGCCATTAAAGGTTTAAATCACTTAATCCGATCCCTCCAACTATTTTACAAGTTGAAATTGAATTTACAGTCCCTGGACAAATTATTAGACGCACTGCAAGATTTCATGTATCAAGCAATGATGAACAAAATACCTTTAGAAGGGCATTTGTGTTCCTAAACTTAAGCTATTGAATAGAAAATACTATCTGCTACACTTAATACATATATCGATATCTTTTTAATGATATGGTATTCTTTGTTATGTTTTCATCATTACTAAAAAAATACAGTGCGTCTAATAATTTGCCCAGGGACTGTACCATTGAAATGTTCATTTTAAATATATTGTCTTTGGACTCACGTCTACATATGATTTATGGTCAATTTTTACGAGCCAGTTTGTAATCATGTTCGATATTTAAATTTATTACCCTCTTTTATACAAGTGGAAAAAAGAACAGTATTATTTGAAGGCTCTATAGAGGTTTTATCCCGATATTAAACTCATTAAAGTACACTTTGTATTTATGCTGAATAAGTTTTTCCGCATTTTAAATGTTTTTTTTAAAAAAGAACATTTATAAATATTTTTCACACCCTTACAATTTGTAAATAAAAAAATATTCAGTGATCGTAAGCTTTCGCAAAACAAATTTAATTTTCTAGATTTTTTTAAATGCTTAAAAAGAAGTGCATTTGCAATATATATAATTACATGGGATTTAAAATACGTTTGCCTTTTTACACTTCTGGAATAGTTTAAGCACTTTTTAGAGAAAATATACCTATATGAAGCAAAATTGGAGATTTTAGTTAGAATTTCACCGCTTATCTTTAGCAATCATGTCCAATTTATTTTGCTATATGTATAGAGACATATGTACTTAAGAAAAGAAGAAAATTAAATAAAATTATTATTATTCATTTATGATGATAATTTTTTTTGTTTAGACATTGTATAAACTGAAGGTAAAGAAAGGGTGAAACTTATGAGGGAAAAGTGATTCTTTAGGAACTTTTCAATCTTTAAAGGGTATTCCTCAATAGAAACGTTGAAAAACTGTGATAAAACTGGTTCGACAAAAATTTGGGGCACTAGGCGACAAAAAAGTACAGAGTGATCCAAAACAAAAGAAAATACACTTTAGACATTTATGTATTTTATTGAATTGAGAAGTAACGTTTAGAATCGGGCTACGAATCGGGACCTCCTTTGAACTCTTGGGATCAAATAAGGATAGAAATTGTACTCTAAGGGTAAACTTTCCCCAGTGTTCGTAACTAGTTGGACATTGAATGTATAGGAAGTACCTATAAGCAATGAGGAGAGGGGGGGGGGGGGAAAGGGATCCAACCATCTATGTTTAATCCATATCTTTGTATTTTCCCGAATCACTTTGAGGCTTAAATTGTAGGCTGCAATAGGCTAGGAAAAAACAAGAAAACTAAGGACTTTTCTATTATCTAAAGATATAAATTTAGTTTTTTTTACCCCTTCGGTTCTTTTTAAGTTGTTGTTGATGTATTCTCGGTTTGTCCGACGGAGTCAGACAAACCCATTAGACTAGTGACCTATTTTCTTTAAACAAAATCTAGTACTAAAAGGGGATAAGATTAAAGACCATCCCTCTGGGTGGTCCGAAGCAGTTAAAGACGTGATCAGGAGACGGCCACTGATTTTGACATTTCATGCACAAGCCCTCCTGTCTTCACAAAATGAAAGGCTTTTAATGAAGCCTCTTTTCAATGAGATGAAATTGTAATTTGACAGACTGTCGCATCTAAGAGGTGTGTACGTAACTGTATACACCTAATTTTCAAGATTGTTAACTTATAATGTGAGATGTCTGCTATTATCGAAATAAAATTAAGGATCAAAAGAGGTCAAGGTGATTCGGGACTATGCAACGGCTGATAATGCCCTGGGCAGGTCAACTACCATATCTACAAAATGACTGACTTTTTGAATTCCTCTTAAACTAAAATCAATGATAAAATGCTGGAAAGGTTTTGTATTTCAGCGACTCAGCCGATGCTTGCGATCTGGGCTTATGAGGCGGGCACGTAATACCTCATAGTAACTGAACCGAAAAATTGAGTATTTAAATGGAAAAAAAAATATTAAAGACTTTAAAGAAATGGAATTCCATGTCATATTTGTTGACCTACCCAGGGCAGTATGACAGTTAGAACAGCTATGATAACACACGCCCCCTCCCCCCCCCCCTCCTCTCCCTGAAATAAATTTGATAAATCTCAACAAAAGATCCATCCCAAGTACTTGTAAATGAGAACAATAAATACAACGAAGGTGCGAGTTTAGCACTGGGGTAACGAATAGAGGCGCAAAGATGTCATTTCCGACGCGTAGACATGACGCCAGGAAAGCGTCATGTAAACATTGGAACATGGTGACCCACGCCCGAAAGACGTCACACAATTCATGTGTACGAGTGTGAAAGTGACTCTCGCGTGCGAAATCGAGTAACCCTGGTCTCTGATATCATCGGCAACACTCGGGAACTTCGACCGAAGCCAGTCGGCAGCACTTCGGAGCTTCTCGGTTTAGCGTCGGGATTTTCCGTGTACGGCAAACGCGACTGGAAACCAGTGCGTTGGTTACTTTTTGCATTGCAAAGTGTCTGAAAGTCATCGCTTCATTGTCCTCTCTGAAACGGTAATAGCGAAGTGCGAAGATTCTGACTGCGCGTGCGTAGCAGACGCGAGCATGAACGAGCTTAGCGAGTGGAGATTAGGAGAGTGAGAGCAAGATGGGATTTCAGTGCTTGTTTGTGTGTGGAAATGCATGGTTTTGAATGCATGTGAAGGTTTTTGAAATTTTATGTGCTTATGTTATGTAGTTCCTTAAAAAGTTAATTGAGATTAGTGGAAGAACGTGCTAACTGACATGTTTGAAAAATTTGAGGGTTTTTTTTGGTTAATGAATATTTTATTCTCTCCTTTAAAGATAACGAGATTCTCCATTTTCATAAACTTTAAGTTAAGTATATATTTTTTTTACTTTTTTAACTTTTGTAAGTGCCGTTGTTATTGTATCTAAGTGCAAACGAAAAACTTTAAAGCAAATTTTAGCTTCCACACTACGTTTATAACGTAAAAAATGGAATGTATTAAAATCTGTCTGTCTGTCCGTCTGTCTGTCACCCACTTTCACAGAACGAACCGCAAGTCGCACAAACAAGTGGGATACGTCATTTTGAAGCAAAAAATCAGACTAGGCTACATTCCAAATTTCATTAAAAATTTAAATTAGAAGTTTATTAAAAAAGTTTAAATAACGAAAAATTTAATCTACATTGAAATAACATGAAAATTCCCTTTTCATTCAATATTTTCACTGTTGCCATTTCGTCAAACGTACGAGAAACTTCATTAAAAATAAAAATAAAACTTTTGAAATAATACTTTTTTATGTGATATATAATTCAGTTTGGATTGTTGTAATATCACAATAGAGTTCTTTTGATGGTTCATTATATATGTATGAAGAAAGATGCATAGAGGATTCTAACTTTGCATAAAAAATGTGCAAAGTTTCGCTTTCATTTTTAAAGCATCAATTTTACTAATTATATATTTTTCAAACTGTTTTATTTTTCAAATTATTTTAACAAACGATATATAATAACTGAATTTTCGAAAGAAATGTAAATGGGAAATTGTGGCGACTCGGATATTCTGAGAACGTAGATTAATCAAAATAGTTAATTTTGGCGTTTAAAAGTTTAAATTGCAACTAGCTAAAGGCCCTGTTTGGCGAACTGCTTTCTGTGGTGTATAAATAGTTTGTTTCCTGTTGAGCACAAATGTTGTGTGGAAGCTTTTTAAGTGACAGATTCTGTAACAAACCTACTTGTTTTATTTTCGTTTTCCCTTTTTTGTCACTTAGCACATTTTTCCACTAAGCTATTCAATTGATCTCGTTTATCGTGATACTGTAAAAGATAAGATATTAATAACTAATTTTATGTTTCTGAGTTTCTTAATTCAGGAGTCTTATGTGTGGTTTCCATTACGTCGTTCATATAATCTATCCAGGAGGATTTCCGCTCATGTGTTGCTCTTGTGAAGATGCAGAAAACTTCGATCAAACAGGTAAAAACTCGTATCAATTTTTTTAGTTTGTTTAGTTCAAGTATAAGAGGTATTTACGCTTTATTGCTTTAAAAATGTGCTCGAATACAATTTGATACTTTTCAATTTCTCTGGCGTAAGCTAAAAAGTCGCCGAAATTCCGTTTGTCGCCAAAGTTTTCATTTGGTGAGATTTGCGCTTGCTATAATTAAAATTACCTGGAATTTTAATGCAAAACGCAAACATAAGTGTTGAATGATTTTTGAATAAAAAACGATTTAAAGAGCGTCCGCGATAAGAATGAGACAACTTGATTTTGTTTTAAATTCACCAAAATATTACTTACATTAATGATAATAACATCAAACTGACAAACAAATATTTTCATTTACTTTGACACTTTAAATCGACGTATATCCACTTTTGAGTCAAATTTTACGAAGATTTATTCTAGACGTCATCATGACATTTTGTACAGTTTCTTCCGATACTGATTTAAGGAGACGATGGTATACCCTCTTGCAATTGTTTTTCAATTGTCCAATGCAGTATGAAATTAACGATAAATGAAATCGTTTGCACTGTGCGTAAAATCGCAATTAAGTGTTTAACTTTAAAGTTAAAATGTGAGTATTTAACGTTTAAATTGATTCAATATACCAAAATCGGTAAAAATATCGAAACGAAATATCGAAAGTATAAAACGTGCACTATGTTTTCCCAAAGTCTCAAAACAATTTTAAAAATATTTGTAACATAAAGCCATTTCATTTTATCAGTTGTTTTACTATAATTTAATTCTCTAAATTGATTTTAGTTTGTTATAATTTTCAACCGGGTAACATACTCGTACTTTAAACGCTTAAGTTCTAAAGTTTATGGAACACGATATAGTTCGTATTCTAGCCTCAAAAAGTACGAATTAAAATAATGAATACTGCTTTTAAAATAAGTTTTTAATACTGTGTATCTTTTCATATTTTATTTCAGGATGCCCGGATTTGAAAAATTCTGCGATGGCTTACAATTTTCCTTGGTATGTACAGCATTTCCTTAATTGTATAACCTTTGTTATTTTATTTCAGATGCTTAATTTCAAATAGTTCTATAATTACTCACAATTATCAATGGTATGTATATCATTTCCTTAAAGTTTCTAATATTGTCCTATAAAATATTAGAAACGAATTCAAATAAATCAATTTAGAGGATATTTCTAGGTTCGATTTGAGGAAACATTTAGGTGTACAGTAGAACCTCGATTATTCGGTTTAATTGGGACCGGAGTTAGGTTGGGTAATCGAAAATTCCGGATAATAGTGAATCTCCATTAAATAGTAAAACTTGTATTACAGAGGAGAGTCGAAAATCTGCGTACCTTAAATTCGCCAACGCGAAAAATACAAATACAAAAATTATCGACCAACAACAGGCCAGAGGCCCAGCAAGGTTGGTCCAAAATAAATCTACATTACCAGTTTCCAATGGCAATCAAGATTCTTCTTAAAATCTTCTACTCTATTCGAATACACCACATAATCTGGTAAAGCATTCCACTCATTGACAACTCTATTGTAAAATTAATGTTTTCTTACCTCCCTTCTAAAGCATGATTTATTCAATTTCTGATCATATCCTCTGGTCCGGCTATTTGAGGTAAAACCTAAGCCCTCCATGTCCCTGTTTTATGAACTTGAATAACTGGATTAAATCACCCCTAGCTCCAATTTTCCAGAGAATACATGTTTAAAGGTCTTAATCTGTTATCATAATCAATACCAGATAGACCCGTTTTCGTAGCCCTATGCTGAACTTTTTCAAGCAACCTATATCTTTTCTGAGGAAGGGAGACAATTTGAACAGCATATTCCAGATGTAGTCTTACCAATCCCCTATCCCTATACAATGGCAAAATGATCTTAGATTTAGAAGGGTTTTTTTTATGATCTCCTTAGATTTTATGGTTTAGAGGAGCGCCGAAAGCTATGCCTGAAAGTCTGCGTACCTTAAGTCTGCCAATGTCCGAAATCTGATATGGTTTGTGCATTAGTACACATTGAATTTTAGTGTATTTAAGTTATCCAAGACTTCCTGGTAAAAAGAAAGTACCCAAAACATTATTTTTAATTTCTGAGCGGAGTTCTTGGAAAATAGTTTTTTTTTTACAGTAAAGATATACGGAGTCTCCCGAAAATTTAAGATTGCCAGGAATTCTCTGTTACTTTTTTAATGGCTTGTTTTGATATTTAAAAAACACCTCGGTTTTCTGGTTTCTTGAAACTCAATGATTGCCTGAGTTCAGAATCGGTATTCCAATTTCAGAATAGCCGGATAATTCCGATTTCCCACTCGCCGGAGATTCCCGATTTTTGAATAGCTGTATATTTCTGAAACTAGTTTCTTTTGTGAACAACCAAAAATAAATTAGTTGGAGTTTTTGATGTTGGCTTCGAGACGGTCAAATAAGAGTTCCGGATAATAAAAAAAAGAACGCATAATCGAGGCTCTACTGTATATAAAATATTAAAGGCCTAACACAATACAATGTGCGGGTTTAAACTACTGTTAAGGTTTAATACATTTTCTAAATGGTTAAAAATTGTGCATATTATGATAATAAAATCACGTTTTAAGGGCAAATGACAATGATCGACCATGGGTTTCCAAACCAAAGTGAATATGTGTTAATATAACGAAAAGGTAGAGGCTACGCGCACGGGCATCGTTCACGCTTTGCGTGTATGGGTATTAACTGCGCATGCTCAAGGCGGGGCTTACTGGAACCATGCATACATTGCGTGAACAGGTATGGGAATTATACTTGAAAGTTGAGATTACTCTTTTTGGGCCCCGGGCAATTTTGTTTTCTCCAAAAAAAAACAGTATCCAAAATGGGGCAGTATTGTGGGGCGCATTGAAAGCCTAAACACTCGTTTAGGGAACGGGGAAAAATTTCTCTAAAACATCAGTTCTAGACATTTGTAATGAGCGGTCAAAAAATAAGAAATTTAAATAATTCATGAAAACTTAAAAAATGCTTTAACTTTCCAGGACAACTTTAAAACGATGATATTTCTTAGTGGGAAAAAAAAGCATCTGTACTTCTGCCGAGAGAGGGGATTTGAACCCGGTACCTTATGATTACGAACCGCTTATTCTACCACTAAGCTATGTCATCCGTGAAGATCTAAACTAAAACTGCTAATAAGCCTCAGTCCTGCACAGTAACTACCCGTACGCGTACGTAGACACTCCGTAACGAAAAAAATATTTTCTTACGCATAATAGGTTATATGACTAGATTTTTTTTTATTGGCTTAAAATATTCTTATGCCAAAACTATTAGACCGGTATTTTTTCTTTTTTTTGTCAAATACCTCATAAAAAGGGAGAAAAATGAATTTTAAAATTAGGACGAAAAATTACGCCCGAAAACGCTTTGTGGCTGTCACGTGGTATCTATGACGTCACTAGTAACTATAAACAAACTTTGAAACACCAATTTGGAATCTACCAAAGAGTTCTATAGTAGGGTAGAGACTGAACCTACTAACCGCACCATGGACCAACACGGAGACAATATAGGGTGGCATGTGGGGCCCGATGGCCGAGTGGTTTGGAAAGCAGACCATAACGCTAGCAGTACGCGCGGTGTAACGGGTGCGGGTTCGATTCTCGCCTTTGCCCTGGGTGTACTTCCTTTCTCAGTATCAAAATTATAAATTAACTAGCACTTTTGCCACTCTATTCGGGCTCCGTAGTGAGCCTTGGCTGCCGACGGCAGCTCAGTACGAGTCGTTCCTCTACCCTACTATAGAACTCTTTGGAATCTACTTTAAGCAAATTTGAACTATCCGCTTCTGTAAAACCTCCTTCCCTTAGCTATATAAATCTTATTTTAATCGTAAATTAGATTAAATACAGTTTAATTGCAAGCAAAAAAACATCACGCCGGTTTGTTTATATATACTATAGTGACGTCAGCCAAATCAACGCGTTTGTGATCACGTGACGTACCGATGAAAAATAAGCCATTTTAAAATGATTTTTATGAATTATTTAAAAATTTATTTTCGAAAAAAATATATACGTTTGTTATTTTTGGGCTCAAATTATAATTAATTTAACATTGGAAGGTATTTTAGCGATATAGCCAAGTACCCTATTCTCCGGCTTATTGAATTAATATTGAATAAATACTTTGTCACAAAATATTCGAACCTATTTCAGAGTTGGATTATAGAGACTTTTCAGTCTGCTACATATATCACATAAAATAAACATTTGTAGAAATTGTTTGCAAGTGGGATTTGGTTTAGAAAAGAATTTTTTCCATGTGTATGGTCCAAAGTGTTCCATTTATATGTTATTACAGGAGTTTTTTTAAATACTTAATATAATACTCATACATGACATTAAAGGAAAACTAACCTAGTTTTCCTACAAGTGCTCAATGTGTGCGCCTTTAGTGATACGGCACACATCCAAAACGAAAATGCAATTCTTCCCATACTGTCTGCAGCAAGTCCGGAGTAATGGAAGCAACAGCCTGTGCAATTCTACCTTTCAATGTTGGTAAATCGTGGGATAGGTGTGGAACGTAGACCCGATCTTTTACGAATCCCCAAAGGAAGAAATCACAAGGCGTGATGTCAGGTGAACGAGGCGGCCAGGGTAACAGAACTCGGACATTCTTTTACGGATACCCTGTAACACACACGTAGTTTTGGAGATCCGCGGTCGATTCGGGCTCAGTCGCCTTTAATGGCTTTACATTGAGTGTTATAGGAAGCAAAAAAGTACATTACATTTTTAAATGTGTGGTTATTTTAGGATTAAAATAGTGGCTCGTAATGAGTCGTTTAAGAAAAAGGAGCTTAAGATAGTGCGCATTAAGGTTTTGGAAAAGGAAATTTTTTTAAAAAACGAATGTTTATGAAGGGCCAATAGTGTATAACCTTTGATATTTTATATCAGGTGCTTGTTTTTAAATAGTTATGTAATGACTCACAATAATCAATGGTATGTATATCATTTCCTTAAAGTTTCTAATATTGTTCTATGAAATATTAAGAACGAATTAAAAATAAATTGCATTTTGAGGACACCGTTAGATTCGATTTGGGAGTGTATTGAGGTGAGATTTTATGGTGAAAAAACGTATGTTTGATTGCGGAATAAGGTGGGATTTGGAGGGTAGTAACTGATGGTTTATTCAGGTGTGATTTGAAGGTGCATTTGGGTTCGATTTTAATGTAGGTTAAGACTAGTTGGGAGCATTTTAGGTGTCATTTGATCGCAATGAAATGTGATTTAGGATTAAAATTAGGTTGATTTTGGGGTGCAATTTGGTTGCATTAGATTAGAACCGATTTTGAATAATTATGTGCGATTTAAAAGTTCTTATCTGTCATTTCAGTGCAATCAGATAGATTTTAGCTCAAAATTACATGCGACTAAAGGGCACATTCTGGTTCAATTTTCAAAATAGTTTGCATTGAATGATTTATATATATTCGAAATCGGGCTTAAAATTCATTTTGCAGTCCTTTTCTAATTAGTGGTTTAATCCACTGCATATTGAAGTTTTTTGCCCATTGATTGCTAAAATAGTTCGTATTGGATGCTATTTAGAATGAGTATTTAGGGTTAATAATGGATATTTGTGTAAAGAGTTTTGGAACAATAAATATTAAATTCTAACCTAGTGCATATTGCGAGTTTGAAGTATTTAACAAGGGTTTAATACAGTGGAATTAACGGAGAGATTTAAGATCATGCTTAATATGCATGAAATCGAGAGATTACGATTCGGAGTGCATAATTTTGAATTAACAAAAATGTACGGTTTTTTTTATTGTGCTTATTTAGAGTTCAAAAAATAAGGCATCGTAAGTGGGCATCAGTTAATCATGTGATGCGATTTTTAACCCCCCCCCCCCCCCTTCTTGGTGAGATTACGTGATTTTTTGGCAAGTTTCAAATAGTTTTTAAAACTCCGACGTTTTTAAAAATAGCATAATCTTGGCATACTTTAACATCCACAGAGAGCTCAGATTTATTGTAATCTGAGCGTCAAAATTGGTAGCGAGAGTCGCCTAGGTGGTGCCACAAAATAACTCATTTCTGGGGAATATGCAGAGTCTGCGAAGGTTGACAGCCAAAATTGCAGCTACATTGGGGAAACAAAAATATTTTAAATATGGTTCGGAAAGCTACGATAAATATTATGTAGATTTTGCCGAATTTTTATCGAGTCATATTTTACTAAAATTTAACCACTTTATTTTCTCGCTATGACGTTGATTTTTTTTTTGCGGAAAAAAAAATCGTCTGGATCCCTCCCTCCCTAAAGGCAACAAAGAATTAATGGACACCCCTTAAGAGTATCAACCAGTTTTTAATATAGGGTTAAATGTAAGGAGCTCAAGATTGTGTGTTGTGTTCTACGTATTAAACTAGCAAATATTGCTGATGGACTATTAATATAGAACATCTGATATGTCATTTCAGGTACCAGGTCTTCAAATGACTTTAAAATGGCTCTCAATCTTCATTGGTATGTAAAACATTTCCTTGCTGTTTCTAGTATTGTCCTATAAAATATTAGAAACAAATTTTCTAAAAAAATTAAATAATTTAGAATTTCAAGATTCAAACTGATGGTATATTTAGGTTAGATTAGGGAAAAATAAGGTCATTTAAGGGCATATAGATTGAATCATAGATTTAGTTTGATTTGAAGAATCTTTACGGGGTGGTTTGAAGGGTTTCACACGCTTGATTTTTGATAAAACAATCACGGGAGATTTGACAGTGCTAACGCAAACCATCTTTCCGAGAAATTATTTTTATCAAGTTTCAGCTACTAAATAAGATTAAGGGTGCAATTGCAATACATCTTAATCAATGTGATAATTATTCAAAAATGACGTAGAAAAAACACAGGCATATTGCATTAATTTTATGTGAACAGCATCTATCGGCAGTTTCACATACTAATTTTGGTGCTGCCATCTAGTGGCTAATAGTATTAAACTAAAACTCGCCCCATATACAACTCGGGGACAACCTAACTTGGGTAACAACAAATAGTAAAAAGGCAGAGGGAAAAGCGTGGTGCTATGATACAAGGCAATAAATCACATCGCAACCTCGCCGATTCAAACGAAACAAGAAAAAAGTTTCAATCAGACGTCTAGTTTGGCGCCGACATAGCTTCATTTGGCCTATTGTAAATTAATGGTATTATAAAAAAAATTCTTGATGCGCAATAAGGCGATTTTTTTTTTAAAGCAAGGTGCCAAATACAAAGAAATATAATTGTTAATAATAAAAAATATTTAAATTGTTCAAATTCTTAATTCTAAAAAGGTTTAATCTTTTCCTGTTTTCTTCACTCCCAGTATTGATTTAATATTTTTTGATAAATTAATTTATAAATTATGGTGAAGGGTTGGGTAAATTTATTAAAATACACAATTTTGATTTGTAAGCTTTTAGAATACTAGAAAAATAGTTAAAATTTTTATAAGAAATTTATATAAAAAATATTTTTCAAAATACTTAAAAATTATATGTATTGTTTAATTGTAATTTTAAAAGGGTTAATATTTTTAAGCTAGAAATAAACACACATCTCTAAAATCTAATTTTAAAAAATGAGGCAGTAGGGATTCAGAGCAGTATTTAAATCCGCGAATGAAAATCAATTGTAATAATTATTTTTGCAAAAAAAAACGCACTTTTTTGTGTTATAACTGTAGAAGGATAATATTTTTAAGCGAAAAATAATAATACATAACAAACATATAAATAAACAGGAGAGTTTATGTTCTTATTCAAAATTTTAACCATTGTAACACCGCAAAAAACGCCAAATGTTTTTACGGTATTGTAAAATGTTAATTCCAAACTTTTACTGCAATTATAACCGAAGATAAACCTTGAGAAACCATACAAAAAAAACTACAAACGGTTAAAAAATAAATCGAATTAATAGTTGGAGATTTTTCTAGCCCTTTATAGAAAGCATACAAAATATTTCTAAAAACCGAGAAACTATAAAACTATTTTAACAAAACTAAAAAAAATTAATAATGTACATCACAAGTATTCACTTTTCGTACAATACGACTCAAAAAGTAACAAAGGAAATAAAAAAAAAATCTTTATGACATTTAGTGAATACTTGACTACAATTACCAACGACTTTTTCCAAAAATTTTGAAATTTTTAAAATCTACTTTTGTTCAGCCAGATTTGGACAAATGCTTTTGATAACTTCTATTTTAAATTTAAGGAAAAAATTGTAAATTGCCTTCTTTCTTAGGGGCTGGGGAGCCCAGACGGTTAGGCACTCGCCTAGCATGCGAAAGGTTCCAGGTTCGGGTCTGGGCATCGTCAAAATAACTGCCGACCTATAAACGGCTCGTGCAGCCCAAAATGTCCGACGAATAATACCGTGTAAGGGAGTGCACGTTAAATATCCTTCAAAGTCCTAACGCTGCGTACGATGTCGCCCTTAACGGTTGCGTTGGGTGCCTATTCAGGTGTCGGCTCGTCACTTGACTGTGGTTCTAAAATACGACGCCCGTCGCCAATAGCCCTTGTGTAGCTCTAGTGCGACGATAATTCAAACCTAACCTAACCTTTCTTAAACAGAAATTCATTTTCAATCGCCAATTACACAGTGAATTATGATATAATGAAAAAAAACATCTGCCGCTGTCATAATAAAACAAAATCCTATCGAATCGGCAACCCTGGAACGCGAAAAAGAAACAATGATCCGTTGGCTGGAAACTCTTGTAAGGTAATATTTATATACAAAATGATCTGAATACAATTTAATCAAAATACACTTTTCATTCTAATAAAATTACCACATTTTCTCAAATAATATTCAAATATGTTAGACCTTAAACGAAATTAACGTTTTAAACAAGTTTTCTGGATGGATTCGCAAATAATTTATGGAACTCTTTACATCCGCGGAAAGATCTTCTCCATAGCATATTTCTATTTACCCTACTTAGGTTGTCCCGTAGTATAGTGCAATTAGGTAGATACGAGAATAGGCAATAGTATCTTTTTAGGGTACATTTATTAAAAAAAATTGATGTAACTTTTAAGGGACGAATCGGTGAGGGTGTATAGCTTTTGCGGCAAAATCAAGTAATGTCCGTTATTAGTTAAGGACGGATCTGTCAATCGAACCTCAACGCCTCGTAATTTTTGCTTACTTGTATCAAAATCTCTGCGCCCGTTTTTATTTTAGTTCGACAGATGAGATCCGCCAAACCTCGACGTCTTGTATTCTAGTTCGCGACGTAAGCAGTGAGGTCTTTTTTTTTTTAGGCACATATTGGTAAATCAAATCTTTAGGTATTTTGTTACTTTGAAGTTTGAAAGATGATAAGGGCTGGTTCATGACCTACTGCTGCCAAACTCCATACCTTAAATCCTAAACAAATATATATGTACATTTTTATAGGGTCGCGGTTAAATTGTATATTTTTTATATCCACATGAGAAACGAACGTGGTATTTGTTTTTGAACGGAAAAATAATCGGCAAGTCAGTAGATTTAATAGGTGAAATAATCGGCACAGTATGTCCTTGAAATAATGTTTGGAAGTCGTTGAAATGTCTTCAAAAACTCCTTGATTTTTACGTTTGAAATAAGAGTTTGAACCCTGGTTGTGGGGCGCTAGATCAGTTTTTAACTACGTAGATTTACGGACACAATTACATGGGACTTAAGAGTTCGATTACAGGGCACATTTAATTACGATATTAAGGTGAAATATAATGTATAATTTAAAAAATACATTAAGGCACTTCTTGGTTCGATGTGGGAGAATATTTAAGCTCATTGGAGAGATAAATGCGAAAGAGCCCGATCGGCCGCGGGTCTCCAAACAAAGTGTCTCAGTGTTAATCCAATGGCAAACTTTATTTTCTAAGCCACATTCCATCTGTAACACGGCCTACTCAACTACTAAGGCCGAAGAAGCTTTCTCAAACAAGCTCGGGGACGGAAATTTTGACGTCATCGTTCCGAGTGACGTTGTTCCGAAGATAGAGACAACCTGTCTCGAAACCTGTTCGGAACAACTCGTTCACGGCTGACCACAATTTTAGGGTTCCGAATGCGTCCGAACTAGTTTTTCGATCTTCGGCACTGGGAACAGTGACGTCAAAATTTCCGTCTACGTTCATGTTTGGGAGAGCTTCTCTGGCCTTGTTATTGAAGTTGGCCATGTCTGTAATGAATATTTTAACAAACTTTTTTTATGAAAAAAGTATAGCTTGTCTCTATAATCCCATTTTTTAAAATTGGTTTGAATATTTATTTTTTTTAATGTTCAATAAATAAATTTATACAAAATATTCGAACAGATTTCAAAAAGTGGGATTATAGAGACCTGTAAGTCATCTATATTTTTCATATAAAATTAACCGTTTGAAATTTTTTTAACAAAGCTCTAAAAAAGTGGCATTGAAAATAACTTTTTCCTTAAGTTAACGCAGGGGAATTTGGTTTGGAGACCCGTCGTTCGCCCTTAATGGCTTGACCTTGTGTGTTATAGGAAACCAAGAAGTGCATTAATTTTTCAAATTTGCTTAGTTTATATTTAGAATAGTATTTCGAAAAGATATAAAAAAATATCTAATGAAGTGTTACAAAAAGAGGTTTAAAATTGAGGTTTTGGAAAAGCATATAGGTATGATTGGAACATGGGTTTAGTGTGATTTAAAGTACCTTTAAAGGGACTGCTAACGCAAAAATAAATCTTGGCGTTAAATCATTTTATCAAGTTTCACTTACTACACAATAAAATTCCGGGTGCTATTGCAGTAAGTTTTAATCAGTGTGATATTTCTTCAAAAGTGGCGCAGAGACAACACGGGCATTTCATAAAATGTATAGCAGCGACATCTATTGATAGTTATACATACTACTAATATTGATTGCTATCCTCTAGTGGCTGCAACTCAAACTAACCCATTACAAAGTTCTTTTTTCCCACACAATTTCCACCCTCCCGCCTCAAAGCATCACTCCAAAGCCTTGTTTTGTAAGAACACAAAATCGGCCGTTGAGCTGTGCGTCCGGATTTTCCACTTTCTAATTGGCCCTAGTTGTCACGTGACCACAGCGCCAAAAATAACGATCTCAGCGTTCGAAAATCTCGAATCAGTCGTGGTTTGATTAGAGCTTCCAAAACGTTTGAAATGGCCGATGTTTCTACCTATTCGAATGAGATAACGATGACCTTCGTTTACTACGCATGCGTTAGATGCGGACACATTGCTAGACGTGAATTCTAACAATCCACCCAAGCGAAGATAAGACGCTGAGATATCAATGAGCAGGGCGTTTTTTAACTTAACTCAGTCCTTATAAAACAGGGCTTTGGTGTTGCATTTAATTAGTTCACTTCTAGATTATAAAACCTTTGATTAGGTCGAATCAAAGTTGTGTCATTTAGTAAAAACAGATCTAAACTTTTCATCCCAGACAAAATGCGGTTAATAATTTTTTCCAATTTTCCAGTTACAGCTTGACGGTTTACCTTAGTGGATTAAAACGTTATTAATTTTCAATTCATATACGTTTCTCGTTTGTTAAATATGATGTGCCGTTTTTAAGGGGGAATGGGCACGCTGGATCGCGGGTCTCCAAACTCAAGTGCCTCAGTGTTAATCCAAAGGGAAAAGGTGGGATTTGGAGGGTAGTAACTGATGGTTTATTCAGGTGTGATTTGAAGGTGCATTTGGGTTCGATTTTAATGTAGGTTAAGACTAGTTGGGAGCATTTTAGGTGTCTTTTGATCGCAATGAAATGTGATTTAGGATTAAAATTAGGTTGATTTTGGGGTGCAATTTGGTTGCATTAGATTAGAACCGATTTTGAATAATTATGTGCGATTTAAAAGTTCTTATCTGTCATTTCAGTGCAATCAGATAGATTTTAGCTCAAAATTACATGCGACTAAAGGGCACATTTTGGTTCAATTTTCAAAATAGTTTGCATTGAATGATTTATATTGTCGAAATCGGGCTTAAAATTCATTTTGCAGTCCTTTTCTAATTAGTGGTTTAATCCACTGCATATTGAAGTTTTTTGCCCATTGATTGCTAAAATAGTTCGTATTGGATGCTATTTAGAATGAGTATTTAGGGTTAATAATGGATATTTGTGTAAAGAGTTTTGGAATAATAAATACTAAATTCTAACCTAGTGCATATTGCGAGTTTGAAGTATTTAACAAGGGTTTAATGAAGTGGGAATTAACAGAGAGATTTAACATCATGCTTAATATGCATGAAATCGAGAGATTACGATTCGGAGTGCATAATTTTGAATTAACAAAAATGTACCACGTTTTTTTTATTGTGCTTATTTAGAGTTCAAAAAATAAGGCATCGTAAGTGGGCATCAGTTAATCATGTGATGCGATTTTTAACCCCCCCCCCCCCCCCTTCTTGGTGAGATTACGTGATTTTTTGGCAAGTTTCAAATAGTTTTTAAAACTCCGACATTTTTAAAAATAGCATAATCTCGGCATACTTTAACATCCACAGAGAGCTCAGATTTATTGTAATCTGAGCGTCAAAATTGGTAGCGAGAGTCGCCTAGGTGGTGCCACAAAATAACTCATTTCTGGGGAATATGCAGAGTCTGCGAAGGTTTGACAGCCAAAATTGCAGCTACATTGGGGAAACAAAAATATTTTCAAATATGGTTCGGAAAGCTACGATAAATATTATGTAGATTTTGCCGAATTTTTATCGAGTCATATTTTACTAAAATTTAACCACTTTATTTTCTCGCTATGACGTTGATTTTTTTTTTGCGGAAAAAAAAATCGTCTGGATCCCTCCCTCCCTAAAGGCAACAAAGAATTAATGGACACCCCTTAAGAGTATCAACCAGTTTTTAATATAGGGTTAAATGTAAGGAGCTCAAGATTGTGTGTTGTGTTCTACGTATTAAACTAGCAAATATTGCTGATGGACTATTAATATAGAACATCTGATATGTCATTTCAGGTACCAGGTCTTCAAATGACTTTAAAATGGCTCTCAATCTTCATTGGTATGTAAAACATTTCCTTGCTGTTTCTAGTATTGTCCTATAAAATATTAGAAACAAATTTTCTAAAAAAATTAAATTTAGAATTTCAAGATTCAAACTGATGGTATATTTAGGTTAGATTAGGGAAAAATAAGGTCATTTAAGGGCATATAGATTGAATCATAGATTTAGTTTGATTTGAAGAATCTTTACGGGGTGGTTTGAAGGGTTTTTACGGTTTTTACACGCTTGATTTTTGATAAAACAATCACGGGAGATTTGACAGTGCTAACGCAAACCATCTTTCCGAGAAATCATTTTTATCAAGTTTCAGCTACTAAATAAGATTAAGGGTGCAATTGCAATACATCTTAATCAATGTGATAATTATTCAAAACTGACGTAGAAAAAACACAGGCATATTGCATTAATTTTATGGGAACAACATCTATCGGCAGTTTCACATACTAATTTTGGTGCTGCCATCTACTGGCTAATAGTTTTAAATTAAAACTCTCCACATATAGATTTTCAACAGTTGTTTCTTCACACATTTTTCACGGGTGCAATTAGGTAGATACGAGAATAGGCAATAGTATCTTTTTAGGGTACATTTATTAAAAAAAAATTGATGTAACTTTTAAGGGACGTATCAGTGAGGGTGTATAGCTTTTGCGGCAAAATCAAGTAATGTCCGTTATTAGTTAAGGACGGATCTGTCAATCGAACCTCAACGCCTCGTAATTTTTGCTTACTTGTATCAAAATCTCTGCGCCCGTTTTTATTTTAGTTCGACAGAAGAGATCCGCCAAACCTCGACGTCTTGTATTCTAGTTCGCGACGTAAGCAGTGAGGTCTTTTTTTTTTAAGGCACATATTGGTAAATCAAATCTTTAGGTATTTTGTTACTTTGAAGTTTGAAAGATGATAAGGGCTGGTTCATGACCTACTGCTGCCAAACTCCATACCTTAAATCCTAAACAAATATATATGTACATTTTTATAGGGTCGCGGTTAAATTGTATATTTTTTATATTCACATGAGATAAACGAACGTGGTATTTGTTTTTGAACGGAAAAAAAATCGGCAAGTCAGTAGATTTAATAGGTGAAATAATCATCACAGTATGTCCTTGAAATAATGTTTGGAAGTCGTTGAAATGTCTTTAAAAACTCCTTGATTTTTACGTTTGAAATAAGAGTTTGAACCCTGGTTGTGGGGCGCTAGATCAGTTTTTAACTACGTAGATTTACGGACACAATTACATGGGACTTAAGAGTTCGATTACAGGGCACATTTAATTACGATATTAAGGTGAAATATAATGTATAATTTAAAAAATACATTAAGGCACTTCTTGGTTCGATGTGGGAGAATATTTAAGCTCATTGGAGAGATAAATGCGAAAGAGCCCGATCGGCCGCGGGTCTCCAAACAAAGTGCCTCAGTGTTAATCCAATGGCAAACTTTATTTTCTAAGCCACATTCCATCTGTAATGAATATTTTTACAAACTTTTTTATGAAAAAAGTAGCTTGTCTCTATAATCCCATTTTTTAAAATTGGTTTGAATATTTCTTTTTTTTAATGTTCAATAAATAAATTTATACAAAATATTCGAACAGATTTCAAAAAATGGGATTATAGAGACCTGTAAGTCATCTATATTTTTCATATAAAATTAACCGTTTGAATTTTTTTTTAACAAAGCTCTAAAAAAGTGGCATTGAAAATAATTTTTTCCTTAAGTTAACGCAGAGGAATTTGGTTTGGAGACCCGTCGTCCGCCCTTAATGGCTTGACCTTGTGTGTTATAGGAAACCAAGAAGTGCATTAAATTTTCAAATTTGCTTAGTTTATATTTAGAATAGTATTTCGAAAAGATATAAAAAATAACTAATGAAGTGTTACAAAAAAGAGGTTTAAAATTGAGGCTTTGGAAAAGCATATAGGTATGATTGGAACATGGGTTTAGTGTGATTTAAAGTACCTTTAAAGGGACTGCTAACGCAAAAATAAATCTTGGCGTTAAATCATTTTATCAAGTTTCACTTACTACGCAATAAGATTCCGGGTGCAATTGCAGTAAGTTTTAATCAGTGTGATATTTATTCAAAAGTGGCGCAGAGACAACACGGGCATTTCATAAAATGTGTAGCAGCGACATCTATTAATATTTATACATACTAATAATATTGATTGCTATCCTCTAGTGGCTGCAACTCAAACTAACCCATTACAAAGTTCTTTTTTCCCACACAATTTCCACCCTCCCGCCTCAAAGCATCACTCCAAAGCCTTGTTTTGTAAGAACACAAAATCGGCCGTTGAGCTGTGCGTCCGAATTTTCCACTTTCTAATTGGCCCTAGTTGTCACGTGACCACAGCGCCAAAAATAACGAATCAGTCGTGGTTTGATTAGAGCTTTCAAAACGTTTGAAATGGCCGATGTTTCTACCTATTCGAATGAGATAACGATGACCTTCGCTTACTACGCATGCGTTAGATGCGGACACATTGCTAGACGTGAATTATAACAAACCACCCAAGCGAAGATAAGACGCTGAGATATCAATGAGCAGGGCGTTTTTTAACGCGTTGACGTGCGTTTTCAGTCCTTATAAAACAGGGCTTTGGTGTTGCATTTAATTAGTTCACTTCTAGATTATAAAACCTTTGATTAGGTCGAATCAAAGTTGTGTCATTTAGTAAAAACAGATCTAAACTTTTCATCCCAGACAAAATGCGGTTAATAATTTTTTCCAATTTTCCAGTTACAGCTTGACGGTTTACCTTAGTGGATTAAAACGTTATTAATTTTCAATTCATATACGTTTCTCGTTTGTTAAGTATGATGTGCCGTTTTTAAGGGGGAATGGGCACGCTGGATCGCGGGTCTCCAAACTCAAGTGCCTCAGTGTTAATCCAATGGGAAAAGAACTATTTTCTCTTCTACATTTCTCGGGTTGTATTGAATATTTTTACAAACGGTTTTTTTTAAATAATAAATGAAGATGTTTAGATGACTTATAAGTCTCTATCTTCCCACTTTTTGAGATTGTTTCGAATATTTTGTGTAAAATTATTTATTGAAAATTTAAAAAATATTCGAACCCATTTCAAAAAATGGGAAAGTCGGGACCTGTAAGTCAGTTACATTTATCACATAAAAAAATCCGCTTGTAAAAATATTCAATACAGTCGGAGATATATGGCAGAGAAAATATTTTTTTTTTCTCCATAGGATTAACACTGATGCACTTTACTTTGGAGACCCCCGGTCCAGCGACATCCCCCCCCCCCCCCCCCTAGAAATGTGAAGGGTTAAGTCGTATTTCAATTGCCTCCTGAATCTTATTGTGTAGTAGCTGAAACTTAATAAAAATGATTCCATTCGAAGATGGGTTATGTAAGGTTGCTGAATCAACCGAAAAAGAATGAACCATGAACCATTTTATTACAAATATTGTTAACGAACGTTGAAAAATTTAACTTTTTGAAAAATTGAAAAAGGGAATTTGAGGCTTCAATGAAGCAGGCGACCATTAGAAGTGCTGCTACGAAATTACGTAAAAAAATTGACAATACTTTGACACAAGAAGGTTGTTCTGCGAAAAAATAATGTTAAACATTTGGTGGAATTCTAAGATTATATATTCCAATAATTTAAAAACCTTCAAACACGCTGATAAAGAGTTGAACTCTGTGTATAAAATGTGTAACGATCCCAATTTTTAAACTATGTTCATAAAGGCGGGCTAAACAATATTCTAATATTCCTAAAGGACCGTTGATGGAGGTTTTCATGAAACACTAATTTGAATAGTTAACTAATGTCTTGAAGGATCATTGGAAAAGTTTCTTAAAATATGAAAAATTGAACACAGTTTTAGTCAAAGTTGAAGTGGTCAAAACTTCACAAACAAAACAACCAATTTAATAGGTGACCCAAATATTTTTGACCTGCTAACACCATCCCATTACTTAGGTGGATCTTGTTTAATCATGTTGCCAAAATATGAAGGTAGAGTAGATTATTGCAGATCTGATGTTCTGAATAAATGAACTAAATTCTGAATGAATGAAACACAGACAGGCTTTGTTAAAATGTTATTCAAAGGTGACGTCGAGACAACACAGGTTTTTTTTTTAAAACTAAAACCAACCCTTGACATAGTGTGTTATAGGGCACAAAAACAGTGCATTACATTTTCAAATGTGTACTTATTTTAGGTTTAAAATAGTGTCCCATAATGATGTAAAAAATTTCTAATGAAGGTTTTAAAAAAAGAGCTTAAGATAGTGCGCATTGAGGTTTTGGAAAAGATAATTTTTTAAAAAGAAAGCGAATATTGCTTATGAACTGCTAATGTATAACCTTTGATATTTTATTTCAGATGCTTGTTTTCAAATAGTTCTGCAATGACTCATAATTATCAATGGTATGTATATATTTTCCTTAATGTTTCTTATATTGTTCTATAAAATAATAGAAACGAAATAAAAATAAATTGAAATTTGAGTATACCGTTAGATTTGATTTGGGAATGTATTGAGGTTAGATTTTATGGTGAAATAAGGCATGTTTGATTGCTCAATAAAGTGGGAATTGACTGTATTAACTGATTGTTTACTTAGTTGTGCTTTGAAGGCGCGTAAAGGTTAGGTTTAAATGTATATGACGGTTTGATGTGAAGGAATTTTAGGTTAGTTTTTATAGTTAAATTATGCGGTTAAGAGTAAAATTAGAGGTAGACGTTGGGGGTGCAATAATTTAGTGTAATTCTAAGTTGCATATTTACAACCGATTTTTAATAATGAGATTAAAAAGCTCTTCCCAATTACATGCGACTAAAAAGCACATTTTGATTCAATTTGCAAAATTTAGTTTGCATTGAATTAATTATATATTCGAAATCGGGGCTTTAATTCGGGGCCTTTAATTAACATTATTGACTATTATTTCCCTTTATTAGTGGCTTGATCTAGTGCACATTGAATTTTGTGCCTATTGATTGCTAAAACAGTTCCTATTAGACGCTATTCAGTCTGTGTTTAGGGTTCAAAATAGATATTTTTAAGAGTTTTGGAACAATAAATATTAAATTCGAACATAGCAGTACGCATTGCGGGTGTGAAGGCTCTTTCAAGGGTTTAATGCAGTGTGAATTTACGGAATTAACGAGTTAAAACCGTGCCTACGGTGCATAAAATCGAGAGAAGGAGATTTTTAATTGTGCTTATTTTGCGCTAAAAATAGGGCATCGTAAGAGGACATCAGTTAATCATGTGAACAATAAATAATAAATTCGAAAGTAGTACATATTGCAGGTTTGAAGTATTTATCAAGGGTTTATTGCAGTGTGAATTTAAGATTTAAATCGTGCTTAATGTGCATAAAATCGACACATGACGATTTCGTTAGAGTAATTTTAAACAAACGGTATTTTTAATTGTGCATATTTTGCGTTTAAAATAAGGCATCTTAAGAGTTTCCAGTTTCTAATACAGAGTAACCAGTTTCTAATACAGGGTTATAGAAAATGAGCTCAAGATTGTGTGTTGTGGTCTATTTAATAAAATAGCTGATGATGGACTATTTATATAGAACCTATGATGTGTCATTTCAGGTACCAGGCCTTCAAATAACCTAACAATGGTTCTCAATTTTCATAGGTATGTAAAACATTTCTTTAATATTTCTAATATTGTCCTATAAAATATTAGAAACTAATTTTTTTTAAGGATGCATTTTTCGGGATCTTCAAGATACAAATTAATGGTATATTTAATTTATATTAGGGAAAAATTAAGGTGTTATTTACGGGCATATAGATGTGATTGGAACATATACAGGATGGCGCAATGAAAAAAGGCCCCGGCGTAGAGCTACGAATGCAGGGAATTGCTTGGCTAGAAAAAAGTATTGAAGTCACCCGAAAGCCTCCTAGTCGAATTCATAAATTGCATAAGCGTTCAATAACATCACTTGACAAACCTGTTTTTCATTGGTTGGTTTGGTTGTTACTTAACTAGAGCTGTTTATGGACTATTGATCAGTCACACACAGTGCACAGGTGAAGACGGCATAGCCTCCGCAAATAGTTCGGCAAGCGTGTTTTGGGCTTAATGTTGAAGCGATCATTGGCGTCACTTGGAAAGCCGTTTTTAAGTCGGTTTTTGATTAAACTGCATTTCCTGTCTTATCCCCACCACTTAGCCGGGCCACTTTTATTTGTGAAACCCTGTATTTAGTTTGATTTGAAAGATCTTTCACGTATGATTTGATATTGTGTAAATGTTTTTTTTACATATCCCTGGGTCAAAATTAGACCAGTTGCATGATGTTTGTGACCCTGAGAAAGTCCAAAAATAAAAATGGGTCGTCGTTCATGTCCTTCCACGTCAAACCGAGGCAATGGAGTATGTGTTCAGGACTGGCTTGAGCACTTCCACGACAGTTGGGGCAGTCCGGGAACAGCTTGGTTCCGGCCTCAAACTTCAAACTCTTGTGTGTGCCGTCCTGAATCTGGAGAGAGCAGTTTGGTCTTGCCTGCATAGTAGCAATTTAGAAATCTCGCCTGGTTTCTTAGCGCCGTACCAAGAGTGCTGAGGGGGACTACAGTCTATTTCTGTCTTTTTGTAAATGGAGCCAATTTCTGAATAAGTCAACAGGTTTTCCCCCTCTAAGATCTGGTCACAGCCTGCCCTTGAAAGTCCGTCAGCCAGTTCATTCCCAGCTATACCGACATGAGATGGTATCCAAACTAAATGCCCTGGGAGAAAACGCGAAAGTATATCGAGCTCCTCGATGATCGCCACAACTGTGGTACCACTGACCTCATAGAAATTCTTCAAATACTGTAAGGCACTAAGGCTATCGGTCATTAACCACACCTCCCTTTCATCGTTTTCTATAACTCTGAGGGAATCAAGAATAGCGAATAGTTCAGCTCTATAGCTTGAACTGTGGTTCGGTGTCCTTCTGCTGATATTAATGGGTTCCTTGTTTGGTCGGAAAATCACGGATCCGCTACCGCAGCAACAGTTTTCCAGTTTGCTTCCATCTGTAAAAATACGTGTGGCTTCAGGGGGAATACTATACAGCATCTCGAGCCCTATATCCTCATAAAGAATTGGGTTGTCATTACTTTTGTGATCTTATAGGCAAGGTCTTGATTAAAATGCACATTTGATAGATCAATAAGGGGGTTAATGGCAATGAAAGGAGATGTAGGCTCAACATCAAATTGAAACATGTCACATCTAAGCGCCCTACTGAGTGGAGATTCTTTCTTTAACCTTTGATTGCTTTTCCAACTTTTAATGTAATTTGCAGTTCTATGATTGCAATCGTAACTGCGAAGCCTGTTTAAGTAATTGTTCATAAGACATTTTCTCCTGCATTCTAATGGAATCAGTCCAGCTTCAAATTGCGCAATGTCATTTGGGCATGAGTTTCGCAATCCTGCAATAATTCTTGCAGCACTTGTTTGTACTTTGTTTAGTTGTTCAAGAGAAGAGATGGAAGCCGTGCTAAATATTTGAAACCCATACTCAATGATAGGTCTAACAAGAGTCTCATATGAAACTTTGAGTGTTGCAGCATCTGCTCCCCAACTCCTCTGTAAATGTAAACTACCTTTGCGTAAAATCGTTCTTTATCAAATTTCAGATACTACGCAATGATAATCTGGAGGCAATTGCAGTACGTCTTAATAACATTTATTCCAAAGGGACGTAAGGAAAACGCAGGTTATTACATACAGTTTGGGGTGGTGACATCTATCGACAGTTACAATACTAATTTTAATGCTGCCATCTAGTGGCTAGTGGTTTCAACTAAAACCAACCCCATATTATTATACAGTTCTTTTTCGCACATTTTTCACCTGTGCAATTGAGTAGATATGAGAATGCAATCATATCTTTTTAGGGTAAATTTATTTACAATTTTAAGTAATATTGAAACTTTTTGAGACGGATCCGTGATGGTGTATGTGATATTTGATTGTGCAATAAGGAATGTTTAAGGTTACAAAAAGTTCGTGTTTTGGGGCTTATTTGAGATAGGTTAGAGCTTGATGCTATTTGAAGGTACAATTACATTTGAATTGTTTATTATGTTGCAATATCAAATCACATTTAGATTGGATTTAATCATATATTAATATAGCAACTTTACGCACGATTTAAAAGTACTTGAATGTGCAGTTTGAGAGTACAATGAGATGAGGTAGATTTGAGATTACAATTAGTATATGCGATTTGGAAGGGTTCAATTAGAGGGCATATTTTACTTTATTTAGCTGAATGAGTTTGCTTCTAATGATTCTTATAGTCGAAAATATTGCTTAAAATGCTTCGTAATGTGGTGTGATAATGCAAATTATTTACTCAAAATAATACATATGAAAGGTTTGAAAAGAAATTAACAATCCAATGGTCTCCTAAATCATTTGATTTTCATAGTTGAAATAATTGCTAATAATGATGGTCTAGAAATAATGCCTAATTTTAACCAATAATACTGCATTTTGAAGATTTGAAAAAATGGAGTAGATGTAAGTTTGTATTTAGGATTAAATCTAGATTATTTTGATATTTTAAAATAATAAATATTAAATCCGAACATAGTACGTATTGCACGTTTGAAGTACTTTATCAAGTGATGCAGTGTGAATTTACGGATTTGACGATTTTAAATTAAGGACCTTAATATAGTGCGTATTCTAGTCTTAAAAGTATCTATTAAAATAGCGAATACGATCTTGTAAAGGCATTTAATGTTTATCCTTTGATGTTTTCTTTTAGGTGCCAGGTTTTAAATAATCCTGCTATGACTCGCAATTATCGTAGGTATGTATAGCATTTCCCTTATGTTTCTAATATTGTCCTATAAAATATTATAAACGAATTATAATTTATGAATGTAGAGTGTATTTTTAAGCTCGACTTGAGAATTTTATTTTCGGTATTTGAAGGCACATTTAGGTGTATTTGATAAAGTATATTTATGTTGTATTTATGGAAGTACATTTAAATGCAATTTTTAATATATTGGGATCCAGTGATATGCAATTTTTTAAGTGACTATTAGATACGTTTGATTAAGTGATTTGAAGTGACATTTAAGTTCGATTGGAACGTACCCGAAAACCATAATGTGTATTTGGGAGCGAATTACAAGAGTACGTAGATTAACGGTCACAGTTGCATTTTTTTAGGGTTCACTTGCGTACGATTAGAGGGCACATTTAGTTAAGATTTTAAGGTGAAACAAGATGAAATTAAAAACAAATGTAATAAGGGGATACTTGTTCGATGTGGGACAAAAATTTCGGTTCAATTTGAGAGTTAGACAATAACCCACAATATCTTGAGCTTATTTCTATGTATGTATTAAACTAGTAAATATTGCTCATGAATTGGATATGAGTGTAGAACCTTTGATATTTTATTTCAGGTGCTTGTTTTCAAATAATTCTGCAAAGACTCAAATTTATCTATGGTATGTATATCATTTTCTTAATGTTTCTAATATTGTTCTATAAAATATTAGAAACGAATTAAAAAATAAATTGTATTTTGAGGAAACCGTTATGTTCGTTTTGAGAATGTATTGAGTTGGTAGGTTTGATTGCGCAATGAGGTGGAATATGAGTGTATCAACTAATTTTTTATTCAGGTGGCTTTAAAGGTGCATTTAGGTTCGATTTGAATGTAGATTAAGGTTTGAGTTGAGGGCATTTTAGGTGCGTTTTTATAGTAAATTATGCAGATTTATTATCACAATAATACGTAATTTGTTTGTGCATTAAGATGTGATTTAAGAGTAAAATTATAGGTGGATTTTGGGATGCAATTTGGTGTAGTTTAAAATTGCATTTAAGACCTATTTTTAATAATTATGTGCGATTAAAAAAATTCTGATATGTGCCATTTTAGAGTGAAATCAGATAGATTTTAGCTTCCAAATACATGCGACTAAAATGCACTTTTTGGTTCAATTTGCAAAATTTAGTTTTCATTGAATAATTTATATAGTCGAAATGGGGCTTCATATTCTTATTGTATTCTATTAATTAACCTTATTAGTGGCTTGATCTGGTGCATATTAAAGTTTTTAGCCTATTGATTGTTAAAACAGTTTATATTAGGCGCTATTGAGAATGTTTATTTAGGTTTTAAAGTACTATTTTTTTTAACAGTTTTGGAATGATAAAAATTAAATTCGAATATAGTACGTATTGCGGGTTTGAAGTATTTACCAAGGGTTTAATGCAGTGTGAATTTACGGAATTAACGATGTAAAATCGTGCTTAAATTCGAGAGATAACGATTTGGAATTAGTAATTTTAAACAAATAAAAGTGTACCACGGTTTTTTAGTTGTAAATAGCTTTTAAAATAAACAGTATCAACCAGTTTTTAATACAGGGTTAAATGTAAGAAGTTTAAGATTGTGCGTGTTGAGGACTATTATTAAATTAGCAAATATTGCTGATGAAGGACTATTAATATAGAACCTAAGATATAAGATATATCATTTCAGGTACCAGGTCTTCAAATGACTTCACAATGGCTCTCCATCTTCATTGGTATGTAAACATTTCCTTAATGTTTCTAATATTGTCCTATAAAATATTAGAAACTAATTTTTTTTAAGGATGCATTTTTCGGGATCTTCAAGATACAAATTAATGGTATATTTAATTTATATTAGGGAAAAATTAAGGTGTTATTTACGGGCATATAGATGTGATTGGAACATATACAGGATGGCGCAATGAAAAAAGGCCCCGGCGTAGAGCTACGAATGCAGGGAATTGCTTGGCTAGAAAAAAGTATTGAAGTCACCCGAAAGCCTCCTAGTCGAATTCATAAATTGCATAAGCGTTCAATAACATCACTTGACAAACCTGTTTTTCATTGGTTGGTTTGGTCGTTACTTAACTAGAGCTGTTTATGGACTATTGATGAGGTCAGATCTTAGTTCGATTTGTGAGTGTGCGTTTATCAGTCACACACAGTGCACAGGTGAAGATGGCATAGCCTCCGCAAATAGTTCGGCAAGCGTGTTTTGGGCTTAATGTTGAAGCGATCAGTGGCGTCACTTGGCAAAGCCGTTTTTGCATTGGTTTTACGATTAAACAGCATTTCCTGTCTTATCTCTACTTCTTAGCCGGGCCACTTTTATTTGTGAAACCCTGTTTTTAGTTTGATTTGAAGGATCTTTCACGTTTGATTTGATTTTGTGTAAATGTAAACTACCTTTGCGTGAAATCGTTCTTTAGTTCATTCAAGTTTCAGCTACTACTCAATGATAATCTGGCGGCAATTGCAGTATGTCGCAATACGACATTTATTCAAAAGTGACGTAAGGAAAACGCAGGATATTACATACAGTTTGTGGTGGTGACATCTATCGACAGTTACATAAACTTAGTTTAATGCTGCCATCTAGTGGCTAATGGTTTCAACTAAAACCAACCCCATATTATTATACAGTTCTTTTTCGCACATTTTTCACCTGTGCAATTGGATATCTTTATAGGGTAAATTTATTTACAATTTTAAGTAATATTGTAACTTTTTGGGGACGGATCCGTATTGGTGTATGAGATATTTAATTGTGGAAGGTAATAAGGAATGTTTGAGGTTACAAAAAGTTGGTTTTGGGGGCTTATTTGAGATAGGTTACAGCTTGATGTTATTTGAAGGTACAATTACATTTGAATTGTTTATTTAGTTGCATATGAAATCGCATTTAGATTGTATTTAATCATACATTAATGTAGCACATTTAAGCGCGATTTAAAAGTACTTGAGAGTGCAATGAGATGAGGTAGATATGGGATTACAATTAGTATATGCGATTTGGAAGGGTTCAATTAGAGGGAACATTTAAGTTTGTTTTGTTAAATGAGTTTACTTCTAATGATTCTTATAGTCGAAAATATTGCTTAAAATACTTCGTAATGTGGTGTGATAATGCAAATTATTTACTCAAAATAATACATATGAAAGGTTTGAAAGAAATTAACAATCCAATGGTCTCCTAAATCATTTGATTTTCTTAGTCGAAATAATTTCTAATAATGATGGTCTAGAAATAATGCATAATTTTAACCAATAATACTGCATTTTGAAGATTTGAAAAAATGGAGTAGATGTAAGTGTGTATTTAGTATTAAATCTAGATCATTTTGATATTTTAAAATAAATATTAAATCCGGACATAGTACGTACTGCACGTTTGAAGTACTTTAATGCAGAGTGAATTTAAGGATTTGAAATTGAGGACCTTAATATTGTGCGCATTCTAGTCTTAAAAGTACCTATTAAAATAGCGTATACGATCTTATTAAGGGATTTAATAATGTGTATCCTTCGATATTTTCTTTTAGGTGCCAGGTTTTAAATAATCCTGCCATGACTCGCAATTATCGTAGGTACGTATAGCATTTCCTTAATGTTTCTAATATTGTCCTATAAAATATTAGAAATGAATTATAATTCATGAATGTGGAGTGTAATTTTAGGTTCGATTTGAGAATTTTTTTTTCTGTAATTGAAGGCACATTTAGGTGTATTTTATAAAGTATATTTATTTTGTATTTGGTAGTACATTTAAATGTATTTTTAATATATTAGGATCCAGTGATCTGTAATTTTAAGTTACTATTAGATACGTTTGATTAAGTGATTTGAAGTGACATTTAAGTTCGATTTGAACGTACCCGAAAACCATAATGTGTATTTGGGAGCGAATTACAAGAGTACGTAGATTAACGGTCACAGTTGCATTTTTTTAGGGTTCACTTGCGTACGATTAGAGGGCACATTTAGTTAAGATTTTAAGGTGAAACAAGATGATATTAAAAACAAATGTAATAAGGGGATACTTGTTCGATGTGGGACAAAAATTTCGGTTCAATTTGAGAGTTAGACAATAACCCACAATATCTTGAGCTTATTTCTATGTATGTATTAAACTAGTAAATATTGCTCATGAATTGGATATGAGTGTAGAACCTTTGATATTTTATTTCAGGTGCTTGTTTTCAAATAATTCTGCAAAGACTCAAATTTATCTATGGTATGTATATCATTTTCTTAATGTTTCTAATATTGTTCTATAAAATATTAGAAACGAATTAAAAAATAAATTGTATTTTGAGGAAACCGTTATGTTCGTTTTGAGAATGTATTGAGTTGGTAGGTTTGATTGCGCAATGAGGTGGAATATGAGTGTATCAACTAATTTTTTATTCAGGTGGCTTTAAAGGTGCATTTAGGTTCGATTTGAATGTAGATTAAGGTTTGAGTTGAGGGCATTTTAGGTGCGTTTTTATAGTAAATTATGCAGATTTATTATCACAATAATACGTAATTTGTTTGTGCATTAAGATGTGATTTAAGAGTAAAATTATAGGTGGATTTTGGGATGCAATTTAGTGTAGTTTAAAATTGCATTTAAGACCTATTTTTAATAATTATGTGCGATTAAAAAAATTCTGATATGTGCCATTTTAGAGTGAAATCAGATAGATTTTAGCTTCCAAATACATGCGACTAAAATGCACTTTTTGGTTCAATTTGCAAAATTTAGTTTTCATTGAATAATTTATATAGTCGAAATGGGGGCTTCATATTCTTATTGTATTCTATTAATTAACCTTATTAGTGGCTTGATCTGGTGCATATTAAAGTTTTTAGCCTATTGATTGTTAAAACAGTTTATATTAGGCGCTATTGAGAATGTTTATTTAGGTTTTAAAGTACTATTTTTTTTAACAGTTTTGGAATGATAAAAATTAAATTCGAATATAGTACGTATTGCGGGTTTGAAGTATTTACCAAGGGTTTAATGCAGTGTGAATTTACGGAATTAACGATGTAAAATCGTGCTTAAATTCGAGAGATAACGATTTGGAATTAGTAATTTTAAACAAATAAAAGTGTACCACGGTTTTTTAGTTGTAAATAGCTTTTAAAATAAACAGTATCAACCAGTTTTTAATACAGGGTTAAATGTAAGAAGTTTAAGATTGTGCGTGTTGAGGACTATTATTAAATTAGCAAATATTGCTGATGAAGGACTATTAATATAGAACCTAAGATATAAGATATATCATTTCAGGTACCAGGTCTTCAAATGACTTCACAATGGCTCTCCATCTTCATTGGTATGTAAACATTTCCTTAATGTTTCTAATATTGTCCTATAAAATATTAGAAACTAATTTTTTTTAAGGATGCATTTTTCGGGATCTTCAAGATACAAATTAATGGTATATTTAATTTATATTAGGGAAAAATTAAGGTGTTATTTACGGGCATATAGATGTGATTGGAACATATACAGGATGGCGCAATGAAAAAAGGCCCCGGCGTAGAGCTACGAATGCAGGGAATTGCTTGGCTAGAAAAAAGTATTGAAGTCACCCGAAAGCCTCCTAGTCGAATTCATAAATTGCATAAGCGTTCAATAACATCACTTGACAAACCTGTTTTTCATTGGTTGGTTTGGTCGTTACTTAACTAGAGCTGTTTATGGACTATTGATGAGGTCAGATCTTAGTTCGATTTGTGAGTGTGCGTTTATCAGTCACACACAGTGCACAGGTGAAGATGGCATAGCCTCCGCAAATAGTTCGGCAAGCGTGTTTTGGGCTTAATGTTGAAGCGATCAGTGGCGTCACTTGGCAAAGCCGTTTTTGCATTGGTTTTACGATTAAACAGCATTTCCTGTCTTATCTCTACTTCTTAGCCGGGCCACTTTTATTTGTGAAACCCTGTTTTTAGTTTGATTTGAAGGATCTTTCACGTTTGATTTGATTTTGTGTAAATGTAAACTACCTTTGCGTGAAATCGTTCTTTAGTTCATTCAAGTTTCAGCTACTACTCAATGATAATCTGGCGGCAATTGCAGTATGTCGCAATACGACATTTATTCAAAAGTGACGTAAGGAAAACGCAGGATATTACATACAGTTTGTGGTGGTGACATCTATCGACAGTTACATAAACTTAGTTTAATGCTGCCATCTAGTGGCTAGTGGTTTCAACTAAAACCAACCCCATATTATTATACAGTTCTTTTTCGCACATTTTTCACCTGTGCAATTGGATATCTTTATAGGGTAAATTTATTTACAATTTTAAGTAATATTGTAACTTTTTGGGGACGGATCCGTATTGGTGTATGAGATATTTAATTGTGGAAGGTAATAAGGAATGTTTGAGGTTACAAAAAGTTGGTTTTGGGGGCTTATTTGAGATAGGTTACAGCTTGATGTTATTTGAAGGTACAATTACATTTGAATTGTTTATTTAGTTGCATATGAAATCGCATTTAGATTGTATTTAATCATACATTAATGTAGCACATTTAAGCGCGATTTAAAAGTACTTGAGAGTGCAATGAGATGAGGTAGATATGGGATTACAATTAGTATATGCGATTTGGAAGGGTTCAATTAGAGGGAACATTTAAGTTTGTTTTGTTAAATGAGTTTACTTCTAATGATTCTTATAGTCGAAAATATTGCTTAAAATACTTCGTAATGTGGTGTGATAATGCAAATTATTTACTCAAAATAATACATATGAAAGGTTTGAAAAGAAATTAACAATCCAATGGTCTCCTAAATCATTTGATTTTCTTAGTCGAAATAATTTCTAATAATGATGGTCTAGAAATAATGCATAATTTTAACCAATAATACTGCATTTTGAAGATTTGAAAAAATGGAGTAGATGTAAGTGTGTATTTAGTATTAAATCTAGATCATTTTGATATTTTAAAATAAATATTAAATCCGGACATAGTACGTACTGCACGTTTGAAGTACTTTAATGCAGAGTGAATTTAAGGATTTGAAATTGAGGACCTTAATATTGTGCGCATTCTAGTCTTAAAAGTACCTATTAAAATAGCGTATACGATCTTATTAAGGGATTTAATAATGTGTATCCTTCGATATTTTCTTTTAGGTGCCAGGTTTTAAATAATCCTGCCATGACTCGCAATTATCGTAGGTACGTATAGCATTTCCTTAATGTTTCTAATATTGTCCTATAAAATATTAGAAATGAATTATAATTCATGAATGTGGAGTGTAATTTTAGGTTCGATTTGAGAATATTTTTTTCGGTATTTGAAGGCACATTTAGGTGTATTTTATAAAGTATATTTATTTTATATTTGGTAGTAAATTTAAATGTATTTTTAATATATTAGGATCCAGTGATCTGTAATTTTAAGTTACTATTAGATACGTTTGATTAAGTGATTTGTCGATTTGAACGTACCCGAAAACCATAATGTGTATTTGGGAGCGAATTACAAGAGTACGTAGATTAACGGTCACAGTTGCATTATTTTAGGGTTCACTTGCGTACGATTAGAGGGCACATTTAGTTAAGATTTTAAGGTGAAACAAGATGAAATTAAAAACAAATGTAATAAGGGGATACTTGTTCGATGTGGGACAAAAATGTCGGTTCAATTTGAGAGTTAGACAATAACCCACAATATCTTGAGCTTATTTCTATGTATGTATTAAACTAGTAAATATTGCTCATGAATTGGATATGAGTGTAGAACCTTTGGTATTTTATTTCAGGTGCTTGTTTTCAAATAGTTCTGCAAAGACTCAAAATTATCTATGGTATGTATATCATTTTCTTAATGTTTCTAATATTGTTCTATAAAATATTAGAAACGAATTAAAAAATAAATTGTATTTTGAGGAAACCGTTATGTTCGTTTTGAGAATGTATTGAGTTGGTAGGTTTGATTGCGCAATGAGGTGGAATATGACTGTATCAACTAATTTTTTATTCAGGTGGCTTTAAAGGTGCATTTAGGTGCGTTTTTATAGTAAATTATGCGGATTTATTATCACAATAATACGTAATTTGTGTGTGCATTAAGATGTGATTTAAGAGTAAAATTATAGGTAGATTTTGGGATGCAATTTAGTGTAGTTTTAGCTTTAGGTTGCATTTTCGACCTATTTTTAATAATTTTGTGCGATTAAAAAAATTCTTATATGTGCCATTTTAGAGTGAAATCAGATAGATTTTAGCTTCCAAATGCATACGACTAAAAGGCACTTTTTGTTTAAATTTGCAAAATTTAGTTTTCATTGAATAATTTATATAGTCGAAATGGGGGGCTTAATATTATCATTGTATTATATTAATTAACCTTATTAGTGGCTTGATCTGGTGCATATTAAAATTTTTAGCCTATTGATTGTTAAAACAGTTCATATTAGACGCTATTGAGAATGTATATTTAGGTTTTAAAGTACTATTTTTTTTAACAGTTTTGGAACGATAAAAATTAAATTCGAATATAGTACGTATTGCGGGTTTGAAGTATTTACCAAGGATTTAATGCAGTGTGAATTTACGGAATTAACGATGTAAAATCGTGCTTAAACTCGCGAGATAACGATTTGGAATTAGTAATTTTAAACAAATAAAAGAGTACCACGGTTTTTTAGTAATCGTATTATCGTAAGAGTATCAACCAGTTTTTAATACAGGGTTAAATGTAAGAAGTTTAAGATTGTGCGTGTTGAGGACTACGTATTAAATTAGCAAATATTGCTGATGAAGGACTATTAATATAGAACCTAAGATATATCATTTTAGGTACCAGTTCTTCAAATGACTTCACAATGACTCTCAATCTTTATTGGTATGTAAAACATTTCCTTAATGTTTCTAATATTGTCCTATAAAAATGGCAACACCAAAATAGTATTTTCTAACTAAAACTCACATAGATTTTAGGCAGTTCTTTCTTCACACATTTTTCACAGGTGCAATTAGGTTACATATGAAAATGGACAATCATATTTTTAGGGTAAATATATTTTTAAAAAAAATTAATGTTACTTATTAGGGACGGATTTTTGAGGGTGTATAGCTTTTGCGGCAAAATCAAGTAATGTCAGTTATTAGTCAGTTATTAGTTAGGGACATCTGTCAATCGATCCTCAACGCCTCGTAACTTTTGCTTACGTGTATCAAAATCACCGTGTCTGTTTTTATTTTAGTTCAAGACACAAGATATCAACCAAACCACGACGTCTTGTATTCTAGTAAGCAGTGAGGTCTTCTTTTTTTAATTTAAGGCACATATTGGTTAATCAAATCTTTAGGTATTTTGTTACTTTGAAGTTTGAAAGATGATAATGGCTGGTCCATTACTTACTGCTGCCAAACTCCAAATCTTAAATAAATATATACTTGAAATATTACTATAGGGTCGCGGTTAAATTACATTCACATGAGATAAACGAATGTGGTATTTAATTTTGAACAAAAAAAATCGGCCAATCGGTAGATTTAATAGGTAAAATTATCGGCACAGTACGTTCTTAAAATAATGTTTGCGAGTTCTTGAAAAGTCTTTAAATCTCCTTGATTCTTATTTCAAAATAAGTTTAGTTTAGTTTGAATTATCGTCGCAGTAGAGCTACACGAGGGATTATTGGCGACGGGCGTCGTATTTTAGAACCACAGTCAAGTGACGAGCCGACACCTGAGTAGTCACCCAACGCAACCGTTAAGGCGACGTGTACGCAGTGTTAGGACTTTAACGAAGGATATTTAACGTGCACTCCTCCACACGGGGTATTCGTCATTTTGGCCGCACGGGCCGTTTATACGTCGGCAGTAATTTTGGCGATGGCCGGACCCGAACCTGGGACCTTCCGCATGCTAGGCGAATGCCTCCTAACCGACTGGGCTCCCCAGCCCTATTTTGAAATAAAGTTGGGAACTCTGAAATGCGAGATGAATTTTGAACCACGTAAATTTACGATCACAATTACATGGAACTTGAGCGTTCGATTACAGGGCACATTTAATTGCGATTTTAAGGTGAAATATAAGGTACAATTAAAAACAAATGCATGGAGTCGCTTCTAGGTTCGATGTGGGAGAACCTTTCAGCTCATTCGAGAGTGAAAAGGCGAATGAGCTGGATCGGCCGCGGGTCTCCATATCAAAGTGTGTCAGTGTTAATCCAATTTTCAGGCATTTCTTTTTCTAAGCCACATACCGTCTGTAATGAATGTTTTTAGAAAAAAAAATTATATAATAAATGTAGCAGACTTAAAGATCTCATAAGTCCCACTTTTTAAAATCGGTTTGAATATAGATATTATTTCAATGCATTTTAGACAATTTCGAACCGATTTCGAAAAGTGGGATTATAGAGACATGCAAGTCAGCTACATTTATCATTTGAAATTAATAGTTCGTAAAATATTCAATACAACCTGTGAAATGTGGCTTAGAAATAAGTTTTTCCATTGGATTAACACAGAGTTTTGGTTTGGAAACCCATTGTCAGTCGGGCTTAATAACCCTTAATGGCTTGGCATTGTGTGTTTAGGATACAAAGAAGTACATTAAATATTCAAATGTGTTCTTATTTAAAGTTTCAAATTGTGTTTCCTAATGTTATGAAAAGTCCTAATGAAGGTTTTAAAAAAAATTAAATAACATTAAGATAGTGCGTATTGTGTTCTTGGGAAAGGTAGTTTTACAAAAAGCAAATATTGCTTATGAAGGGATAATTGTGTATAACCTTTGAAATTTTATTTCAGGTGATTGTTTTCAAATAGTTCTGCAATGACTCAAAATTATCTATGGTATGTATGGCATTTCCTTAATGTTTCTAATATTGTCTTATAAAATATTAGAAACGAATTATGAATAAATTGCATTTTGAGGATGCCGTTAGATTCTATTTGAGAGTGTATTGAGGTGAGATTTTATGGCGAAATAAGGTGGGTTTGATTGCACAATAAAAGGTGGAATTTGAGTGTATTAACTGATTGTTTATTCAGGTGTGCTTTGAAGGTGCATTTAGGTTTGATTTGAATGTAGATTAAGGTTAGAGCTGAAGGCATTTTAGGTGCGATTTGATACTCAAATTATGCAGATTTACTATCACAATAATGCGTGATTTGTTTGTACATTATAGTGGGATTTAAGAGTAAAATTAGGTAGATTTCGGGGTGCAATTTGGTGCAATTCTCGGTTGCATTTAAGACCCATTTTTAATAATTGCGTGCAATTAAAAAGGGGTTCCGGACATGAAACCGATAGCCGAAATATCGCCCGAATGCCCGACTGGGTAGAAATCCCAATAAATTAATGCCCTTAGGCTTAATTAAGAGCAATTTTAGTACTAATTTCGGCATTTGGGAAGAGGGTTTTTTATTGCTATGTAAACATAAAATACTTTTGGTTCCAAAAAGGTGTGTTATATTAGAAATGTATTTTATGCGGGAATCACAAATATTATTAATCGGAGTACGTTAAATAGTCCATTGTTTATGTTTATTTTGTTGGTGCTTTCGTTTTATAATTTGGAATTATTTATTATTCGGTTTGTTTCTGATAAACATAATTTTTTTCCTATAATAAGAAAAATATAAGTAAGTTAATGGTGTTTCTTCACGCTGAGTTCAATAACACACAACAATTTTTAACAACACATTTTTCATATCTAATTTGAAATAAACATTTTTAATTAAAAAAAAATATTCAAAGAATAAACAAACAAATATGTATTTCTAGTGTCGCGATTTCAACTTTGTCGGCTTTTCGTACCTGTTTCGGCTTGTCGGGTATTCGGGTTATGTCCCAGACCCACTAAAAAGTTTATGTGCATTTTAGAGTGCAATCAGATAGATTTAAGCTCCCAATAACATGCGACTAAAGGGCACATTTTGGTTCAATTTGTAAAATTTAGTTTTGAATGATTTACATAATCGAAATCGGGGCTTAAAATATCCATTGTAGTCTATTAATAATCCTTATTAGTGGCTTGATTTAGTGCATATTGAAGTTTTGTGCCTATTGAGTGCTAAAAGAGTTCATATTAGACGCTATTTAAAATGAGTATTTCGGGTTAAAAATGCATGTTTTGGAAAGTTTTGGATCAATAAATATAAAATTCGAACATAGCAGTACGCATTGTGGGTATAAAGGCTCTTTCAAGGGTTTAATGCAGTGTGAATTTACGGAATTAACGAGTTAAAACCATGCCTACGGTGCATAAAATCGAGAGAAGACTATTTTTAATTGTGCTTATTTAGCTCTAAAAATAATGCATCGTAAGAGGACATCAGTTAATCACGTGATGGGATTTTGATGATTTTTTTACCTTCCCCCTGGTAAGATTTCGTGATACTTGGCTCTTACTGATTGATTTCTTTTTTTTTTTTTTGGTGAGTTTTAACTAGTTCTTTAAATCTCAAACATTCTGAAATTTATTTTGGAAAGCCCCGAAAAATATTACGTAGATTTTATCACTATTAATCGAGAAACATTATTTACTGGAATTTAACTACATTTTCTTGTAATTTTAAGTGAGTTTTTTTGCGTCAAAAAAATAAGATATTCAGCTCGACCGCCCCTCCCTAAACGCATCACGTAATTTATGGACGCCCCCTCAGAGTATCAACCAGGTACTATAGTCTATTTACTATGCGAGCCTCGAAAAAACTTTCTTCCCCCATCCCTTCGCCTGGTTTTCTAGGAAACGGGGGGAGCATCGTTTTCTGAATCTAACGCGTTTGAGGTTCTGTTGTGGAGATTAACAATCCGAACAGTTCAAACCCAAGTAGGGTGGGGAAAAACGAAAACCGCGACGCTCACACCGTTTCGAAGAAAACCACACGCGGGGATGGGGGAGGAATATGCTTTCGAGGCTCGCATTCTAGATAGACAATGTATAATACCGGGTGAAAGATAAGAGCTCAAGATTGAGAGTATTGTGGTCTACGTATTTAAATAGCAGATAGTTTTGAAGGAATACTATTATATAACCTATGATATGTCATTTCAGGTACCAGGTCATCTAATGACTTTACAATGGAGGTCTTCTAATGACTTTACAATGGAGGTCTTCTAATGACTTTACAATGGAGGTCTTCTAATGACTTTACAATGGAGGTCTTCTAATGACTTTACAATGGAGGTCTTCTAATGACTTTACAATGGAGGTCTTCTAATGACTTTACAATGGAGGTCTTCTAATGACTTTACAATGGAGGTCTTCTAATGACTTTACAATGGAGGTCTTCTAATGACTTTACAATGGAGGTCTTCTAATGACTCTACAATGGAGGTCTTCTAATGACTTTACAATGGAGGTCTTCTAATGACTTTACAATGGAGGTCTTCTAATGACTTTACAATGGAGGTCTTCTAATGACTTTACAATGGAGGTCTTCTAATGACTTTACAATGGAGGTCTTCTAATGACTTTACAATGGAGGTCTTCTAATGACTTTACAATGGCTCTCGAACTTCATTGGTATGTAAAACTTTTCCTTAATGTTTCTAATATTGTCCTATAAAATATTAGAAGCAAAGTTATAAAAAAAAATCATTGAGAACTTCAATACCCGAATTGGTGGTATATTTAGGTTATATTAGGGAAATTAAGGTGTTTTTTTAAGTGCATATAGATAGGATTGGTGAATATATTTAGTTTGATTTGAAGGATCTTTAGGAGGCTGTTTGAAGGTTTTTCTACGCTTGATTTGATAGTATAATCACGTGAGATTTGACAGTGCTAACACAAACCATCTTTGCGGGAAATCATTTTTTTCAATTTTTAGCTACTACGCAATAAGATTCAGGGTGCAATTGCAATGCATCCAAATTAATGTGATAATTATTCAAAACTGACGCAGAGACAACACAGACATAAATTTTGTGGTGGCGACATCTATCGAAAGTACACACACTAATTTTGATGCTGCCATCTATTGGGTACTTGTTTCAACTGAAACTCACCCCATATAAATTTCGAGCCGTTTTTTCTCACTCCCACCTCAATACGTGACTGAGTGTTGCATTAAATTTGTTCACTTCTAGATAAAAAAATCCGGATCAGATTTACTGGTCCTCCTTGGCACAATTTTTCGGATTTGGCTATAAATAAATATTTCTGGCAACATGTCTGACTTCGACTGAAAATTCGAATTCTATGACTTCGCACCATTTTAAGGCAACCCTATCGGACCGTTGGTTGAGTTTTCATAAGAAATATTCCCATACGATCTTTCTTTGAATCGTGGTTTTTAAAATAAAGTCGCCAAAATACGGACTTTTGGCGCGATTTTGGAAAATTCGCCAAGGGAACCGTACAGTAAATCTCTACCAAAAATCCTCTGAGTAAGTCTTTTCAAAGTTGTGAAATTAGGTAAATAAAGCTCTACAAATCTGACCTTTCTAACTCTGCCATAATGCAGTTTGCAAATTTTTCCAATTTGTTAGTTACAACTTGACGGTTTATCTTAATGAATTAAAACATCTTTAATTTTGAATTCAGAATTTTTTTTCAGTTTTCTGTATTAAAAGCTATTTTTAGCTGTAAAATGTTTTTTGTTTAAATTCGGCTCTAAATTGGACTAATAAAAAGTGTGTCTGTTTCCATTTATTCAGAACGTCAGATCTGCAGGAATCTACACTACCTGCACATTTTGGCAAAATTGTTAATAGGGATCCAATTAAGAAATTGGATGGTGTTAGCTGGTTCACAATATTTGTGTCATCAAATAGATAACTAATTGGTCGTGAATTTACACAGATTCAGCTTTTACTAAAACTGTGTTCAACTGTTTAAAGAACTTTTTCCAATGTTCATTCTAAGACAACAGTTAATAATTCCGTCATTTAAAAAAAAAAACACCATAACACGGTCCTTTAGGAATATATAAATTTTTATTCAAATTCGACTTTAAGAACAGTTTACAAAATTGCGATCGTTACACATTTTATACAAATAGTAACACTCTTTATCAGCGTTAAAGGTTTTTGAATTATTGGAATAGATGGTTCTTGTAAGTCCTCCAAATTTTCAACATTTTGTTTTGCAGGAATAACTTGTGTCAAAATGCTGTCAATCTCTGTAAGCAATTTCGCAGTAGAACTAAAAATGACCGCCTGATTCTTTTTTGAAGCCAAAACTTTAAAAAAAAAAAATTAAAGTTCTAATTTTTGATGTTCATTAACAAGATTCCTAATCTAAAGGTTCATGTTTCATTATTTCCTCGTTGTTTCAGCAACATAACGTAATCCAACTTTGTATGAAATCATTTTAATCAAGTTTCAGCTACTACGATTCGGGAGCCAATTGCAATGTGTCTTAATTAAATAAGCAGCATTAAAATCAGTAGTAGGTGTACCTGTCGATAGATGTCGCCCCCACAAACTTGATGTGCTATGTTTGTGTTGGCTCTGTCAGTTTTGAAAAAAAATCGCATTGATTAATTAAATAATCAATGCGATTTTTTTTTCAAAACTGACAGAGACAACACAAGCATAGCACATCAAGTTTGTGGGGGCGACATCTATCGACAGGTACCACATACTACTGATTTTGATGCTGCTATCTAGTGAATAGAGGTTCAACTAAAACTAACCCCCACATAAATTTTAAACAGTTCTCTTTTCACACATTTTTCACAAGTACAATTAGGTAGACATGAGAATGGCAGTCATATCTATTAAGAGTACATTTATTAAAAATTTGTAAGTAATGTAGTAACTTTTTAGGGACGAATCTGTAGGGGATATTTAGGGTATATTTAGTAGGAATTTGTAGGGTATATTGTGCAATAAGGTGGGATTGAGGTTACAAAGAGAAATTTACATCTATAATAATAAAAGAAAGTCTGTTTGTCTGTGGATCGTAAAAAACCTACTTATACTTCCCTCAGAAATTCGAAATTTTTAATATAGATTCCCTTTAATACCAACGTGTGCACCTGCGGCTTAGTTTTTTCATATTTGTTCCATTTTTAGAGAAACTTCGAATTTTCTGAAATAAATACACCACTTTCGCTCAAATCCGATCATTTTTTCCCTTTCGTGTTGCCATTCGAGAGCAGAAATTAAAATAAACACAAAAAGTAATTGAAATTGCTATTATTTTCCTGTCATTACCATCAGAAACTAAATTAATGATTTGAAAAATAGTTGAACGTGCCAATTATGGTTAATTTTGAATTTATCAGGAAAATCGCGATGACAGTAAGTCCATATTGAGGAAGATTTTTGTGATATGAGGATGTGCATTTTATAGTGATGTATTTTTATTTTGGAATTTTAAAGCAATATAAGTAACGGAATTTTATTCTTTATAAGGAACGGGAACAAAGGCAAAGTTTATTATCATATAGCAAATCAAATGACACATATACTTGGATCGATTTGATATTCTTTCAGTCCGTGCGAAGAACGGGTATTTATTTGCTAGTTTTTTAATAATTGTTTATTTAGTTGCAATTGATGATCCATTTAGGTTCTATTTAAACATACATTAAGGTTTGACATAAGGGTACATTTAGGTTCGATTTCAGAGTGTAATTTTTGAGTATAATTTTAAGGTTTATTTAGGTAGGAATTAAAAGTAATTGTAACATGGCAGTTTGAGAGTGCAATGAGAGAAATTTGAGGTAACAATTATATTCAATTTGGAAGGGTTCAATAAGAGTGCACATTTAGTTTATTTTGCTAAATGCAGTTCGCATTAAATGATTTTCATAGTCAGAAATATTGCTAAAAATCCTTCGTCTGTGGTGTACTAAGTATTCATAAAAATGGCTCAAAATGATGCCTATTGAATGTTTGAAAAAAATTCCCAATGCCTCCAAAATCAGTTGATTTATGTAGGCGAAACCATTTCTAATAATTTAGTGATAATCCCTAATAATAACAAGTAATACTCCATTTTGAAGCTTCGAGAAATGGAGTATGTGTAATTGTATATTTTGGGTCTATTATTTTAGGGTTTTTCTATTCTTCGCAATACTTCTCTACACCTCTGCTTCTATTTCATTGCTGACACTTCTACTTCTGATTTTACCATCCATTTTCAATATCTCTTCCTGTTTAATAAGAAGCTGTTCCTATAAATCCTCCAAATTTTCAGCATTTTCTTTTACAGAAATACAGGGTGTTCGTTAAAGAATGTCCGAGTTTTAATTGTATATTACAGGAGTTTATACTAAATATAACAAATCATCCATGACATTGAAGGAAAACTAACCTAGTTTTTCCTATAAGTGCACAACGTGTGCGCCTTTAGTGATACGGCACACATCCAAACGAAAATGCAATTCTTCCCATACTGTCTGCAGCAAGTCCGGAGTAATGGAAGCCTGTGCAATTCTATTTTTCAAGGTTGGTAATTCGTAATTTACGAAGCCCCAAAGGAAGAAATCCCAAGGCGTGATGTCAGGTGAACTAGGCGGCCAGGGTAACATAACTCGGACATTCTTGGGGCAAAGTATTATAAAACAAGAAGTTCATAAATAACTAAAATAGCCTACTTTCCTGTTACTTAAATACTTACTGAAGTTCTAATCGGGAAAAAACTAGGTTTCTAACAGTAAATATCATCAACAGCCGTTTCTAAACTAGATTTATACATAGAAAAAAAATCGAAGCACAGCATCCAGCTAATAATTTAAACTTCTAAAAGCCAAAATCAACTATTTTCCTTAATATTATTTCGCAAATTAATTAAATATTATTTTTGGTCTGCTCGCGATTTATTTGTAGTTCGAAGAATAATTAAATATTATTAATAACAAAAGTAATGAAACTCCAAACTGCATGAAAAAAATAAGAAATGTAAATTAAAACTAAGCATAATTGTATGCAAAAATATGCCTTGCCGCTTTCTTGTTAGATAATTAATGAAAAATCAAAGAATCAAATTGTGCTACATTTTATGACGTCATTCCAAACTGATTCATGAAAATATTATTTTGCTTCAAATATGTTTAAATAAATAGTCTCTCATGCCATTGTTGATTTGGCAACAGTAATTTAAAGGACTCAAAATTGAATTTCAATGCTAATTCAATGGGAAATTCGCCAAAAGTATGAAAGTTAGGTCTCTGAGGTCATAGCTTTCTAACAAAAAAAGAATTTTTAAGATCCCATTGATAGAACCGATTTTGGAAGAACAGTACGGACAGACAGACGGACATCGACCTCATGTCAATACCTACTATTTTTTAAATAAATAAAGTTTATCATGCCATTGTTGATTTGGCAACAGTAATTTAAATGACTCATAATTGAATTTCAATGCTAATTCAATGGGAAATTCGCCGACAGATAGTAGATTTATGTCCGTACAGACAGGCGGACAAAAAGTTAGAACGTTAGGTCTCTGATGTCATATCTTTCTAACAAAAAAAAAAGAATTTTTAAGATCCGATTGATAGAACCGATTTTGGAAGGGGGGTACGGACGGACGGACGGACAGACAGACGGACATCGACCGCATGTCAATACCTACTTTTTCATTTTTTTAATTCTTTCGAATTAAAAAAAGAAAAGTAGGCTAAAAAAATGTGTATGTAATTTCGCAGTAGCACTCCTAATAGTCGCTCGCTTCTACTTTGAAGCCTCAAATTCCATTGATCAATTTTCAAAAAAAAAAAATTATGTTCATTAACAAGATATCTCATGTAAGGGTTCATTACATTCTTTCCGGGTTGATTCAGCAACATAACCTAACCCATCTTTACGTGAAATCATTTTTATCAAGTTTCAGCTACTAACAGAAAGATTCATGAGAAATTTTCGATATGTCTTAATCAATGCGACATTTATTTAAAAGTGACGTAGAGACAACACAGGCATATTACATAAAATTTGTGGTAGCGACATCTATCAACAGATACACATACTACTAATTGTGATGCTGATATCTAGTGGCTAAAGGATTAAACTAAAACTAACCCGTATAAATTTTAAAATTTTGAACAGTTCCGTTTCACACATTTTTCACTATGAGAATAGCAGAAATTATTTTAGAATGCATTTATTATAAATTTTTAAGTTTTATAGTACATTTATGGGGGCGAATCCGTGAGGGTATATTTAAGTCATATTTGATTGTGCAATAAGGTAGGTTCGAGGTTACAAAGAGATGTGATTTGATGTATCTTTGAGATAGAAGTTTAAATTTTGATGCTATTCTTGAGGTCAAAATAAAAACAATTTTAAGGTAGAAATACATTTCAAAAATTGTTTATTTAGTTGCAATTGATGATCCATTTAGGTTCTATTTAAACATACATTAAGGTTTGACATAAGGTACATTTAGGTTCGATTTCAGAGTGCAATTTTTGAGTCTATAATTTTAAGGTTTATTTAGGTAGGAATTAAAAGTAATTGTAACATGCAGTTTGAGAGTGCAATGAGAGAAATGTAAGGTAACAATTATATGCAATTTGGAAGGGTTCAATAAGAGTGCATATTTAGTTTATTTTGCTAAATCCAGTTTGCTAAAAAATCTTCGTAGTGTGGTGTACTAAGTATTCATAAAAATGGCTCAAAATGATGCCTATTGAATGTTTGAAAAAAATTCCCAATGCCTCCAAATTCAATTTTGAGGCTATAATTTTATTGTTTATTTAAGTTAAAATTAAAAGTAATTTTAACTTGCAGTTTGCAAGCAAGTGTTGAGTGCAATGAGATAAATTTGAGGTAAAATTATATGCAATTTTTGGAAGGGTTCAATTGAAGGGCATATTTACGCTTATTTTGCTAATTGCAGTTTGCATTGAATAATTTTATAGTCGAAAATATTGCTTGAAATACTTCGCAATGTGGTGTAATAAATAACGTATATTATTTGCTCAAAATAATGCCATGGAAGATTTAAAAAAAAATTCAAATGCCCATTATCTCCTAAATCAGTTTATTTAATTATTTATATATGCGAAATCATTGCTAAATATGGTCTAGTAATAAATAACGTATATTATTAGCTCAAAATAATGCCAATGGAAATTTGAAACAAAAAAAATTCAAATTGTCATTTGCTCCTAAATCATTTTATTTATATATGCGAAATCATTGCTAAATATGGTCTAGTAATAAATAACGTATATTATTAGCTCAAAATAATGCCAATGGAAGATTTGAAAAAAAAAATTCAAATGGTCATTTGCTCCTAAATCAGTTTATTTATATATGCGAAATCATTGCTAAATATGGTCTAGTAATAAATAACGTATATTATTAGCTCAAAATAATGCCAATGGAAATTTGAAACAAAAAAAATTCAAATGGTCATTTGCTCCTAAATCAGTTTATTTATATATGCGAAATCATTGCTAAATATGGTCTAGTAATAAATAACGTATATTATTAGCTCAAAATAATGCCAATGGAAATTTGAAACAAAAAAAAATTCAAATGGTCATTTGCTCCTAAATCAGTTTATTTATATATGCGAAATCATTGCTAAATATGGTCTAGTAATTAATAACGTATATTATTAGCTCAAAATAATGCTTAATATTAACTAATAATACTGAATTTTGAAGGTTGGAAAAATAGAGTTTGTGTATGTATTCTCAAATATAAATTATTTTGAGATTTTTTAAATGATAAATATTAAATACGAAGATAGTACGCTTGCGCGTTGGAAGTACTGTTTATCCATGCGATGCAGTGTGAATTTACGGAATTGACGATTCGGGGGGGTAGGGTAGGTACATATATATTCCGGCTTGTGTGCTTGATCAGAGACCCGCTTATAAGCCTTCGTCAAGTAAGACAGACACAGAAGGAATTTTTACTGTCACAGAGAAAGGAAGTACACCCAGGGCAAAGGTGGGAATGGAACCCGCACCCGTTACAGCGCTCAGACTGCTTGCATTTAATTTTTAGTCATTTAAATTGCTGTTGCCACATCAACAATAGCACGACAAATTTTATTTAATTAAAATTAAAAAATTTTAAAATATTTATTTTTCTTATATAAAACTGACGTCATAAAATATAGCACATGATTCTTTGATTGTTCATTATTTTTTTTACTAAGAAAGCGGTGACATTTTCCAAACATTGCCAAATGTCGTGGAAAGGATGCTAGAATTTGACTCTGCCAATTTTGCAGAATTATTCTTGAAACTGAAAATAAAATTAGCAAGCGGTAAAGAATATTTATTTAATTGTTGAAAGAAAAATGATAAAAGTAGCCAATTTTTGACGTTGAAGAGTTCAAATTGCAATTGAATGCTTGGTTTAGTGAAGTTATTAATCTTTTGTGGAAGGGGTCGTAGGTGACACTTACTGTTACATATATACTTGTATTTTGACGAAAATTTCATTTAAGTCTAAGTAACGGAAAGTGTAGGCTATTTAATTCTTATAAAACTTCTTATTTCAATAACAAGTTTATTTCTGAACTATAGTTACGAATATAGTTACCTTTTTAAGATGAAGACATCTATTGTGTCTTCATCTTAAAAAGGAATTCTTATGGTCGTTTTATTTTTTTTTTACAAGGCGGTGTTTGTTTAATGTTTATCCATTTCACATTTAATCTCGTATACAGCCCCCTAAGGGGTAATTAAAAGGAAATTTGTGATTTATTCAGAAAATTATGTTTACAAAAAATTTAAAATTGGTTTTTCGCCTAAATTTCTTGTCCTCGGTCAAAATATTGAGGGGTTTCATAACTTTAAAAAAAAATAATAATTATTATTTAAAAATATAAAATTGTTTTAAATACTCCAATAGTGTTTGCATTTTGTTTGGGTTATTATAATTACTACTCAGTAAAAAATTCGTTTCATTATCTTAAATATTTATTTATTAGGATAGTTTTTTTTATGTACAACTCATTTAACATTACGACCCCTAAACTTTGTATGTCTCTAACTAAACTAATATTGCTTAAACACTAACAAAACTCGGTATTTAGTGTTAAAATTTGTCCTAAAATGAGCTCCAAAAGGGGTGTTGCAATTGAAAATTCAAAAATTGGTAACATTTTTAATATGAAGACTGCATGCAAAATACTGCCGATGGGGCAATTCCGCGATAGTGTGTAAATATTCAAAACTAAGCTTCGATGTCCCTTAGGGGGACATTGATGGTCAAATAATCGCATAGCTGGTACTCTTTATTTCAAAATAACTAATAATATTGTCTATGCTATTTTATCATTTACTCGGAATGTTATTTATTCACAAAGTAAAATGTTCGATTCTATAGGATGGATAATGGCCCAAATAATCACTAGTGGGTACTTTTTTCCCCACAGCTGTACGTATTAAACTAGAAAATATTGCTGATGGGCTATTAATATAGAGCCTATTATACACTCTTAAAACAAACGAGCGGTTTTAACTCAGTCTGAGTTAATTTCCACTCCTTTCCGTGCCGAAAATGCACTTCCCCTATAGGAGTGGATTTCACTCTTTTTGCGGAGTGGGTAAAAGAAAACAATCTACGTCCTACACTCTTAAAACGAGCGGTTTTAACTCAGTCTGAGTTAATTTCCACTCCTTTCCGTGCCGAAAATGCACTTCCCCTATAGGAGTGGATTTCACTCTTTTTTCGGAAGTGGGTAAAAAGAAACAATCTACGTCCTACACTCTTAAAACGAGCGGTTTTAACTCAGTCTGAGTTAATTCCACTCCTTTCCGTGCGAAAATGCACTTCCCCTATAGGAGTGGATTTCACCTTTTTCGAGTGGGTAAAAGAAAACAATCTACGTCCTACACTCTTAAAACGAGCGGTTTTAACTCAGTCTGAGTTAATTTCCACTCCTTTCCGTGCCGAAAATGCACTTCCCCTATAGGAGTGGATTTCACTCTTTTTGCGAAGTGGGTAAAAGAAATAAAAGAAAACAATCTACGTCCTACACTCTTAAAACGAGCGGTTTTAACTCAGTCTGAGTTAATTTCCACTCCTTTCCGTACCGAAAATGAACTTCCCTTATAGGAGTGGATTTCACTCTTTTTGCGGAGTGGGTAAAAGAAATAACAGAAAACAATCTACGTCCTACACTCTCAAAACGAGCGGTTTTATCTCAGTCTGAGTTAATTTTCACTCCTTTCCGGTGCCGAAAATGCATTCCCCTATAGGAGTGGATTTCACTCTTTTGTTTTAAGAGTGTATGTAATTTCAGGTGCCAGGCCTTCAAATAACTTAACAATGGCTCTCAATATTCATTGGTACGTAATCAGTTTCTATAATGTGTGTTTCTAATATTGTCCTATAAAATATTAGAAACTAATTTTAGGGATCAAACCATGAGCTCCGCTAATTGTTTTGTGCAGTTGAGTTCAACTCTTTATAAGCATTGGAGGTTTTTGAATAACTGGAATACATGTTCATGTAAGTCCTCCAAATTTTTAACATTTACTTTTGCGGGAATAATTTCTAGTGTCAAAGTATTGTCAATTTTTGTAAGTAATTTCGTAGTAGCACTCCTAATGGTAGTCTGATTCTTTGAAACCACAAATTTCAATTTTTTTTAAAGTTCATATTTTTGATGTTCATTAACAAGATCTAATCTAAAGGTTCGTGTTTCATTCGTTCCAGGTTGAATCATCAACATTACGTAACCCAACTTTGTGTGAAATCATTTTTATCAAATTTCATCTACTACGATTCAGGAGGCAATTGCAATACGTCTTAATCAAATAATCAATGCGATATTTTTTTTTCTAAAGTTACAGAGACACACAAGCATTTTTAATAAAGTTTGTGGTGGCGGCATCTATCAACAGTTACAGGTACTACTAATTTTGATGCTGCCATCTAGTGGCTAAAGGTTGCAACTAAAACTAACCCCATATAAATTTTAAGCAGTTCTTTATTCACACATTTTTTACAAATGTAAGTAGGTAGCTATGAAAATGGCAGTCATATCTTTTTTGGGGTACATTTAGTTAAATTTTTGAAGTAATATAATAACTTTTTAGGGACGAATCTGTGAGGGCATTTTTAAATCATATTTGATTGTGCAATAAGGTAGGATTAAGGTTGCAAAGAGATGTGATTTGATGTATTGAGATAGAAGTTTCAAATTTCGATGCAATTTAAAGTCACAATTTAATACAATTTGAAGGTAATACTGTATTCGAATTAATTGTTTAATTAGTTGCGATTAGACAATCCATTTAGTTTCTATATTAACATACTTTAAGTTTTAGTATAAGGGTGCCTTTGGGTTCGATTTAAGAGTGCCATTTTTGAGGCTATAATTTTAAGGTTTATTTTGACAAGAATTAAAAATAATTTTACTGTGCAGTTTGAGAGTGCAATAAGATAAATTTTATTTAACAATTGGAGGGTTCAGAATACAATCGAACCAAGTCCACTATGGACTTGGTTCACTTGAATTCTGAGCTCTCCATTCACTGTAGAAAAATAAGTGGAGAGCTCAGATTACAAGTGAACCAAGTCCATAGTGGACTTGGTTCGATTGTATCCTGAACCCTCCAATTATGTGCGATTTGGAAGGGTTCAATTAGAGATCATATTTAAGTTTACTTTGCTAAATGAAGTTTGCATTGAATGATTTCCACAGTCAAAATATTGCTAAAATACCTTCGTAGTGTGGTGCACTAAAAATTCATATTAATGGCTCGAAATATAGCCTATTGAATGTTTAAAAAAATTCCTAATGCCTCCTAAATCAGTTGATTTATGTAGGCGAAATCATTGCTAATAATTTAGTAATAATGCCTAATAATAAGTAATACTCCATTTTGAAGCTCGAAAAATGGAGTATGTGTAATTGTATATTTTGGGTTCAATATAGATTATTTTGAGAATTTAAAATATTTAGTCCGAACATAGTTTGTTTTGCGCGGTAGAAGTACTGTTTATACGGAAATTGGGATCTTAATATAGTGAATATCCTAGTCTTAAAAAGTATGTATTAAAATAACAAATACTGCTTTTAATGGAATAGTGTGTATCTTTTAATATATTTTTTTTCAGGTGCCCGGTTTTAAATATTTCTGCAATTGCTCACAACTATCATTAGTAGGTAAATTATTTCCTTGTTTCCAATATTGTCCTATAAAATATTAGAAACTAATTAAAATTGATGAATGTAGAGTGTAATTCTATGTTCGATTTAAGGAAAATATAGGTGCTATTTGAATACACATCTAGGTGTATTCGATAGTATACGGCTCACAACAATTAGGGGAACACATGGTTTAAACTCTCTCCCCCCCCCAATGACTCCATTTGGTATCATCAGTTTCCGATTTTTTTTTCTCACTAAGTTGAGGTCGCACTTATCTATCGTTAGATGGAAGAATCATGTCTTTTGAAGAATTTAATAATGTTTGTTTTAATTAAATGAAAATATGAAAAACATGGTAAAATAAAATTCACTCCCAAAACATTTTTACGAAATAAATTGACCCTAAATTCTTCGCGCTTGCATTCTTAGATGTTTAAAAATTGATTTTACCTTTTTTACAAATAAAGTTTTGAAAAAATTATTGTAATAATTTTTTCAAAAGTTATTATTCCAATATTTCCCCCCTTAAATTTTAGTTAAAAAATGAAGATTTTTTTCCCCTGGTTTTACCATTTCATTCTGGATGTATAATGAACATATTTCTTAAATTTTAGATTTTTAAAATAAAAAATAAGAAGATGGAAATGAAAGGGTAAACAAAAGTACACAAAGTGCTCGCCTAATTGTTTTGAGCAGTGCATATTTATGTGATATTTGGTAGTACATTTAAAATAAAGCTTTCAGTAAGAAGTATGATTTGAATTCGCATTTAGGTTTGATATGAAAGTACTTAAAGTTTGATTTGCGGGTATTTTTAGGTGTGAGTTGAGAGAATAACTACGTAACCAACTACGGTCACAATTGCATTTGATTTGAGGTTTCATTTACGCACGATTATAGGGCGAATTTAGGCAGAAATTTAACTGAAACGCTTCGAATTCGTGCATGTTAGCTCTGCGAATGCGATCGATTTAAATTCCTCTCTGCAAATGCTCTCGAAAACCAGTATTTAACTTCCCAAACCATCTGAATTCGGGCTCAAGGGCGTGGTATTCCTGCAAACGACAAGAACCACTACACCCGTCTTTTTCACGTGAAGTTGACCAATGAAATAATTCAAAAATCTCTGGAAATATAGAGATGGGTCAATCCCGTTCCTTTAAAGATTCATCGTAAGCGTTTACGTTCTTTCTAATGAATCGTTTAAAATAACGAACATTTTGATTCGTTCTTTTTTCGCCAACTGAGTTGGAACGAATCGTTATCCAAACTCTATACTTGCTAAAAAAAAACTTCTTATAACACAAATCTATTAGATTTCCCCGCACAACTTAATAAGTTTCCGGTCGGAGATTCCTTTTTTCTTGTAAAAACAATGATAGTGGACATTTTTCCCCAATATTGAGTGCTGCCAAAAGAGTAAACAAACCGTTCACGCGTGAAGGATTTATTTAAGTTCAATTAGGAAACTCACAAAATCGGCGGAACTCCACCCATTCGCAAGCGAATCGTTCGCGTTGCGTTTTAGTTAAATTTTGACCTTAGTTACGATTTTAAGGTGAAACAAAGGTTCAATTAAATGCAATGAATTCAGAGGATACTTCTTGGTCAGATGTGGGATGACATTTGAGCTTAATTTAAGGGAAAAAATTAAGGACCTCAAGATAGTGCATGCTTTGGTCTGTGTATTAAAATAGTAAGTAAATAGTAGTCGTGCAGGACTATTAGTATAGAACTTTTAATATTTTATTTCAGGTGCCAGTTCTTTGAAAATCGGGAGCCATTGCAAAATTACTTGATGGTAAGTAAAACATTCCTTTAATGTTTCTAATGTTGTCCTATAAAATATTAGAAACTAGTTAAAAATATAAATGCATTTATAGGGTACTTCAGTTTCCAATTGATGGTCCATTTAGGTTCAATTTGAGGGAAAATTAAAGTGCTAATTAAGGGCACATAGGTTTTATTTGAAGTACCTTTAAGGGGCAATTATAAGATATTGATTTGATAGTATAATTCAGTGTTATTTGACAGTGTAATTATTGGTTAGATATAAGTACGTAATTGTGTTTTTTTAGTGTTCATTTATTCCCAATTTTAAGTAGAATTTAAGGGCGATTTGGTGAGGAGAATTTAAAGGGAATTTGATTTTGTAATAAGTAAGGTGCGATAGGGCTACAATAATATGTGATTTAAGGGAATATATAATTGAAATTAACTTAGAGATGCGGTTTTAGGTGATAATTAGGTACAATTTGAAGGTACAGTTATATACAAATTGTTTTTGGCGGGGGCGCATTTAGGTGCGATTTCAACATGTTTTAAATTTTGACACGTGGGTATATGTTTAGGTGCGATTTAAGAGTACAATTAGGTGGGTTTGAGGTACCATTTCGATGCGGATTCAATACTTTTATGAGCGGTTTGAGGTTGAAATGAAATATATTTGAAGTCACAACATATGCGATTTGAAGGGTTTATTGACGTGCAAAAAATAATCTAGTAATAGTGCCTAATTTTGGATAGGAATATTAAAGGCTTGAAAAATACCGCGTGTGCTTTTATGGTTGAATAGTGAGTGAGAGTTCAAAATAATAATTATTTGATGCGAACATCTTGTGTATTGCGGGTTTGAAGTAATATTCATCCAGGATTTAATGTTGTGTAAATTTATGGACTTTGAAGTTGGCACGAAATGCCTGAATGCAGAGTAATAACGTTTGATATTATTAAATTAGACTGAAGTATCACTTACACCCAAAGAGTTCTATAGTAGGGTAGAGACTGAACCTGGCAACAGCACCATGGACCAACACGGAGACAATATAGGGTGGCATGTGGGGCCCGATGGCCGAGTGGTTTGGATCGCAAGCCATAACCCTAGCAGTCTGCGCGCTGTAACAGGTGCTGGTTCGATTCCCGCCTTTGCCATGGGTGTACTTCCTTTCTCAGTATCAAAATTATAAATTACTAGCACTTTTGCCACTCTATTCGGGCTCCGTAGTGAGCCATGGAAGCCGATGGCAGCTCAGTACGAGTCGTTCCTCTACCCTACTACAGAACTCTTTGTTTACACCTTGTTTAGATTGGTTGGTTGGTAGACATATATATTCAGGTTTGTGTGCTTGGTCAGCGACCCGCTTATAAACCTTCGTCAAGTAAGACAGACACAACAGACAACACACACATAAGTGGATCCATCTAATTTTTAGAGACAGAGGCCAACTAGAGGATCCCCAGAATTGGCTTGCCACCCCCAGAGGTATTGATTTGGTATGGGAACTTAGAGGACTTTCGGACCCAACAGATTTAACGAGCACTTACTCCGCATATACTCGGTAGGTCTTCAGTGGTACCGGGACTCGATCGCAGGACCTTCCGATCCCGAGACCGAGACGCTGACCACTAGGCTCACTACGACCCCTTACACCTTGTTTATTTTCGAACGAACCAAAAGTGTTTTTACAACTGGTGTTACCAGATTAGGCAACGAACTTATTACATCAATATCGTTCTCACGTCTTCTCGTCTACAACACAGGTACACTCTTAAAACAAACGAGCGGTTTTAACTCAGTCTGAGTTAATTTCCACTCCTTTCCGGTGCCGAAAATGCACTTCTCCTATAGGAGTGAATTTCACTCTTTTTCGGAGTGGGTAAAAGAAATAAAAGAAAACAATCTGCGTCCTACACTCTTAAAACGAGCGGTTTTAACTCAGTCTGAGTTAATTTCCACTCCTTTCCGGTGCCGAAAATGCACTTCTCCTATAGGAGTGAATTTCACTCTTTTGTTTTAAGAGTGTACCTTAGCCCCCAAAATACCCTCACAAAAGGCAAGATAAAAAATATACAATGAAGGGTTTAAAAATAAAAGCTTTATATACTACGCGTTGTGTTTTCTTGCAATTTTTTTTTTTATTATTATTATTTTTTATTATCAAGAAAACAACAAGTACAAAATAAACACTCTGGGGATTTAGAATCCCATACGAGTGAAAAGAAATTCAAGACATTTTTTTTTATAAAACAATACAGGGTAGATATGACAATGAAATTTGGCAAAGTCGTCGGTGCTATTTAAAAATAAACATTAGAGAACCCAAAATTGAATTGAATCAAATTAAATTATCAACTGAAAACAGATAATTTTTTAGCTTTTTTTTGAAAACGATGACATTTGGTATAATTTGCAGATCAACAGGGAGATTATTGTATTGTTTAGGAGCTAAATAAAAAAAACTTTTGTGAAAAATCTCCCTGTTGGCTCTGGGTATATTGAAAATAACGTTTGGTCGTCTAGGATTGACTATTTCTCTTTTATCACATAAATTGGGATTTAAGAAGAGATTGTAGCTATTTTTATAAAAGTGCAGATGATGAACTGGAATTACATAATAAAATAGCGAATTTTTCTTATAAAAGAAATTATTGTGAAACCTTTGATATTTTATTTCAGGTGCCAGGGTTTTGAATGATTCAGCAGTAACTGACAATTTTCATCGGTACGTAAACCCTTTCCTTAATATTTCTAATATTGTCCTATAAAATATTAGAAACGAATTTAAGAGGGACTGTCAGTCCCATAGAGCTAATGCATTAGTTTTGAAATCACAATTTTTGCAAAATAATTGCTTTGCCATATTATCCCATTTTCACCAGGTATGGGAATCATCATAACATCCATTTAAAACAAAATTGATAAGAAAATAACATCCGGTTATTTAATTATTAATTGATAAAGTTTTAAAATAGTGTCGCCATCTGCTGCATATTTTTGGCATTTTAAAACTTCAAAAATCTATAATTAAATAACTAGATAACATTTTCGTTTCAAATTTGTTTCATTTCGATGTTATGTTGATTCCCATACCTGGGAAAAAAGAGTTAACAGGGCAAAGCAATACTTCTGCGGAAGTTGTGATTCCAAAACTAATGCATTAACACTATGCGACTGACAATCCCTCTTAAATAAGTGCATTTCGAGGGAACTTTCAGGTGTTTGACTTGAGGGTATGATTAAGTAGGATTTGTGAGTAATTATGTAGATTTAAAATCATAATGCCTAATTTAAGGAAAAGTTAAAGTGCAGTTTAAGGACGAATGAGCCCGAATGACCACGGGTCTCTAAACCAAAGTGCACCTGTGTTAATCCAGTGGAAAATATGATTTTCTAAGCCATATTTACTCATATATTTTGTGTATGAAATATAAAAGTGAATGTGTATGCCCGTATGTATTTAATGCTTATGTAATTTACTCTAATAATTTGTGTAAAGTTTAATGAAATTTAATGAAAAAAATTCGAACCTATTTCAAAATTAACGCCTGCTAGTCAGCTACATTTATCATATAAAAAATCATTTGTAACAATATTCAATCAATACAGCCAGAAAAATGTTGCTTCGAAGATAATTTTTCAGGCGAATGACACAGGCAGTTTGGTTCACCCTTAAGAGTGCAATTGAGTATAATTTTAGGGTAAATTTAGATTCGATTTTAAGTTACAATTAAGTACGATTTAAAGGTACTGTTATGCGTCATTTGACAGTGTAATTAGGTAGATTTGAGGCCTTAATTATATGCAACTGGAGAGTTCATTTACGTTCATTTACACGAAGGCGCATTTATGTGCATTTTGCAAAATTTATTTTGTGTTAAATGATTTACAAAGTCCAAATAACCACTTAAAATCGTATAGTAATAATACCTAAAATTGGCTAACAATACAAATCTATTGGGTTTCCACGCGCAGCTTAATAAGTTTCCGGTCAGGGCTTCCTTTTTCCCTGTAAAAACAATATTTGGCAATTTTCCACAATAGTGAGTGCCAAAACAGTGAACAAACAGTTCGCGCGCGATTGATCGAATGTTCTGAAACCAAACGTGGCGTTTTTGCCTCGCGAAGGATTTGTTTCAGTTTAATTAGGAAACGCACAAAATCTACGAAACTCCACCATTCGCTGGCGAATCGTTCGCGTTGCGTTTCAGTTAAATTTCGGCCTTAGGATGTGCATTTAGGATTGAATATGATAATTTTGAGTTTTTCAAATAATAAATTTTAAATCCGAATATACTACATATTGCTGGTTTGAAGTACTGTTTTTATTGGGTTTAATGCAGTAGTAATTTACGGAATTAGCGATTTAAAATCATGCGTACTTTGCATAAAATCGGGAAATGACAATTTGGAGTACGTAATTTTGAACAAAAGTGCGTTAAGTTTGTTTTTTTAATTATGCGTATTTAGCGTTTAAAATAGAGCATCGTAATAGTATCACAACCCGTTTCTAATACAGGGTTAAATATAAGGAGCTTAAGATTGTGCGTGCTGTGGTTTATGTATTAAAGTAACAAATATTACTGATGAAGGACTATTAATGTAGAACCTTTCTGTCATTTCAGGTACCAGGTCTTCAAAGAACTTCACAATAGCCCTCAATTTCATTTTATGTATACATTCCTTAATGTTACACTCTTAAACAAGAGTGAAATTCACTCCTATAGGAGAATGCTTTCGGCACCGGAAGGAGTGAAATTACTCAGACTGAGCTAACCGCTCGTTTTAAGAGTGTAGAGCAGATTGTTCTTTATGCTTTTACCCACTCCGAAAAGAGTGAATTCACTCCTATAGGGAGTGCATTTTCGCACGGAAAGGAGTGGAAATTACTCAGACTGAGTTAAACCGCTCGTTTGTTTTAAGAGTGTAGGTTATAATATTGTCTTTTAAAATATTAAAAACGAATTAAAAAATAAATGCATTTATAGAGTATTTTTCGGTTCAAATTAATGGTTCATTTAGGTTCGATTAGTAAAAATTCAGGTGTAATTTAAGGGTATAAAGATATGATTGGAACATGTATTTAGTTTGATTTGAAAAACTTTTAAGGGGTGGTGTGAAGGTTCTTTTACGCGTGATTTGATAGTATAATTACGTGAGAATTGACAGTGCTAACGCAAACTATCTGCGTGATATCATTTTTATTTGATAGTATGAATACGATCAGTTTGACTGAGTTAATTAGGTAGATACGGGGGCAATCGTGTCTTTTTTAGGGTATATTTATTTGTAATTTTAAGTAACATTTAGGGGGGATTTGGTGTGGTTGTATAAGGTAGGCTTGAGGTCACAAAAGGATGTGATTTGCGATAGGGTACTTGACAGTATCGCTAAAATACCTTCCAATATTAATTAAATTATAGTTTGAACCCAATATAACAAACGTATATATTTTTTGCAAATAAATCTTTAATAATCTAAAATCATTTTCAAATGGTTTTTTTCACGGTACGTCACGTGATCACAAACACGTCGATTCGCTGACGTCACTAGTATGTATAAACAAACTGGTGTGATGTTTTTTGTTTAATTAACTGCTTAATATAACTTACAATTAAAATAAGAATTTATAGGTATGGGTGGAGTTTTACAAAGCGGATAGTTCAATTTGCTTAAAGTAGATTCCAACAAGAAGTCATAAAGACTAAAATAGCCTACTTTCGTTACTTAATACTACTGAAGTTCTAATCGGAAAAAAAACTAGGTTCCTAAGTAAATATCATCAACAGCCGTTTCTACACTAGATTTATACACATTAGAAAAAAAATCGAAACACAGCACCAGCTATAATTTAAACTTCTAAAGCCAAAATCACTATTTTCCTTAATATTCTTTCGTAATTAATTAAATATATTTATCATCTGCTCGTGATTATTTGTAGTTCGAAGAATAATTAAATATTTATTAATAACAAAGTAATGAAACTACTCCGAACTGCATTAAAAATAAGAAATGTAATTAAAACTAAGCATAATTGCATGCAAAATATGCCTTGCCGCTTTCTTGGTAGATAATTAATGAATAATCAAAGAATCAAATTGTGATACATTTTATGACGTCATTCCAAATGATTCATGAAAATATTATTTTGCTTCAATATGTTTAAATAAAGTTTCTCATGCCATTGTTGATTTGGCAACAGTGATTTTAATGACTCAAAATTAAATTTCAATGCTAATTCAATGGGAAATTCGCCGAAAGATAGTAGATTTATGCCCTCGGACGTACAGACAGACGGACAAAAGTATGAAAGTTGGGTATCTGAGGTCATAGCTTTCTAACAAAAAAAGAATTTTTAAGATCGATGATTAGAACCGATTTTGGAAGGGGTACAAACGACAGACAAACGGACAGACAGGCGGACAACAGACGGACAGACATACGAACAGACAGACAGATGGACAGACAGACAGTTGGACATCAACCGCATTTCAATACCTACAGTGATTTAAATGACTCAAAATTGAATTTCAATGCTAATTCAATGGGAAATTCGCCGACAGATAGTAGATTTATGTCCGTCCGGACGTACAGACAGACGGACAAAAAGTATGAAAGTTGGGTATCTGAGGTTATAGCTTTCTAACAAAAAAAGAATTTTTAAGATCCGATGATTAGAACCGATTTTGGAAGGGGGGTACGGACGGACAGACGGACAGACAGACAGACGGACAGACGGACATCGACCGCATGTCAATACCTACTTTTTCATTTTTTAATTCTTTCGAATTAAAAAAGAAAAGTAGGCTAAAAATGGTGTTTCAAAGTTTGTTTATAGTTACTAGTGACATCATAGATATCACGTGACAGCCACAAAGCGTTTTCGGGAGTGATTTTTTGTTCTAATTTTAAAATTCATTTTCCCCCTTTTTATGAAGTATTTGAAAAAAAGAAAAATACGGGTCTAATATTTTTGGCATAAGAATAGTTCAAGCAAATTTTTTTTTTTTAGTCAAGTACCCTATTTGATGCGGGTGTCAGCTCGTAACTTATGTGGTTCTAAATAATGACGTCCGTCTCCAATAACCCTCGTGTAACCCTATAGTGCGACGATAGCTCAAATCTACGCTATCAACTAGGTAACGTAAGGTAATCGTTTCCGGCTGCCTATTTCTAGCCTCCTTCAGGAGCTTTAACACAGCCAATAACGCCTCGTATTTTAGAACCCTGGTCAAGTGACGAGGTCGACACCTGAGCGGGCACTCAACGGAACTTCGAGCGACATCGTACGCTAACGCCGTCGGGACTTTGGACTCCACAGATTTAACGAGCACGTCTGTCCCTGTGTACTCGGGCCCATCCGTGATGAGGATTTTCTACTATTTCCAGCACAGATCCGATTTATAGGATGACTGGCAGTAAGTGGGATTCGAACCCCCGCACTCCTGAGAAGGTTGAACCTCTAGGCTGATGCCTTAACCACTCGGCCACGGACGGGCCATCAACTAGGTGAGATTTGAGAGTAAAATTAGGAAGTTAGAGTTTTTATTTTTGTGAATAGATTTGTTAAATTTATGTAGACAAAATTTTTGCTTAAAATATTTCGTAATGTGGTAAAGTAATAATGCTCATTATTGTCTTGAAAGTTTTTAATTAATAAGGCTTTCTTAATGCTAAAACAGTGCATAGTAGATGCTAATTTTTTTTATTTAGGTTTAATATGTCATTTTGAGAGTTTAAAAAGATAAAGCAAATTACGTATTACGGGTTTGAAATACTGTTCATCAAGGGTTTAATACAGTGTTTATTAACGGTTTAAAAATCGTACTTTATGGGTTTGAGGTAGCATCTAATAAAAAGGTTAGCATTAAGGTTTTGGAACATTATTCAGTTTTTTTTTATACAGTATTAAAAATAAGGAGATTGAGATATTTTAGTCTTGAAAATGTAAACTAGTAAATATGAATAATAGACATTTAGTGTAAAACTTTTGATATTAATTTTAGGTGCCAGGTCTCTGAATATAATTAGAATGGCCTATGATTTCCATTAGTAAGTAAAAAATTTCTTTAATGTTTCTAATATTGTCCTATAAAATATTAGAAACAAATTTTTTTAAAAATAATAAATGTTTATGCAGGGTACTTCTATGTTCAAGTAGGGTTAGATTCAATTTGAAAGAGATTAAGTTACTATTTAAGGACATATTTTTGATTTAAATAATCTTTAAGGGGCGATTTGAATTACAGCTGTGCAAAAAACGTTCCCACTATAGTGATTATTTCGTCCGTTATTCACCCTAAACAATCGGACCTTTTGTATTTGAGGATTCATAACATTCTGAGAGTTGATTGCATGGTACAAAATTTGCATAAGATGCCATCTTCATATTTAAAACGTTACCAACTGCGGAAATTCCAATAGCAACACCCCTTTTTTGTGTTCATATTTCAAATCTGATAATTTTCAAAGAGAAATTCAAAATTTCGTTAACTTTTAAGCTTTATTATTTGATAGGGGAGGTGGAAAGTTTCTTGGCTGCAATGTCAAAGGAGTTGCACATGGCTAATTCCAGGTTACTGTAGTGTAAATCCCAATTTAAGTGGAGCTTACAAGCTTTTTAAATTTGAGAAATGAATCAAATTTAATGAAGCACGTTACATTATTTGGTTTTAATAAGTGTAGATCAGTTATTCCGTTAATTTTTTTTATTTAATGTTAAAAGTGGTAGTGATAATCACTTTATACAGACGTGACTTAAACTACGGAAATGTTAATTTTGTATGAGCCACATAAAAAAGTTCTCACACGGCGAGTTCCTCCCCCAAAAAATTTCATATTCTCCAGTTCCGATATTCTGTTGCTTTAGTTTGTATTAAAAGACTTGTATAGCCGAAATATTTGCTTAAAATGGTTTAGAAAAAGCGAACAATATTGGATAGGAATAGAGCATACTGAAGGTTTGTAAAGTATAATAAGTGTATCTCTGTCTGAATATTGATCATTTTGAGAGTTCAATATAATATTAAATTAGAGTAATTATTGTGGGTTTGAAGAGCGGTTTATCGAGAGTTTAATTCAGTGTGACTTTAAAAAATAAAGATAGATTAGTAGAAAGATTTTTAAAAATACTGTAGAACTCCAATCATCCAAATGTCAGATAAAATTCTACTCTTCTTGCCTGTTTTTGTTCGTCTTTGTTGCATGCTATGCTTAGCAACCTTTTAGTTACGACAAAAAAAAAATTACTAAACATGACATCCAATAGAAAAGGTAATAAAAATTATAAGTTGAAATTTTTGTACTAACTCTGTAACTAATAAAAAAATATTACAAAAAACTACGACTCAATTTGCCAAACACCTTACAATTTTGACTTGCTTGGGTTGATAACTAAAGAAACTAGAACTACATTATCTCACAGTCCAACAATGCTTTGAGTAATTAATTAAAATACCTTTTTTTCGATCGACTCCAATTATCCGAATTCCCAATTACCCGAATGTGGTTACGTTCCAATTGCTTCGGGAAATTAGAGTACCACTGTACGTATTAAAATTAATACTGCTTTTAAAATACTTTAATAGTGTATCCTTTGATGATTTATTTCAGGTGTCCGGTTTTAATCTGATCTGCAAGGGCTTAGAATTACTATTGGTATGTATAGTGTTTCCTTAATGTTTCTAATATTGTCCTATGGCTGTGTCCTGACTATGCCACAAAGGCAACAAATGCAACAAAACTTGGCGACTTGGCAGAGTCCGCCCCCAAGCTATTGCATCGTTTGGCAACCACGCTTGGTCGCCAAGTTTTGTTGCATTTGTGGCATTTGATGTCGTAGTGTGGACACAGCCTTAAGAAAACACCCTTTAACCCTTTCAGTTCCAATGACAATTTGGCATCATTTTAGAAAAAAAAATTCTGATCGTCTATAGCTATTTATGATATCAAAAAGTACATTATTCGATTCTTCAAACTTTTTTCTATTAGAAAATATGTCGTAGTGAGGACATAGCCTATAAAATATTAGAAACGAATTAAACTAATTGAATTTCGAGTGTACTTGGTTTGATTTTGTGAACTTTACGCGTTGTTCGAAGGCAGGTGTATTATATGCGATATGATTTTGCAGATTGCGCAGAGTATTTATTATGCGATATGATAATGCAAAAACGTGTAATGTTAGGGTAGACCTAAATTTTAATATTCAAGGGCAATTAGAGGGTTCAACAAAGTGAGATTAAAGGTTACAACTAGGTGCGATTTGAGACCACAACACTCAGAGGGATAATAAAATTGGTTGAAGAGTAAAATTTTGCCTGCATGGGGAATGCATACGAACATGCAGGGCGTTTCAAAATTGGCCGGAAATTGAAAGGATGCAATTCCGAAATATCTACCCAACCCCTCCAAAAACTAGTACACAGCCAATTGGTCACGCATTTTGGTTGTGGTTTAACCCTTGAACTAGGACAGCACAAGAATACGTTGACGAAGTGATGCATTCGTTTTGAGTTTGGTTTGGTTGAATTGACATATCGCCTAGTAATTTTACAGTTGCAGATTCTGTTACATCAGTTTCTAAAACTACTAAAAAGGATTAGTAACTACTAAAATGGAATTTTTGTGTTTGGATTTCAATTTAAATGATTTGGTGTGTTTCAAATTTGAGCAGGATATATGAAAATTCAATAAACACTAAACGTTTCGCAATGGAAATGTACAGTTTGTCGAAATGTGTATGTGTTGGGACAAGACAACAGTCAGCTTTCTGGTGGACATGTTTTTGAAATTTTTAACAACTGATATACATGTATTTGTATAACTGTATTTATATGTGATTTGAGAGATTAATAAAATAACGCAGACTGTGAGATCGAAATTATGTAAGTCGCCTTTCTGCTGAAAGCGTGTGCTGTTTACTAATTTTCTGTCCTTTTTTTTATTAATATAAATTACAATAACTTATGTATCGACTGATGGTCAACATCAAGTTTTGTAACAATAATGCAACATATCGAAATGAACAGCCTCCTAAAAAAAGATATGTGTTGAAAACTTGTTGAACCTGTAATTTTAACCAGATGTAAATTCAACCAAACCAAACTAAAAGTACTACATTCTTGTGTAGCTCAAGTGCAAGGTTTTACGCACGACCGAAAGTGCGGCCAATTATTTAGCCGTTTTTTATTGGCGGGGGCCGGGTAAATATTTCGGAATTGCATCCTTTCCATTTCCGGTCAATTTTGAAACACCCTGTACATTGTACGAATTGATTGTTTATTTAGGCGTGATTATGAAGCCGCATTTAGGTTCGATTTAAACATGCATTGAGTTTCGTCATAAGGGTACATTTCGGTGGGATTTTAAATTGCAATTTGGAGAATTTGTGTGTGTAGTTTTAGGGTGCATTTAGGTGCGATTTAAAAGTACTTTTTGTTGTGCGGTTGGAGAATTCAGAAGTCGCGATCTGAGTTCACACATACCATTTGAAGGCATAATTAAGTTCAATTTGCTAAATTTTGTTTGCCTGGAATGATTTATGTATTCGAAATCATTGTTAAAAATGGTTTAGTATTACTGTACCGTCATTAGCACTGGAACCCCCTACCGGCCAACTCGGAACTACACTATTTTTCCTACGGTAGAATAGAAACTGTTTTCGACGTTGATGGTGAACGACCTGGTAGCGTCCGATGACTGACGTTAACTCCAAAATGCACGCGAACCTTTTTCTTGGTGACTTTAAATTGAATTAAGTGAATAGAATATTTATTTAAATTGATTCCTCAGTAACTTCAGTTGCTAATTTGTGTGGTTAAATTAAATGGAGCTGGAATTTTGAATTGTAGTTGTAGATGTTCGTCATTTTAGGGCGATAGAAATAGAAATTCTAGCTGACTCGAAACACCAACCCATACGATGAAAGATTTAGAAGTTTGATTGAATAACATTTTAAACTTAGTTTAGAATTATCAACTAATACAAAACAAAATTACAAAAATACGTGCTCTTAAAACTACAACTTTCGTCTTCCATAGTTTTTTAATGCCCTCGACACGGTCACAGTTATTTTAGCTTCCCATCTTCCAGACTTACAATAACGATCGCGGCGCCTTCTGGTGCTTCCAGATGAGTTGGACAAAGTCTGATCTCAGGTGTGTTGTTATACTCTAAAATAGTCCCTAATAGGGGATGGAAATAGTGCATGTGTATTTAGGATTAAATAAAGATCATTTTGAATTTCTAATATTAAATTTGAACATAATATGTATCGCGGGTATGAAGTACATATTGTTTATCAAGGGTTAAATGCAGTGGTAACTTATGGAATAATCGTGTGCCTACTGTGCTCAAAAATCGCGCAATGAGGATTTTAATTCGTGCCTAATAGGGAAGAAACAATACTGTGTTACATTTTAAAATTATGCGCATTTAGCGTTTAAAATAGTGCAACGTTAGTGTATCAAACATTTTTTAATTAAGGGATATAGGAGTAGGACCTTAATATCGTGCGTATTCTAGTCTATAAGTACGTTAATAAAGCACCGAATACTGCTTATAAATAATTTTAAGTGTGTATCCTTTTATATTTTATTTCAGGTGCTCGGTTTTGATTAATTCTGCAGTGGCTCAATATTATCATTGGTATGTATAGCATTTCCTTAATGATTCTAATATTGTCCTATAAAATATAAGAAACGAATTTTTAAAAAAATTAGAGGGGACTTTTGGTTCGATTTGAAGAAACATTTCGGCGTACTTATGGTATATTTATGTGCAATTACGTGAACTAAGATACATTTGAATTCAACTGTTAAGTAATATTTAAGCGCGATTTGAGTAGAATTATGAGTAGTTATAAAACTTACGATTAATTGAGATTATAAATTGCAATTTTTAAATTTAGATTTGAAGTCGCATTTAGGTGCGTTTTGAGAAGCGTCCATTAAGGGGGAATGGGCACGCTGGAATGGGGGTCTCCAAAGCAAAGTGCATCAGTGTTAATACTATGAAGAAAAAAATATTTTCCCTGCCACATTTCTCCGGCTGTATTGAATAGTTTTGCCAGCGGATTTTTTTATGTGATAAATGTAGCTGGCTTACAGATCCCGACCTTCCCACTTTTTGAAATTGGTTCGAATATTTTTTTAAAAAAATTTTTAATAAATACTTTTACACAAAATATTCGAAGCAATTTCAAAAAGTGGGAAGATAGACCTGTAAGTTATCTAGATTTATTATTTAAAAAAAACGTTTGTAAAAATATTCAATACAGCCGGAGAAATGTGGCAGAGAAAATAGTTTTTTCGCCATTGGATTAACAATGAGGCACTTGAGTTTGGAGAACCGCGGTCAAGCGCCCATTCCCCCTTAAGGTTTGAGGATACGTTTATGTGCGACTTCGAGATAGTAATAACGTAGATTTTAGATCAAAATTACACGTGTTTTGGTAATGACTCGCAATTATCTTTGTTATATAAAAACAATTCCCTAAACGCTTCTTCTAATACTGTCATATAAAATTTTAGGCCTGAGGACGCTAAAGCGTTTGCCTCACATGAGAAACATCCTAAGTTTGGATGCGGACATTGCCAAAATAACTACCGACCTATAAACGGTCTATGCAGCAAAAACGTCAGACGAATAATACCCCGTGTGGCGGGAGTGCACGTAAAATGTATCACACTAAAGTTGGTTTGGGTGCCATTTCAGGTGTCGGCTCGTCACCTGACTGGTTCTAAATTATGAAAACCGTCGCCAATAGCCCTCGGGTAGCTCTGGTGCGACGATAAATCAACCTATCCGTAACCCTATAAAATCTTTGGAACCAATAAAAATAAATGAGCCCGTCCGCCGCCGCGTGGTTAGGCCATCAGCCTAGAGATTCAACCTTATCAGGAGTGCGGGGGTTCGAATCCCACCTACTGCCAGTCATCCTATAAATCGGATCTGTGCTGGAAATAGTAAAAAAAATCCTCAATAGGGTACTTGACAGTATCGCTAAAATACCTTCAAATATTATTTAAATTATAGTTTGAACCCAAATATAACAAACGTATATATATTTTTGCAAAATAAATCTTCAAATAATTAATAAAAATCATTTTCAAATGTGTCTTTTTCATCGGTATGTCACGTAGTCACAAACACGTCGATTTGGCTGACGTCACTAGTATGTATAAACAAACCGGTGTGATGTTTTTTTGTTTGTAATTAAACTGGTTTTAATCTAACTTACTATTAAAATAAGAATTATATAGATAATGGGTGGAGGTTTTACAGAAGCGGATAGTTCAAATTTGCTTAAAGTAGATTCCAAAATGGTATTTCAAAGTTTGTTTAGTTACTAGTGACATCATAGATACCATGTGCCAGCCACAAAGCGTTTTCGGGAGCGATTTTTCGTCCTAATTTTAAAATTCATTTTTCCCCTTTTTATGGGGTATTTGAAAAAAAAAATACGGGTCTAATATTTTTGGCATAAGAATATTTTAAGCCAATAAATTTTTTTAGTCAAGTACCCTATTACGTATGGGCCTGAGTACACTGGGACAGGCGTGCTCGTTAAATCTGTGGAGTCTAAAGTCCTGACGACGTTAGCGTACGATGTCGCTTGAAGTTCCGTTGGGTGCCCGCTCAGGTGTCGACCTCGTCACTTGACCTGGGTTCTAAATTACGAGGCGTTATTGGCTGTATTAAAGCTCCTAAAGGAGGCTAGAAATATGCAGCCGGAAAAACGATTACATTCATAAAATAAATGCATTTAAGGATACTTCTAGATCCGTTTAGTATTTAGATGAAAAAATTGAGGGTACAATTTGAAACTGATTGTTTATTTTGGCGTTCTTTGAAAGCGCAATTAAGTTATATTATATTTTAACTTAGATTATAAGGTTCGACTTGAAAGTACGATTATGTGCGATTTGATAGTCTAATTATGTAGATTTCATGTGAGAATTACATGGTGATTTTTTTATACATGCATGTGTGATTTAGGATTGCGATTAGAGATAGGTAGATTTGAGGGTGTAATTTTATGCTGCATGTAGGTCCGATGTTTAAAAAAAAAGTTGCTTCAAATCGCACATATTATATCATTTGATAGTTAAATCAGGTAGATTAGAGGTCACAATTACATGTGACTAGAGGGCATATTTTCGTTCAATTTACAAAATTTAGTTTGAATAAATCACCTATACAAAATCATTGATTAAAATACTTTGTATTGTGGCCTATAATAATGTTTATTAGTTGCTTTACACGATGTGTAATCAAAGGTTTAAAAATATAGTTAACATACATTTGATCCTAAAACAGTGTATTAGTCTGTTGGATGTCATGCATAGTAATTATTTTTGGTCGGTCCAAAAAAATTAAGAATGACATTCAACAGAGACGAATAGCAATAGATGACTCGTTATATTTTTTTCTGAAATTCGGATAATCAACAACGCCTCTGATAATAATTAGAGTTCTACTGTAATCTGGTTTGAAAGTTGAGGTTGAGAAAAGTATCTTCAACTTCGTCAATCCCACATGGTATCCAATCTAGTATCTTGAGGGGGAATAGGACAGAGAATCGGCTTCTCAAGCGAACGCTTCTCTCTGGTGTTAATCCTATGGGAAAAAAATAAAAAGTCTGCCACATTTCTCCGGCTGTATTGAGTATTTTTACAAACGGTTTTTTTTTATATGATACATGTAGCTGATTTGCGGGTTCCTATAATCGCATTTTTTTAAAATTGGTTAAAATATTTTTTTGATTATTAATAAATAGTTTTACAATATAAACTAGATCAAAATTTGAAAAACAGCGATTATAGGGACGTAAAACTTTAAATTTCCTTCGCATTGAAAAAAAAAAGTTAAAAATTATTTCCATTTTTCGGGTCGAAATTTGGCAGAGAAATTAGAAAAATTTCTTATCCAGAAAGTAGCGCCCCCTAGGAGTAGAACTTAAGCTCCTCCCCTTGTATTTTAATTAGCTGAAACTCCGTTAAGGTACGTTTAGTTCAATTTCAAGAGTCTGCGAATTTTAAATTCTGGCCTGCAAACTAAAGTTTCAATTCATTGTTGCTGTGTGTTTTTAGACGCTGATTTCGAAAATGTAAATGGATTTTTTACTATCGCATCCGGTTTAAAAGTATTAAAAAATTTGAAGTAGCATTGATTTATTCTATTAGATTCTAATTCCTAATTAGTAAAAAGTTCTTTTTTAATTACTTTCAAGTCTATGATTTATTTAAAAGAACATGAAAAATGTTTTGGGGACCTAAAGCTCATAAAAATGCATCATACAAAGTGTGAACAATTGCAGAAAATGTCGGACTTATTTTTGTTGAAATATTAATTTAAGTTTAAATTCTAAAAAGTTGTATTTCTTGAAGCTTTTGTTTTAATTTTCCATTTCTCTCAAAAAAGTATTTTGCATTACATTTTAAATCTGTTTGGGCATTGGGTAGAAGTATTGGCTTAGTTTTATATATAAGGTAACTCCTTTCAGTTTTTTCATTTTTGATCTTCCGCGATTTCAACGGATGTTTCGGTTCCACTCTCAATGCGGGGTATTTTCATCTGTCGTGTTCTATTTTAGTTTAGTTAAGATAGTTTGAATTATCTTCGCATTAGAGCTACACGAGGGCTATTGGCGACGGGCGTCATAATTTAGAACCACGGTCAAGTGACGAGACATCACAGTAGGCACCCAACGCAACCGTTCACGGAGACATCGTACGCAGCATTGGGACTTTGGAGCATATTTAACGTGCACTCCCTCTACAAGGGGAATTATTCGTCGGACATATTGAGCTGCACGGGCCATTTAAAGGTCGGCATTTATTTTGGCGATGCCCGGACTCGAACCTGGGACCTTCCTATGCAAAGCGACCGCCTTAACCTACTGGGCTCCCCAGCCTAGTATCTTTGATTAAACTATAAAACAAACCAAGAATAGTAAAATAAAATTCTTCTCGGAGGTATAGCTGCAAACCTTCAAACCCAGAGATCCGAGGATCGAATGTAGTCCTATAAAGCATAACATTAATCAAATATATACCGTCTAGAGAGAGAGAGAGGGTTTGTGCATGTTAAATCCATTGTGGCGCAACGGCCTATAATCTTGTACGACATCGCGAATTGGTTCCCGTCAGATATAAGCATCGTCTTTTTCACGGTATTTCAAAATTACGAGGCATCTGTTATTTATGTAAATTATCTTTTTTGAATATATATCAAGCAGTAAATTTTTGTATATCTATCATTCACCATGGCTTCTAAAAGAAACCTACACATTTCAACATAAATTGGAAAATTATTACAAAAGCTGTAACTCAATTTGCCAAACGACACTTTATAATTTGGATTTGGTTGGGTTGATGACGACCGAAACTGGAAGTTACGTGGTGAGTTATAGTTGTTTATAGCCCAGGTGTAGCTTTCGTGCAACGTTATTCAATTAACCTGCAAACTAAGTGTGTCATCCCGTCTTCTCGAAGGGAAAATGGTTGGTTGGTACATGTATTTCCGGCTTGTGTGCTTGATCAGAGACCCGCTTATAAACCTTCGTCAAGTAAGACAGACATAGACAGAATTTTTACTGACACAGAGAGAGAAATTACACCCGGGCAAAGGCGAAAGATTCGTTGACAAGGGAGTGGCTTATAAAGAGTAGTTTAAAAGTGACCAATCGGCTATTTATAGAACGAGTGAAATCAGAGATAATCAAGATGAAAACGTCAATCAATGAATTGAACATGGTGATTTGCTGGTCTTGAAATTCTCTGACCCTCCCTCTATAGCAGTTCCGATATCTTCACCAGATGTCGCCCTCGGACACGTTTAGTTGGCACCTCGGGGCTATTCCCCCTTAACCAATCAGATGCAAAGATTACTGCATTCGTCACAGCGAAGTGATATCACGTCAGTTTTAAAGCATGCGCAAATTCAGACAACTTTTATGAGCAAATAGAACTTTGTGTTAAACATGATGCAGTTCTACAGGGTGTTCGTAAAAGAATGTCCGAGTTTCAAATTGTAATAGTATTGTGGTTGAAGGTGACGAATAAAGAATAACTCCAACAGTTTCATATAAGCGCATTCGCTTGTACCGCTACATCGGTTTCACACTTGCAGTGTCATCTATTCAAAATGACGACTTCTAAGCGTAAAGCGTAGGAAAAATTGCATTTTCGTTTGGATGTGTGCCGTATCACTAAATTCTCACACATTGAGAACTTATAGGAAAACTAGGTTAGTTTTCCTTTAATGCCATGTATGATTTGTTATATTTGGTATAAAATAACCTCCTGTAATATACCATTAAAACTCGGACATTCTTTTACGGACACCCTGTATTTATAAATTTCCGAAAATAGAATATGCGAGCAATCATTAATTCAACGCTTGCAACCTTATGTCCAACTACACGAAGTCGAAATCGAAGATCGGGATAGGGCATAGAGTTAGGAAGGAGAGGTAGAGGGGTCTATGATATCAAATGGTTAGAAGCAGGGCTGTCAGGTTTTTCGAGCTACTGCGCATCACATACTGGCACTGAGGTATCCCAAGATGCACAGCTCTAGCGGTGTTTTGAGATACTGCGCATAACATAGTAACCGAAACTGGCACTGAGGTATCCCAAGATGCACCGCTCTAGCCTGCTTCATTTGTGCGCTACTGCGCATATACATGGACCTCTCTATTCTCTTTCCTAACTCTATGGGATAGAGTTATATGAATACCTTTTAACCCATTAGTCCAAGAGCTCAAGTCCCCCAGACCTATGTTATTTTCTCAGTAAAGAAATGTATCTGATTAGGCAGTGTTGCCATATACTTTAAGTGCATGCATACGCGCTAGAGTGGACCGACGGCAAATTTACAGATACCGGGTGCAAAAGGTAAGTAAAATATAAGTTAACTTATCTAATTTTCTCAGCTCTGATTTTTACGTATGTTTTGGAAAATATTGTTAACAGTTAATAATCAATGCTGCCGGACACTTTCTACCTGCCGAAACTTTTGCCAGACGCTTTATTCGTCCCTGTAAAGCCGTGGTTTGTAAGAACACAAAATTGACCGCTGAGCTATGCGTCCGAATTTTCTGTTTTCTTATTGGCCCTAGTTATCACGTGACCGGAGCTCAAAAAATAACGTTGATCTCAGCGTTCGTTAATCTCGAATCAGTCGTGGTTTGATTAGAGCGTCCAAAACGTGCGAAATGGTCGAATACATTACAAGTATCTACGTATTCGGAAGAGATAACAGAAGTCTTCGCTCACTACGCATGCGTTAGATGCGGACGCATCGCTAGACGTGAATTCTAACAAACCACCCAATCCAAGATAAGATACTGATATCGCCGAGCAGGGCAATTTTTAGCGCCTTGACGCATGTCTTCAGTCCTTACAAACCAGGGCTTAAAGTTCAGACTTTTGTCGCACGCATCCGGAGGCGCGATACGGCGAACGAAATTAAATCTAACGAAACAAAAATTTAAACAGAAATAATAATCTTTCCTCGTTTTATTGCTTATCGATTCAGCTTTAATTCTTCGTTACTTGTATGGTGACAGAAATACAGTCCGCCATACAATTTTTTTTTTAAAAATAACAAACATTTTTTTTTAAAGATTGCCATTTCAATTTAATTAAATTTTTGTTTAGTTAGAAAATACGTAGCGCTATCTAGCTCCCCCAGATGCGTGAGGGGGCGTACAATTTAGACAAAGTCTAAACTTTACGCTGTTAAAAATTTTGTGCTTGGTTTCACCATGATATTGGTTCCTAGTAGCTGCAACGGCTGAATGGTGAAACGTTCCACCATATTTTTGGTATTCGGTTGAACCATTTCTCAGGTTTTTGTTTCCAAATCCAGAAAAATGGTTCAACCAAACACCGAAAAAAAGGTGAAACATTTCACCACTCAGCCTTTGCAGCACCTAGGAACCAATATCATGGTGAAACCTAGCACCAAATTTTTAACAGTGTACGCCCCCTCACGCATCTGGGGGATGCCTAAAGTTTAGACAAAGTCTAAACTTAATGGTTCCCTTTAAAGCGTCTTTGAAAAGTTTCGGCCGGCAGAAAGTGTCTGTGAAAATGATTATTGAATGACGTGAAGTTGATTATTAAATGTCAATATTTTCTCAAACATACGCAAAAATCAGCACTGGGGAAATGAGATAAGTTAAATTATATTATACCTACCTTAGCCGTCGCACAACTCAAGCGGGTATGCATCCACTAAAAGTACATGAAAACATGGCCTAACCCGATACATTTCATTACTGAGAAAATAACATAGGGCTAAGATCCCTGTGCTCTTGCTCTACATTACAGCGGCTGCAAAATGTGAATGTGCCCTTTTCTATTACAGCGGATGTATGTCCAGGACGAGCAAGGATAAGAACGACATTTTTCCTTCAGTAATCTGCGCCGCAGAAATGTAAAGGCGGGTTCTGGAACAAAGCATGTTCCTCGTCCAACCCCAACGAGTTGTACAGGGTGGCGCACATAAAAGTAGCCACGGCATGGAGCTAACGAATGCAGGGAAATGCTTGGCGAGAAAAACGAAGCCGCCTGAAAGTCTCCAAGTCGAATTCATAAATTATTCAAGAGTTCAATAGCTTCACTTGGCAAACCTATTCTTTCATTGGTTGGTTTGGTTGTTACTAGACTAGAGCTGAACATGGACTATTGACGAGTTTATATCATAGTCCCTTTCAGTCCCAGTGATGCCATTTGGCAGCACCATGTTTCTGATCATAATTTTTAAAAAATAATGGGAATGACATCTATTGGGATTAATAAAAAATATTTTCTAATAGAAAAAAGTTTGAAGAATCGAATAAAGTACTTTTTGATATCATAAATAGCTATAGACGATCAGAAATTTTTTTCTAAAATGATGCCAAATTGTCATTGGAACTGAAAGGGTTAAAGGGTGTTTTCTTAAGGCTGTGTCCTCACTACGACATCAAATGCCACAAAGGCAACAAATGCAACAAAACGTGGCGACCGCCAAGGGCGCCAAGCGATGCAATAGCTTGGGGGCTGACTCTGCCAAGTCGCCAAGTTTTGTTGCATTTGTTGCCTTTGTGGCGTAGTCAGGACACAGCTAAAGATCTATCCAAGTATCCACCATTGCACTACATTGATATGTTTTTGAGAAGCACCACAAGGAAATGTAAAGATAAAATTTTAAAACAATGTGCGTTCTGTGTTATTCCATTATTTTCAAGAATGAACTAAGATGTTCTCTCTCACATCTTTTTCCCCCATTTATCTGTTGAATCTGCAGTCATTTGTAACATTGGAGAAATCGGTATATTTTGTTTTTGAAGATGGACTGCCAGTAAAGAAGTTCATGATCCATACCATAGAGCAGTGTTTGCCAACTTTTGACAGCTGACATACATCCTTTCCTTATCGGAATAAAGATGGGCATCTTATAAGCCAAACGTACATTCGTATTTACAATGGATATTTCCTTCGAAACTAGCGCCACCTACAGAAAATGTGTTTAATTTCAAGAAAAAAACTCGTAACCTGAAAACCGTCCGATGTAAAATTGTTCGTGCTATCTGTGAATCAGCGGGTTTTTTTTTCAATCATAATTGAAAAATATTACCGTAAATTTGTGACTAGTATTGATTTTTTTTAAATGAAAATATATTTAAATAATTTATACAGTGATTAAACATGTTGCATCATGCATAGAATATCACTACACTTAATCTGATTGTAAACCTTATAATTATGACTTCCTGATCGTCGCGTAGTCTTTTCTTCTGATTTTGAAGTCCAGTCTCTCCTATGTAATTCCAAATTTCAAGACATTTTTCGTAGGAGGCGTTTTGGCCACTTCTACAAAACCTTTTAGTGACATCTGTAGTAATGTTTCTACGCACTAGAGCTAGACTAGTGGGTCACGACCAGAGCCTGATTTCTTGCAGGGCAAACGGGGCAAGTGCCTAGGGTCCCCACTTCAAAGGGGCCCCAAAATTGAGGGGAAAATGTTCAAAAATTAGTTTGCAACGAAAAAAATTCGAATGTAATACGATTGAAACCAAAAGTTCACTAATTATTATATCTCTTGTTATATTTATAAATTATGCTCTGTTCATGCAAATGAAATAGATGAATGCATTTAAAATATGATATTGCATGACATGATAGGTCTCTGATGTCCTATTTCATGTATGCAAAAAAATGTGTAATTTATGCAGTGCTTGGCACTGATGTATTTAAAACAATTGTTAAAGGCTACAAATTTAAAATGAAAAAATCACGTTCATATACATATTAACTTATTATGTGGGGCCTCCAAACTTGCTTGTGTCCTGGGCCCCAAAAGTTCTAAGTCGGGCCCTGGTCACGACCCACCAGTTGAAAAAGGCTACTATCGAATGAGCATCATGTTTAATTTATCGTAGGGATTATGTATAGAGTACCAATCAAATTACGGTGTAGACTTTCCTTATGCAAATGGCTGGGAGCACTCAAAATATCTACGTTTAAATTAGTTGATTTATAAGCCATTAGCATTACGCAGTTGTTGTGGTTTAAAATTTACGAAGACGGGCAATAGCTCTGGTGTAGCTCTAGCACAATGCACAGTGGGCCCGCGAAATGACGTCAGTGTTGCTAATTAGTCTATCAGCGGTGTGGCGGTTTACCACTCATGCAAAAACAAAAAATGACATCCAAGCTAGATAGCGCTGAATTCTTACTATATTACTACCAGTCATCTAGATTATAATAGATTTTTAGAACCTGCAATGGCAGAGCCCTGCGGCACCCCCTTAAACATTTTAGCGAGGATTTTGTCCAGCCCTATTCCCAGTCAAAGTCAACCCGTTTTCGGGAAGATTTCAATGAAGGAGAAAGGACGCTTCGCGTCGACACTCGTCGGTTAATACTCATTACTCAATTCATATTTCAGATTACAATAGTTATTGTAGTATATAAACCGCCTAGCCTTACTATAGACGTAATTCGTGATGGAGAAAAAAATCCCTTAAAATCACTAGTGTGCCTAAGTACACTGCGATATTCGTGATCGTTACATCTGTAGAGTCGAGAGTCCCGATGGCGTTAGCCTACGATGTCACTCGAAGTCCAGTTGGTGAAACCTCAGTTTTGGACCTCGTCACTTGACCGAGGTTCTAAATTACGAGTCCTAATTGTATGTGTTAAAGCTCCTAAAGGAGACTAGAAATAGACAGCTAGAAACGATTAAATTACCTAGTTGCCTTTCCACTTACAAATGACTCATCACACTAGCAATACCTACTTTAAATTAGTCCATTTGTAAGCTATTAGCATTACTCAGTTAATGTTATTTAAATTACGACACGCTAGTCAATAGATCTCGTGTAGCTTTAGCACAAACGCACGGAAATGCCCGCTACATGACGTCAGTTGTGCTACCACTGAACTGAACTGAAACTCTGGGGGAGCATCGAAACGAAACGCTTTACAATAGGGGTCCTCCCCTTCAGGGACATGTCTAAATTGTAGAGGTGGCGATAGATGGCAGCATTTGTCTTGTATGTGTGTGTATGTCGTGTCCATAGATATCACAGTTAAAAAAGTATTAGATTGGCTGATCATGTGACCTCCAATGCTAACGACGGGACGCGCATGGAGGCTTTTTAAGGGGGCAAAATTGCCAGTGTTGCAGCCACTTTAACGAGAAAAATACTACGAAAAAATACTATTTATTTCTAAAATTACGAAAAAAAATACTAGAAAAGGATTAAAAGTCACTAAAAAGATTTCAAAATGCAGCTAGTATTTTTACGATATTTTTTTGTAATTTTAGAATTAGATAATATTTTTTCGTAGTATTTTTCTCCTTAAAATGGCAGCAACACTGGCAATTTTTCCCCCTTAAAAAGCCTCCATGCGCGTCCCGTCGTTAGCATTGGAGGTCTTGACGAAGGTTTATAAGCGGGTCTCTGTGAATAAGCACACAAGCCTGAAAATATATGTCTACCATCCAACCAATCTACAATAGGGTCGGTGAAGCGCTGGCAACCCTGTAAGAGCAACCCAACTTTTGCCGACAATCCTATACTTTACCTGTTAAAATATACATTTTAAACCAACTTTTTCAATAATTTTTTTAACAGAAAATTGATATGTTATTGCTTTAGGAGGTTCTTTATATAATGAAGTTTCGGAAACACCTTCTTTTTAAAAAATAGAATTGTAGGAACAATCTTTAAAACTTAAATTCCTTGGAGTACTATTCTTGGCGAGCGATTAGGCAATCCAATGCAAACTGTCAAGTCAAGTGTCAATTGTGATCGGCAAATTCGTGCCAAATGTGGCACATATTCTCCCTAAAGCTGTCGCCAAGTGACCCAAAAATAGGCTTCACCAGCTTTTCATGGGATATTCCTTCCAGAGTTTCAGTTCAGTTCAGTGTGTGCTACTCAGTCAATTAGCACTTTATCAGAAAAGGAGAGCGTTGGCACGTTTTTTTTTTGGTAGGTTAGATTACGTTGCACTACAGCTACTCAAGTGCCAACATGCCTCGTAATTTCATACAGCCGTTAAGTGACGAACCCGTGTTTGTTTAGTTTCTTGTATGGATTTCGACTAGGCTACGATGATAGTCGAAATTTTAAACCGTGAATTAATTAAATGTCAAAAGTTGTAGTGATAATCACTTTTTACGCATGTGAATTGCACTATGTAATATAATTGTTTCTGGTCGCCTATTTCTAGCCTCCTTTAGGAGCTTAAACACAGGAATTGCACTATAGGAAGGATAATTTTGCATAGACTTACCCTAAAGATTATTCATAACCTATTTTATTCATTTCATGTATAAATATTTTAAAACTTAAAATTTGGCAGCTTACATTTGTACCGCTAAAAACACATCCCATTCACATCTAAAATGGGGCCGTAGTGAGCCTAGTGGTCAGCGTCTCGGTCTCGGGATCGGAAGGTCCTGCGATCAAGTCCCGGTACCACTGAAGACCTACCGAGTATATGCGGAGTACGTGCTCGTTAAATCTGTTGGGTCCAAAGTCCTCTAAGTTCCCATACCAAATCAATACCTCTGGGGGTGACAAGCCATTCTGGGGGTCCTCTAGTTGGCCTCTGTCTCTAAAAATTAGATGGATCCACTTATGTGTGTGTGTTGTCTGTTGTGTCTGTCTTACTTGACGAAGGTTTATAAGCGGGTCGCTGACCAAGCACACAAACCTGAATATATATGTCTACCAACCAACCAATATCTAAAATGCAATACTACATTTTAATGTGTTGAATATTCTTTGCAGCAATAAAATGAAAGTATAAAGTAATCAATTTGATAAATTATTTTCTGAATTTGTTTTAAATATTTTCTCACTTTTTGTTGGATAATGACTAATTTACGCGCAAAAAAACGACTTACGTTTTTTTGTTTTTTTTTCTCATTTTCAACGCTTATTTCAAAGATTACGTAATATTCCTAGATATTTCCCGCGGAGAAGGCTTTGCAACTTTCTCGCAACGATAATCTCGCATATATGTGTCCACGAAGACCTTACAGAAAACCGAGCGAGATTATGGTTAGCTTGAATAATCGTCGCACTAGAGCTGCATGAGCGCTTTTAGCACCAACAAATAAACAATTAAACGAAGTTGCGAAATAGTGTTTGAAGGGCGTGAGGAGCCTAGTGGTCAGCGTCTCGATCTCGAGATCGGAAGGTCCCGCGATCGAGTCCCGTTACCGCTGAAGACCCACCGACTATATGCGGAGTACGTGCTCGTTAAATCTGTTGGGTCCGAAAGTCCTGTGTTCGGTCATTGCGCAGTTTACCACGGGTACAGGTCCCTGGAGATTATTTCCCTCCCCTTCAGGGACATGTCTGAATTGTGGATGTGGCGATAGATGACAACATCTGTGTTGTATGTGTGTGTCGTGTTCGTCCTTCTTGACGAAGGTTTATAAGCGGGTCTCTGTGACCAAGCACACAAGCCTGAAAATATATGTCTACCAGCCAACCATAGTGTTTGAATATGGAGTTGAGAAATCGTTGACCCATATCATACAAATCCATTATGATACATTTTATGACGCCATAATCCATTGATTTAGCAAACTGCATTAAATTTTTCCTTCAGTTGGGTCGTCACTTGACTGTGGTAATTATGACGCCCGTCGCGAATTGCCGTCGTGTAGCTCTGGTGCGACGATAATGCAAACTAACAATAACTTTCAGTTTAGCCGGTTAAAATGTATTTTGAAACCGGTTCTTCAGTTTTAATCGGTTCAGAATTCTAATTCACGATTCAAAATTCACGGTTCAAAATGTTAGTAATTATTAACAAACTACATATGGCACACAGCACTAACCGGCATATAAATATCTAAACATATTTTTTTTTAATTATAACTAATTAATATCTTTAAAATTATACTTATTTATTACTTTAATGGCAAACTAACTTTATTCTGTATTTTTTGGTAAGTTTTCGTGAGTATATGTAGTACACTTTATTTAAAAACAGGGTCAAAAGTTTCCCCATTGGAATTGATAGTGATCTGTTACCATACAAGACCCTTAACTGTTTCCGGTTTACCATCCCTTTGCAGATTTTGCACATTCGTGGTTTTGTCATTTTACCGACGAAAAAACAAAAGCTTATATGATAAATGACTGAAGTGTATGACACTTGAAATTACAAGTATACACAACTTTTTACTTTAAGATTATTTTAAGATTTACTAAGTTACTTTAAGATCCTAAGGCTCTACCAACTGAGCTACCCGGGCTCAGGAAAAGTGCATCTATGCGCAAAGCATAGCGTAAAAACAAATAACCTTGACTTACGAAAACAAAGAAATTCGCCCGAACAGGAACTCGAACCATAGACTGTTACTTTAAGAGCCTAAGGCTCTACCAACTGAGCTACCCGGGCTCAGGAAAAGTGCACCTATACGCAAAGCATAGCGTAAAAACAAACAACCTTGACTTACGAAAACAAAGAAATTCGCCCGAACAGGGACTCGATCCCTTGACCGTTACTTTAAGAGCCTAAGGCTCTACCAACTGAACTACCCGGGCTCAGGAAAAGTGCACCTATACGCAAAGCACAGCGTAAAAACAAATAACCTTGACTTATGAAAATAAAGAAATTCGCCCGAAATGGGATTCAAACCCTGGATCTTTAGGTTAAAAGCCTAACGCTCTACCGACTGAGCTACCCGGGCTCAGGAATGGTGCATCTATACGTAAAGCATAGCGTAAATACAAGCAACCCTAACTTACGAAAACAAAGAAATTCGCCCGAACAGCTATTCCAACCTTGAACCGTTAGGTTAAGAGCCTAAGGCTCTACCGACTGAACTACCCGGGCTCAGGAAAAGTGCACCTATACGCAATGCATAGCGTAAAATCAAATAACCTTGACTTATGAAAAGAAAGAAATTCGTCCGAACAGGGATTCGAAACCTGGATCGTTAGGTTAAAAACCTGGATCGTTAGGTTAACCCTTTTCGTTAGGCTAAAAGCCTTAGGTTAAAAGCCTATAATTAATTTCTGTTTAACGCTCTACCGACTGAGCTACCCGGGCTCAGGAATGGTACATCTATACGTAAAGCATAGCGTAAATACAAATAACCCTAACTTACGAAAACAAAGAAATTCGCCCGAACAGATACTCCAACCTTGAACCGTTAGGTTAAAAGCCTAAGGCTCTACCAACTGAACTACCCGGGCTCAGGAAAAGTGCACCTATACGCAATGCATAGCGTAAAATCAAATAACCTTGACTTATGAAAAGAAAGAAATTCGTCCGAACAGGGATTCGAAACCTGGATCATTAGGTTAAAAACCTGGATCGTTAGGTTAACCGTTTTCGTTAGGCTAAAAGCCTTAGGTTAAAAGCCAATAATTAATTTCTGTTTAACGCTCTACCGACTGTGCTACCCGGGCTCAGGAATGGTACATCTATACGTAAAGCATAGCGTAAATACAAATAACCCTAACTTACGAAAACAAAGAAATTCGCCCGAACAGCTACTCCAACCTTAAACCGTTAGGTTAAAAGCCTAAGGCTCTACCGACTGAGCTACCCGGGCTCAGGAAAAGTGCGCCTATACGCAATGCATAGCGTAAAATCAAATAACCTTGACTGTTGAAACGAAAGAAATTCGCCCGAACAGGGACTCGAACCATAGACTGTTACTTTAAGAGCCTAAGGCTCTACCAACTGAGCTACCCGGGCTCAGGAAAAGTGCACCTATACGCAAAGCATAGCGTAAAAACAAACAACCTTGACTTACGAAAACAAAGAAATTCGCCCGAACAGGGACTCGATCCCTTGACCGTTACTTTAAGAGCCTAAGGCTCTACCAACTGAGCTACCTGGGCTCAGGAAAAGTTCACCTATACGCAAAGCACAGCGTAAAAACAAATAACCTTGACTTATGAAAATAAAGAAATTCGCCCGAAATGGGATTCAAACCCTGGATCTTTAGGTTAAAAGCCTAACGCTCTACCGACTGAGCTACCCGGGCTCAGGAATGGTGCATCTATACGTAAAGCATAGCGTAAATACAAGCAACCCTAACTTACGAAAACAAAGAAATTCGCCCGAACAGCTACTCCAACCTTGACCGTTAGGTTAAGAGCCTAAGGCTCTACCGACTGAACTACCCGGGTTCAGGAAAAATGCACCTATACGCAATGCATAGCGTAAAATCAAATAACCTTGACTTATGAAAAGAAAGAAATTCGTCCGAACAGGGATTCGAAACCTGGATCATTAGGTTAAAAACCTGGATCGTTAGGTTAACCGTTTTCGTTAGGCTAAAAGCCTTAGGTTAAAAGCCAATAATTAATTTCTGTTTAACGCTCTACCGACTGTGCTACCCGGGCTCAGGAATGGTACATCTATACGTAAAGCATAGCGTAAATACAAATAACCCTAACTTACGAAAACAAAGAAATTCGCCCGAACAGCTACTCCAACCTTAAACCGTTAGGTTAAAAGCCTAAGGCTCTACCGACTGAGCTACCCGGGCTCAGGAAAAGTGCGCCTATACGCAATGCATAGCGTAAAATCAAATAACCTTGACTGTTGAAACGAAAGAAATTCGCCCGAACAGGGACTCGATGCCTGGACCGTTAGGTTAAATAAGCATTGTCATTCCCAACAATCACTCGATAAACTTTATTTCTTTTAAATAATAAATTTAAAGAAATTTATTTTTGTGACATTAATCAGTTTGAAATGACGTCAAATATATTTCACTAAGAGAATCTTTGTATGTTGATATGAAATATTTTGGTTCTATTTAAAATGAGGAATATTACATATTTATTCTTTGATAAATAAATTAATGTCGTAAACGATAAGAAATTAAGTAGTGAATTTTCGAAAGAATATAAATGAAACTAGCCGAATTTAGCGTGTAAAACGTTAATATAAAATTAATATTGTGTTTGGCGCCTTTTTATCTGTTGAACACAAGTGCTGTGTGGAAGCGGGCTAAGCGACAGATTCTTTTACAAACCTACTTGTTGTGTTATAAACGTTGTGTGGAAGCTAAAAAACAACAAAGAATCAACTATATATACTGCTTCATTCATATGGTTGCATATAGCATTATCTATTAGCATATCTATGTAGTAGCATACCCATTATAAAAAATGTTGGAGAGGCTACGTAAATTTTGTGAAAACGGCTCTAATTGACATTTTCTGGTGAAAACCTATATGGTTAATTTGAATTCTGTCTTTGAAATGAAAAATGATTAGGTTGCACAATAGAGATTTGTAAGTTATATTTTAAACCATGAAAGGTTATTTTTTTAATTGGAGTTTTTAAAAATAACTTATAAAAATGAAATATATAAAATAAAGCTTTTTATTTACATAAAAAAATTCACATCCTGGAACAAATTCATTGAATAATGCATTCTTCTTCTTTAATTACGATATTGTTCTATAAATGAGACAAAACTCAAAATCCAGAAAAAATGCGGCGAGTATTTATTATGAAGTATTTATTTAATAAACCAATTACAATTCATCCATTCTTAAGAATAGGTGCTTTGTAAGATAAATAGGAAGCTTTAACATCTACTATGTGTTCTGCAGCAAAGGTCGTCTGTAAGGCAGGCCAAGCGGGTAGGTTCTGGAAAAATTTCCTGTAATACAGGTTGAACAGGTTTATATTACCATCGATATTTTTATTGCATTTCTGTTATTAAAATGATATAATAAAAAGTCAAAGCTTTTAACTTCTAATATTTAGAAATGGATGCAAAAAGAGTTAAATTTTCATATTCACTGGCGTCCTTTTCTTTTTAACTACATTACTTAACTCTCAATCAATTTCCATACGAAAAGTTGAATTTTATTCGAATTCCATTTTACTTCGGACATATCTTTTTTCGTTTTTTTAGCAATACTTTTTAAAACGAAAAAAGTTTTATGGGAGCTACCTTTTGCGCGCATGCACGATTTTATCGAAAACTTTATTATGAAGGTCGGCAGTTATTTTGGCGATGTCCGGACCCGAACTTCGGACCTTCCGCATGCAAGGCGAACGCCTTAAACAACTGGGACCCAAGCCCTCCTATTGTCCCCCTCATAGTTTGAAAGTTAGGTTCTGAACTGCAGAGCTACACTGTTAAAAATTTGGTACTTGATTTCACTAGAAATATGTTCCTAGTAGCTGCAACGTCTTTCTGGAGAAATATTTCATTATATTTTCGGTATTCGGTTCAACTATTTTCAGGTTTTGAGAATAAAAACCTGAGAAAGGGTTCAAACAAATACTAAAAATATTGTGAAACATTTCCCCACACAGAACTAGGCTACTAGGCAGCTACTAGGAACCATAAAGAGAACCAGGTAAGGAGGACTAAGAACATAACCAGAACGTGCTAAGTGACAAAAAGACGAAAACGTGAGAATTAATGTGTTTTGTTTGCACTTTGTTTAGACTCTAATAAAAGATACAAAATATACTAAACTTACAGTTAATGAAAAAGGAAATCTTGAAGAAGGGAATAACATGTTCATTGACACATATTTTTTTTCAGCTTGTCACTTAGCGCGTTTTTACACAAAGCTGTTCAATTGTAAATTGTAACCTCGAATCTTACGTAATATATTATGCAAAACATTTAGAAAGTTTATAAAAACTAAAAAATTTTTAAGAAAATAAGAGGGCTGTTTTTTTCAACCTCCGATGGGCTGTAACAAAAAAACGGGTCAAAATACAAAAAGGATTTTTTACATTTGTCATATCTGTAAACAAGCTTTGAAATACCCTCTTCATAAAATATAGCCGCCAATGATTTGAAGGGAATTGTGACGGTTTCTTTGAGCTCCACGTCAATTTGGAAGCGCTACAATCCAAGCCACTATGCTAATCGATAGTTCACTTATGGTAAACCTTCGAGCTTCCCTGAACACTTGTCAACTCGCTGAACAATGCCGTCTGTAGCGACAGACTTGCTTCCTTGGTCCCCTTCTTCATGAACATCAGTTCAGCCACCTTTCAATTTTCAACACCATTCACGAACAATGCAATCACTCATAAAAGTGTCTCCATACACTCTATTCATCCTTCGATTAATTTCTGTTGCACTGTTCCCTTCTGCCTGCGAGATCTCACTTCTCACTTGGTGGCTACATTTTAAGAAGAGGGTATTTTAAAGCTTGTTCACAGATATGAAAAATGCTTTAATCGTCCAGATGATTATATGGAGAAATAAGCAATATTGTACATTACTTTTAGAAAAAAAATCGTTTTTGTATATTGACCCATCTTTTTATTACAGCCCATCGGAAGTTGAATAAAAAACAGCCCTATGCTACTCACAGTAGGGGCTGCGAGAGCAAGTACTTGACTCCCGTGATGTCGAAGCCGTTGAAGTTGGACGCGCACGCCAGGGTATACGAGCCCATGTTCTCGAACGCGAGCCAGTCCCCCACGCGCATGCGCGGAAGCAGGCACTTCGCCCACACTCGGTCGACGCTGTCGCAGGTTGGACCCCAGATGCTGCTAGGTTCCATTCGACAGTTCTTGCTGGGTTCCTGGAGAGAATGAACATATAGTCCCTAGACAAATTATTAGACGCACTGCAAGATTTCATGTATCAATCAATGATGAACAAAATACCTTTAGAAGGACATTTGTGTTCCTAAACTTCTTTTGAATAGAAAATACTGTCTGCTATACTTAATACATATATCGACATCTTTTTTAATGATATGGCATTCTTTGGTATTTTTTAATCATTACTAAAAAAATACAGTGCGTCTTATAATTTGTCCAGGGACTGTTCTTAAAGAGAGTTTTGTAAATTACAGTAGATTCTCTCTTAACTGAACTCCATTTAATCGGACCTCCCGCCTTAACCGGCACCTAACTATGGCTAGAAGTTTCACCAAAATTTGGAATTTCTTATCTGCACCGAATTTTGGTGAGATTTTTGAAAAAAAAAATATTTTTAGTAGGCACTTTTATGACCATTTCCTTAAAAATTATCCAATGGTAAATTGTCAAAGGTAATTTTACGGGAATATGATTTTTAAACTGCATATCACACCGAGCGAAAATTCTTCAACCCAACCCTCAATTCAACCATAATACCCCTCCGACGCAAAACTAAAAATTTGGATGTAATCTAACATTCGATATGGAATTTGGGGTTAAAAAAAGGACTTCAACTACGTCAACTCCACACGCCCTAGTTGATCCAACCTTATATTTGAACCAATGGATGCATAGATTACTGCTTTCGTCACAGCACAGAAATACTACGTCACTATAAAATGGCGGTTCTGATGCTTCTTTTTTCATACCTGATCGTGCGCATGCGTAGATTCAGTCAACTTTGATGAACAAACATAAATTTGCGCCAAAAATGAGAATAAATTTTCATTTATGACTGCAAGAAACTAGAATATGCGAGCATCCGTTCTTCCAAAGCTGGCAACCCTAGGACAAACTTCGCGAAGTCAAAATTGAGATAAAAAAGTTGAAGATCGAGTTGGGTTGCGTGAATGAGCGTCAGTGTAATATGCACTTTAGTTTAATAATGGTATTTAGGTAAAATGGAGGCCCTGAAAGTTAAACTACTACAAAGCTCAAAACAATTACGGAAGCAACTTGCGTACTTTTGTTAACCCTTTCAGTCCCATTTATTTTTATTCTAAAAAAATATAAATTTGTATAATAGATTCATTATGCATTCAGAATGAAAGGGTAAAAAACACGGGAAAAAATCTTAATTTTTTAACTAATATTTAAGGGGGGGAAATTGGAATCATAATTTTTGAATAAATTATAACGATTTTTTTCAAAACTTTATTTGTAAAAAATTGTTAAAATCAATTTTTAAATATGTAAAAATGCAAGCATGAAAAATGCATTGTCAATCTATTTAATAAAACTGTTATGGAGTGAATTTTATTTTACCATGTTTTTCGTATTTTCATCTAATTAAAACAGACATTTAATTTTTCAAGAGACATGATTCTTCCATCTAACGATAAATAAGTGCGAGCTTAACTTAGTTAGGGAAAAATCGCAAGCCGACGATTACAAATGGAATCATTGGGGGTGAAAGGATTTAAAGCGTGCGCTCATCTAATTGTTTTGAGCACTGTACTTACATTTAGGGCTGTTGGCACGAATTTCGTGTTGTGATAGATGAGGTTGTTGAAACTTCCGTAGACACCTTCGTTAATGAAGTACATGGTGTTCTTACATTTATCTGAGAAAAAAAAAATATCAACATTAATAAAGATCCATCGATGCCGTTTCACTAATATGCATAATGTTTAACTTTTTATTTATGGTGAAGTAATGAGAAAAGTAAAACACGATAGAAAGTTTTAGTTGCTTAGTTAGGTTATATATAGAACTTTTTTTAAATTCTCTACCGGTTCCAGCATTGTACTGCTAATTTTCTTTAACATTGTTTAGGGCTTTATTATATATGAAGCTGTTGGAAGAAGGAGACACACAAGCTGTGTGACGCCTGACTGACGTCACAAGATTATTAAGATAAAAGCCTACTACGGACTTGTAAAGGAGGAAGGGTTTTGGCTTGTGAGATGATGTGTGTTCGAGGATGTTCTTCTGACACTTTTTTTAATGTCGAAATATGATATACCTTCTCTTAATTTTTTATTTATTCATCGAAGTAAGATGTACTTTAATTGAGAATGTGCTTGTCTATTAAATAGAACTGAATGAACTATGCTTAGTATTATTTGACTCTTTGCCCAAATTACGCACACAGAAGCAAAAGTACAGAACCTTGTTATATGCATAACAAAAAAGAAAAAACTGCATTTATCTTTTGAATAATAGTGGCGCACGGGTATTTCTTTGTTGCTCAATAAAAACTGCATTTATTGCACTTGCTCCTAATCATAGAATTTCCTGAAAAGCTTTATTACGATGAAAAAAAATTAAACAATGATCAAGTTCACTCACTCTCGTCGAGTGCTTCTCTCTTTCCTATGATGTTGGTGAGTAGCGTGAATGCTGACGTCATGAAGTATCTCCCTGGCTCAGCTATGATGCGGACCCCAGTATCCGGAGGAAAAAAGTCGTTCAGCGAACCGTTGATGGCGCTGGCGAACTGCGGAGATATATTCTATGAGAGAGTTCTCAATTCAATTATCCGAAGCATTTGGGACCGAATCCCATTCGAAAAATTCATAATCATATAATTGAATCAGTTTTTTTTTCAGAAATCCTGTAAGTCACAATTTTATCAAAATTTAGTTTTTGAACCTAATCAATTCATCCTATGTAAACACACATTCTGTGAAGAAACCTTGCATTTCCAGTGGTTTGCACAATCAAAATTGGTTGGTTGGTAGATATGTGTGATTGGTCACAAAGACCCGCTTATAAACCATCGGCAAGAAGGACGGACACGACATACATACATATAAGACGGATGCTGCCATCTATCGCCACCTCCACAATTTAGACATGTCCCTGAAGAAGAACAACCAAGGTGAGACGTAGTGATATTTCGCTTGGAGAACCGGTTGCCAGTTTCTTGACTTTGACGGCACTATTATACAGAGTAGCGCAAATAAAGTGGCCACGGCATGGAGCTTCGAATGCAGGTAGATCCTTAGCGAAAAATACTATTGAAGCCTCCTGAAAGCCTCCATGTCGAATTCATAAATTATTCAAGCATTCAACGGCTTCACTTTGTAAACCGGGTTTTTATGGTTAGTTTGGTTGCTACTAGACAAGATCTGCACATAGACTAATTGCGATTTAAGATGCTATATCGCGGGCTGTGTAAGTGTGCGTTGACCAGATCAATGCGCAGGTGGAAATGGCATAGTTACCGGCAAATAATTACCAAGCGTCTGTTTGGGTATAATATTGAAGAGACCAATGACTTCCCATGGCAAACCTGTTTTTGCTTAGTTTTTGACTTGGCAGCATTTCCGGTCTTATCCCTACTTCCAAGCGGGGCCACTTTTTTTTGCGCCACCGTGTATACTTGTACGAAATGCTAGTTCGTTCTTTCCTTAAGGCTCTCTAGTTACCGCGTAATGTAATCTTGAAGCAACCTTAATGTAATCTGGAAACAACTCACCGCTTGGAATGCTATGACGTGGCCCCTGTGTCCGGGGAACCCCCCTCCTATGTCGAGTAGGTTCATGTGGGAGCCGCGCTGCTTGGCGAGATCGAACACGTCCTTGGCGCACTTTATGGCCTTGGCGAACGCCAGAGGGTCCTGGCAATTGCAACCCACGTGGAAACTGAATAAAATACGTCAAGAAATATAGGATAAAAGGACTAATAATAATTTAAAGAGGTCTTTCATGTATATTGTTCCCATTGTTCGGGACTTTGAAGACTGTAACGGAAAAGCTGGACACTTTGGGGGGACGTTCTGTCGCGGGACAGTGAAACAAAAAGCGGGACTCCCGCAAAAAAACGGGACGTCTGGTCACATTAGTAATAATCCAGCTGTTGACGAGTTATGGCAATTGAATGGCGAAGATACTAGAACTGCAAATTGAAAAGACAACTACAACCAGACGGAGCTTCTACTGAGTTTTTTTTTTGTTTTGGAGATAAAAGAGAAAGATTAACTTAGCTGTAACGTCACCATAGGCGTGGTAATTCAAGTCCTTCATTGACTTTAAGTTACATTGTCCTTTTTCGTCCAAATTATGTCTTTTTCAACTGCCAAATCTAATGATTATTATATTCGGAATGCCATGTTAGTCTAGTACATTTGACGTCATATATGATTTTATTACCTTACGCCAACTACATTCAAGTGGAGTTTCTTGGCGACATCCAGGAGATGGGGAACTTCGGCCATTTCGGCGCCAAATTTGAGAGATAGTTTCAGTATGGCGCCACTGTCGTCCACTTTGAGTCGAATGACCAGTCTGAAAATGAAATGGATCAGATTTCGAAGCGAAATTATAAAATTTTATTATTCGAGAACATTTGCGAACTAGTAAGCGTTACTTTTGGCGACTGATCGCTCTGCTCTATTCAAACTATCATGTTAAACGTCAATTTCTAATATTTTTTCTCAGTAATATACATCACGAGTATTATTTTCAATATCGATACAAATACATAAATTGGGAACGTAAACTTCTCGATTATTTTCTTAAAAACATGCCAAAAAGTTACGAAAACTCATGAATTAGTTAAGTATTCGTTTGTCAAATATTTTTTGCTTTTGCCCTTATTTAAGTTTATATATATATTATTTTAAGTTTAAGCTCAGTCCCCTATGTCAGAAGCTTAGCCTCTTCGATTGATATATCTGCCCAAAACCCTGAAACCAGAAAATGTTAGTGAGCATAAAAAAACGTAGATGGCACCACTTATCTGAGAAGTCGAAGGCAACCAAGAATTTTCGCGTAATGAAACATGTGCGATTTTTCATCGTTATTAGTAAGGGGCCTCACGCACATGCACACAGGTGCTTTTCCGGCTGATGGTTGAAGGGCTATCAAAATTCTAATCCAATACAAATTCCCAAGTTATTGTGACTCCGTCTATGTGCGAGTACGTCGTGCCATCTATGTTGATATCGATCGGTTAACTACCGCCTGCATTTTATTATAGAAAGCTTGGAACCACTGATCTATTTCTTTAATTAATCAGGACTCGACCTAGGTGCCATCGTGGTGTTATCTATGCTCATACCGATTGTGTTAATTACCGTATTTTATGGTAAGACGCTTTCAAACCCCAAACAAAGCTGTGTAGATTGGTACATGTATTTTCCAATTTGTGTGCTTGATCAGAGACCCGCTTATAAACCTTCGCCAAATAAGACATACACAGACAGAATTTTTACTGACACAGAGAGAATTGTACAGTGAGCAGACTGTTAGCGTAATAATCAGCTATCTTAACCACTAGGCCACCCGGACCCCTATGGCATTATCACGTCCCTATCAATAATGTAACTTGAATTTCGCAAACCATTGTTTAACAAAGGATCCCCAAGGAAAATATGGATTGCATCGTTTTTTTTTTATATTAATATATTAGTTGTTAACTAGATTACTGGTGGGAATTCGCAACGCCATCTGTTGGCGGCCTTTCCGTAGTCTTCCTACAAGTCTGTAAACCCATAAAGGTACCCTAGTAGCATTGTTTCTCGAAATTTGCTCGACCGATCATCGATCGTTCATCGGATTCAGCGAAAACTCACCGGTGATCGTATCCGTATTCCGAAAGTGCACGAGGCGATATCTTCAATCGGTGAACGAAATTCTATCGATAAAAGTCATCGATTCGATATCGGTCAAAGGTGAAAATTCAATCAATGTACGTTTCATCGGAAAATTATGACGAATCGATATCGCAACGATAAGAAACCGAAAAATGTAGCTTTTTTTTATTTTAGTACATACAAATTGCGTTAAAATATTTCGAAAACTTCATATCCGAAAGATATTATGTTCAAACTGGTAATAGTTATTTTTTATTTACGTACACACACAACATTTTTAACTGCTTGCGAAGATAAATATTTTTACTGTGTGATAACTATTTCTTTTATTTACTTAGAAATTAATTTGTAACTTTTTGGCCTTGATTAATTTTTGAAAAACTTAACTTAAAGAAAATAGATTTTTGAATAAATATTATGAACCAAACAACTTTTTAATACGTAAGTTACCAAGAGTTATTTTTAAATTAAACATATTTAATTTAGTATTGTTAACTTAAATTAATATTTAAAAGGAATTTGCAACTTGCAAAAGAAAAATCACAATTAAAATTTCTTAATCAAACATAAAACTTCTTTAACGATCAACCTTTTAAGCTCTTTATTTAAACGCAATGTCCCTGCAAGCCTCCATAGCCAAGAGGTCTAACGCCTCGTTGCAAGTTAAAAGCGCGGATCCCGAGATTGTTGGTTCTGTCCTCCTCCACTTAAAATTCGAAGTATTACCTGACTAACAGAAAAAATAGTGGCGCCATCTCGTTTAAACCTTTTGTACTAACATGTCGTAAGCTGTTCGGAATTTTATCGGAAAGTGTTCGAAATTCCATCGGACGATGAGATTTCGAATACTACTCATCGGATTCTTATCGATTTCTTCTTGACTTTTGATCGGAATCTCAACGGAAAAACTCATCCTAGGCTGGTCGATCGAGCGGACAGAACCGAGCAATCGGGCAATTTTCTACGAAAATCCGATATTCGAATTCTCATCGGCTCACCGGTGAAAATTCGATTATCGTTCGATGAAAAATTGCTACTAGGGTAGGAAGGTGGTGTAGAGGGCTCCTCCAATTGAGATAATTTGAAGCAGGGCTGTCGGGTTTTTCGAGCTACTGAGCTTAACATACTGGCACCGAGGTATCCCAAGATGCACCGCTCTAGCCTGCTTCATTTGTGCGCTACTGCGCATATACAAGAACCTCTCTATTCCTTCCTAGCTCTATGTGTAAACCAGCAATCAAACTTCTTACTTGGCAGTTGGGAATCTTCTCTTGATCTTGTGCAGTTCTTCCTCGTTGTCGAACGTCATCAAGTCCACGCCCACACTTTGAGCATATGCCAGGTGGGCGGGGCCTTTGCACGTGTTGGCGTAGAGTATGCGTCTTGGTGACACGCCTGCTTCCAATGCCAGTTCCATTTCTCTCTGAACGAGAGGAAATACACGCATTTTTAAAATCGTCATCAAAATCCTACAGATGTATTCCTTATTTAAACATAATTTCAAACAAATATGAAGAGTACAATGAAAAAAACCAGGGATTGGAGTAACGCGTTTCTTGTAACGCCGTTACTTGTAACGCCGTTACTTGTAACGCCGTTAGTTGTAACGCCGTTACTTGTAACAGTTACTTTTTTTAGGTAACGTTGGGTACCGCCGTTACTTTTCAGAAAGTAACTGTAACTTAGTTACTTTTAGCTGTAACGAAGTAACGAAAAATTTCGTTACTTTTCCATTACTTTCCGATTGTTAAAGTACGAATGTTTCTCTGTCTGTTTGCCTTTCCAAGTATCACACATTATAAGACCCGTAATTACAGGCATCTACCGAAAAGGAGGGTTTTGAAATAAATCACGCTGACTGTCAAGCAGATTGTCGTTCGGAAAGTTTTGAGTTTCGACCAGTGCAAACCCCTTTGTGTAGCATGAATGGGTTCTACAACAATGACCAACATAGTTTCTTCCCTTGAAGAAAGAGGGGGGGAGAGGGAGAGAGAGGGCAGTTTCCCACCTATTTCTGTCGGTACCCGCGCCCGAATTTGCTGATGGACGTCGTCGGCTGATTATTAGCGTACAGGATTGCAATTAAATTTTAACAAAATGTCTATTAATTATAATTTCAGCAATTTGTTTGTGTATTTGCATCGTTAATCGTGGTTTTCTTTGAAAAATGGTAAGATGGCTAAATTTAAATTTTTCTTATAACTTGAAATTTCAAAAAGTAACTGTGAATCGTTACTTTTCGTATTAAGTAACTGTAACGCGTATTCATATTAGACTGTAGCGTTATTAAATTAAGTAACTGTAACGCGTTACTTTTCATATTAAGTAACTGTAACTGTAACAGAGTTACTTTTTTAATAAAGTAGTTGTAACTGTAACAGAGTTACTTTTTAAAAGTAACTTTCCAATCCCTGAAAAAATCCTTCATCGACAGGATATCTGTTAGTATTCGGCCTCTTTTTCGCGGACGTCAAGTCATCGACTAAACTGGTGAAAATAAACTGGTTTTTCACTAGGTTCTTCTCTCACTACAAATCTGATTCACGCGAGGCAGCAGAACCAAGTTTATACAGGGAGAGAAGAACGAAGGGAAAAACCGGCTCCATTCGCTAATGGACGCCAAGCAGACCTGAATACAGGAAATAATGAAAGGGTTCTTTCCCTGGACTTTTCATATATATTTTAAAGTTTTTCAGGGAATTTTGAAATAATTATTATATGCTGCGGAGCATATCAATTTAATGGAATTCGAGGTTTGAAGCCATAAAAATCAAAAAGAAATTGTGCTATAAATGCACAAACAAGCTCTATTAGGCGTTTGTTTTTGCATTTAATTGTCCGTTCTGACATTTTTTATAATCAAAATGTTATGAATTTACCGATGAAAAAACTTTTCTGCAAGACCTTCCAAATCGTGCGTTCTTGCCACGTTACTTATTTTAATAAAAATAATTAAATCAGCTGCTTCGATATAGGGTATTTTGGAAAGCTTGAATCATTGTCATTTATAACATAAATCTTTTATAATACAAAGTAAATTATAGACAGGTCTACATATATATCTGAAACTCTGGAGTAAGGAGTACAAAGCTACATAATGTAATGTAGTCGTTTCCGGTTGCCTATTTCTAGCCTCCATTAGGAGCTTTAACACAGCCAATGACGCCTCGTAATTTTGGAAACCTGGTCAATTGACGAGGTCGACACCTGAGCGGGCACCCGACGGAACATCGAGCGACATCGAACGCTAACGGCGTAAGTACTTTGGACTCCACAGATTTAACGAACACGTCTGTCCCAATGTACTCGGGCCACCCAGTGATTTTTAAAGGGATTTTTCCTCCAGCACGAATACGTCTATAGTAAGGCTAGGACAAGGACAGAACCAAGAACCTTCTCAGGGCGAGGCTCGTCGATTACAACTCTCGGCCACTGGGAAGCCCAAAGCTACCTGCAGATGGAAAGACATGGTCAAGTGAACCACTTGCACGTCATTAGTCGTCGGTAATTTTGTTCGATATTTTCCCACATTTGTGCCAACGTGACATGTAAGCTCCACCCAATAAAAATATCAAACTTTTTTATTCTCGTCGACCATGTTATTACGTTTATTACATGCCACACGACAACAATAACTGACATAAAAAAAAAACTTTCAATGACGTCAATGTCTACCTTACACACGCTATTTAACACATTGAGCTAGAAGGGAAACTGGAGTGAGGTGTCAGCGAGCCGAAAACCCACTCAAGGCGGATCCATGGTGACAATTTGGGGGGACTAAATAAAAGAAATAATTTTTCTAATTATTTTTATACAATGTTGTTAATTACATATTGTTTTTATTACAATTATGTTTAATACAATTTTTTTAATTACAACTTATTTTAATTTACAATTAATTTTTTAATACAATTATGTTTAATACTAATATTTAATTAACATTGGAATTTAATAAAATCAATTTTATTTTTTTCCTTGTATGCAGTTTTTACTACCTTTTAGTTTTGAACTAATTCTTTTATAAACATAATTATTTGTATTTTCTACTCTATTGTATTATTTAATAAGATAATTAATGTTTATTTTTGAATAAAAATGGATTGGGTGTTTCACTGAGGATATCTGGCAATAGCTCTGCAGTTTGTTTCATGTCTCGATTACTTTTTGTAATTCGGGAGTGATTCCGAAGAGAAATTTTAGTGTTCATTTTTTTAAATTCAACTTTAAAATGCAAGTTTTCCTTGATAATGATTTAAAACAATACGTACAGCTAGAAGTTGTAATTTAAAAAATAACAAAAATTGAAACTCAATTTCGAATAGCAACAAAAGTATGTAATTTGAGAGACATGAAAACAAAACCGCAGAGGTATTGCCAGATCCTCCGTGAAACAACCCCCTTAATAGTAACAATTAAGAAAAATTTAATTATAGAATGCTTTTATTTAAAATTTAACTACTTAGATAATTTAAATCACCTGATTTGTTGTACAGAAATTAAACGACAAGCTTCTATTATTAAATTTAATTATAAAATGATTTGTTTATAAATAATTTTACATTTTCTTAGTTTATAAAAACAGTAGTATATTTAACATATTTCAAAACTTAATTATTTATCTATACTGGTAGTTAATGAACACATTTAATTAAATAGTAATTATTAAAATTTAATCAATATTCTATCTAAATTTAAAAACAAACAAACCTTGATTTGCATGAGAAGTTTATATGTCCATTTTAAATAACACAACTATGTCAACCAGTCGCCAATAGCCCTCCTATAGCTCTAGTGCGACGATAATTCAACATAACCCTAATCATTTATGTCGTTAAAATATATAAAAATAGTAGCTAGTTTTTATAAAACATGTACTTAAATTTTAAACAGCAATTAAAATGTAATGAAAACAGAAAGCTTATTATAAATATTAAATACAAATACATCTCAATGAAATAAATGTTAATCGTGCAACAAATTGCAGTTTTGATGCATTATCATTAATCATTTTAATATCATTGAGTACAGGAAATGTCAGAAAATGTTATAAATTGGAACTTACTCATTGATTAGATGAAGAAACCCCTAAAAACTATTCTTCTTACTCTTACTCGTATGACATCTATTTTGCTCCTATAAAATGTAATTGAGACATACGAGACCGAAGGCGCGAAAAACTCCGATTGAAGCATTGAGTCACCTGCTTAGACGCCACATTTATTCCAAAAGAAAAAAAAAACCACCCGTAATATGGTCTCTTTGGTTATCAGTTTAAAAAATCCAAGTAAAAAAAATCAAAATCTTGTTCGCACGAAAGAAGCAACTCATAAAAAAAAACAGTACAAATGAAAAAAAAATCGACGCCAAAGGTTTTTTTTTTTCAGACTTGCCGTTTTCTTATTGTAACCGATCCGACGCGTTTTTCCGTTTTCTTCCAAACACAAGCTTTAAAAAAAACAAAAACAAAATTAAAATGTTATACAAAAGCCGTAAGATTTATTACGCCAGCTGCAAATGTTTAGACATTTTTTAGAACGATTTTTATATGAAATTCATAATATTGGTCACGTTGGCTCCACCGTTCGTCATCGGTAGTTTGCTTTTTAAGTATACTATAGTTTAGTTTGAAATATCGTCGCACTAGAGCTACACGAGCGCTATTGGCGACCGGCGTCATAATTTAGAACCACAGTCAGGTGACGGAGCTGACATCTGAGTAGGCACCCAGCGCAACCGTTAAGGTAGACATCGTACTTAGCGTCGGGACTTTGGAGCATATTTAACGTGTACTCCCTCTACACGGGGTATTATTCGTCAGACATTTTTGGCTGCGCGGTCCGTTTATAGGTGGCCGGGTAATTTTGGCGATGTCCGGACCCGAACCTGGGACCTTCTGCATACAAGGCGAACGCCTTAACCGACTGGGCTCCCCAGCCCCTTAAGTATGCAATAACTTTAAGGTTTCGGTTAACCGTCTTTATAGTACACTTATTTCACTTGTATTAAGTAAAATAAAAACCCTAAAAATGAAATTAAAAAAAAGAAATAGTCATAGTGGAATTTCTTTGATTTATCAACGAACAAATTGCACTATTATACTTGAAAACGAATTCAAATATATCTGTCAATATTTTATTTCTATTACTTTTTTTATACTTCCTTCCTATTCGAGAGGATAGCCGTCGTTATTGGCGCCATAAAAAATGTATCTAAAATCTTATTCCCGCCAAAATTGCGATTGGCTTAAAAATAAATCCGAAGGGAAGGGGGGGGGGGGGGTAGTTTTTATTTCTTTTCTTTTAACATTGCGTAATAACCTGTTCCCCCAAAGCGCCCGAGCCGTAATATTTTTTCCATGTTCTAGTTCTAAGTTGAGAATGCAACGAGTTGTAGTATAAATATAAATATTTGTAAAAAATAAAAACATTTCTTTACAAGTTGATTCTATCTAGTATGAATTTTAAGATTTGGGGGGGGGAAATTTCCCCCTTTCCCCCCCCCCCCGTGGATCCGCCACTGACCCACTCACACCCTTTTGAGCAAACAGGGCAGAAAAGGACTATTTTTCCTACATTTGTATGCAATGCTTGTATGAGACCCCTCTATCATATTGACTTGGGCTCATAAATGTATTTTAACATTTTTAGTTCAAAAGAAACTAACTTTCTTTAACTTTAAATTCCAAATTTTTTAAGAAACAACCATGTGGATCACTAACTAAGAACCAGCGAAGACGAACCCAATAGCGAAATAGGCAAGTTTCTAGGTTTCTGCCCGGTTCGTTTCTGCTGCAGTGCCGTGTATTCCTCCGCGTTTCGTTATGGAACAGGCTCGATTGCTGCCCTGTTCAGTGAATCACACACCTCACTCCCCGTTTCTTCTAGCTCAGTGATTTAACACAACTAATGGATAGTTACGACATCAGTGAATTGGAGTTTTTAATGAGGATGATTATTAGCCTGACCAGATTTGTTTCAGTGATTAAATTTTTAACTATGAAATCATGATAACATTTTCATCACTCATATTCATTTCACCAAACGTATTTTTTGGGATTTTTCTTAAGGTGACAATGACTTCTAGCTTAGATGACGTTGTCTTTTTTGAAAATAGATTAAAAAGAAATAAACTAGATTCGTTTTGACGTATCACACTTGTCTTAGGCTGTGTCCTGACTACGACATCAAATGCAACAAAACTTGGCGACTGCCAAGGGCACCAAGCGATGCAATAGCTTGGGGGATGACTCTGCCAAGTCGCCAAGTTTTGTTGCATTTGATGTCGTAGTCAGGACACAGCTTCAGAGCAAGAGCCCAATGCCACCAGACCTAAGTTATTTCCTCACGAATGAAATGTATCGGATAATGTTTAGTTTCCATATACTTTTAGTGTATGCATACCCGCTAGAGTAGACCGTAACCAATTTACAGGTACCGGGTGCAAAAGGTTGGTAAAAAATATGTTAACTTATATCATTTTCTCAGGGCAGATTTTGACGCATGTTTAAAAAAATATTGTTAAAAGTTTATAATCAGACTGCCGGACACTTTCCACCGGCCGAAACTTTTTAAAGGTCGCTGTAAAGTTCATACTTTGTCCCACTCATCTGGTGGCGCGATCTGGCGCTACGTATTTTCTACCCAAACAAAAGTGTAATTAAATTGAAATGAAAATCTTCCTTCGTTTTTAATTTTTTTTGGGGGGGACGGTAATTTGTTCGTTACTTTTATGGTGACAGAAATAAATCTGAGTAGATAAAAAATATAAACGAAGAAAGATTTTTATTTCGATTTATTTACTTGTTTGTTTAGTTAGAAAATACGTAGTGCCATATCGCGCCACCATACGAGTGGGACAAAGTCTGAACTTTACAGGGACCTTTAAAACGTCTGACAAAAGTTTCGGCCGGCGGAAAGTGTCTGGCAGTTTGATTATTAACTTTTAACAATATTTTTTAAAACATACCCAAAATCAGCCTTGAGAAAATGACATAAGTTAACTTATAATTTGCCTACGTTTTGCACACGGTAGCTGTAAATTGGCCGTCGGTCTACTCTAGCGAGTATGAAAACTAATTCGAATCCGATACATTTCATTCGTGAGAAAATAACTTCTGGGTCTGGGGGCCCTAGGGTCTTGAACTATCTGTAGCCTTTATAATTTGGTGTATGAAAAGTTGGTGATGGACAGACGGGTGGACGGACATGGCCTAAATAAAAAGTGTAAACTTTTTACGTTATAAACATATCGTGAAAGCTAAAAGGGAGGAAGATAAAGAACCTGCAATTTCATATTTCAATGGCGAAAAGTAAAACATATCATTTTGGACTGATGCGTTTTAATCTTACCTTCGAGGAACAGTCGAAATTTACTCCTAGAGAAGCCATTACGCGCAACAGAACTCTGTCAGGATTGCATTTCACAGCTGAAAATAACAAGAATGAAAATATTCAACAAATTACTTAAAACAAGAATTGAACTGAATATCATAAACAAAATTTAATTAACAACAAGTCAACGATCTCAAAATTGCATCATAAAATATTTTTTATAACAACGTGCAAAAAAGTTTTTCACTCGTTTCAAAAGCACTTTTTTTATACCATATTCATTCATAAATCGTTGCGAAAATGACACTTTACGTGCTTACGTCACAGACAGTGCCGAAAGTACTACTTTCGGCCCTAGTGCGGTAAAGAAAATAAGAGTATCTGATTGGTAGAAAAACAAAATGATGTCATGAATATCTCCAGGGAAACTAAATGATGTCATGAAACTCACTTATTTCTATTGGTTCATTACTTTTGCATTTTCTAATATCTCCATGGAAACTACAAGTACTACAAAAATTTATTAAAGGAAATTAAATAATACAAAAGGAATTCTAGAAGAAGATTCAACGAAGCTTCCTTAGCTGATTTTTCAATGTAATCTGGAAGTTGGTCGAACATCATTTAAAATTCATTTTCACCCATGTTCGGTAGCACTAATGTAAACACTATTTTGATTCAAAATAGAAAATTATTTTACAACTTTTCTTTTACTAATTTGCATTTTCGAATATCGCCATGGAAACTAAATGATGTCATGAAAATCACTCATTGGTAGAAATACTTTTTTGCACGTTATTATAAAAAATATTGTAAGCACGTGCCAAACAATACTTTATTAATTTCTTGTCATTATTTCACTCGACCTCGGTCTCGTGAAATAAAAGCCACTCACTTCATAAAGTATTATTTTCGGCACTAGTTGCTTAAATAACTATTTACATTCTCTTCTTATGAAGAAACCAAAATCTAGTGTTTTCTCCTTTTTTTTATTTATAAATTCCTTAACCTGTTGGGGCCCTTTCGTATCACTAGTGATGCATCTTTAGTCCCTTTTTTGGAACGGTACCTGTAAATCTGTACCAACGAAAAGTTTCTTCTAGCTATTTTGTTAAGTTGATTTGACGGAGCAACTGTTCCTTAATCTTGTTATTTCACCTGTTATCATTATGTATTTCTTGTAAAACTTTTTTTTAACACAACGAAGTACTCATTTACCTGCATTGTGCCAAGTCCCCTTAAGAGGCGGAACTCTTAATCCCTTCAGTCCCAGTGATGCCATTTGGCATCATCATGTTTCTGATTATAATTAAAAAAAAATAATAATAGGGCTGACATCTATTGGGATTAATAAAAAATATTTTCTAATAGAAAAAAGTTTAAAGAATCGAATGATGTGCTTTTTGATATCATAAATGGCTATAGACGATCAAAAAAAAATTCTAAAATGATATATGATGCCAAATTGTCATTGGGACTGAAAGGGTTAACCTTTGACCGCGGGTCTCCAAACTAAAGTGCCTTTGTGTTAAGCCAATGGGGGGAAAAAACACGATTTTCTAAGCCACATTTCTCCGGCTGTATTGAATATTTTTATAAATGGTTTTTTTATATGATAAATGTAGCTGACTTACAGGGCTTTATGGTCAAACTTTTTGAAATTGGTTCGAATATTCTTTTAATTTTCAATAAATAATTTTACAACAAAATGTTGAAACCCATTTCAAAAAGGGGAATTATATAGCTATGTAAGTCAGGTACATTTATCATAGGCACTTTGGTTTGGGAACCCGCAGTCATTCCCTCTTAAGTAAACCGAAGCTCTTGCAATTTGCATTAGATATAAAACATCTGATCTAAGTTCGATCAAAGGTTCGAGGCTGTTACTAGAAAACTATTTGGGATTCGAGTAAATAACAGGGGGAAAAGATACCACTACTCTTACTTTGCTTTTTTTTATCATCTACTTAGAAGCCAAGTTGTACTTAGAATAAGATATTTATTTTTAATTTGATCGGATTTTGCATTTAAGTTTACTGCTCTTGATCATAATCTCTGAAAAGAAACAATCACATTGTAGTTAGAAATTTAACGTTTTAAGCATTTTTTTAAGAAGGAAATCAGGTTTTGAAAAATGGCTTTTTTGTCCTATTTTATTAAAGAAATGGCACAAAAATTATTTTAAAAATTATTTTTATACACTACATTTCTTTTTACTTTTGCATATGACAAGATTTTTTGTTGATGCAGACAAAAATATAATTAATTTGGTTTTCTTACAAAACCAGTGAATTTTTTTAATTATAAAATTCTAAAGTTCGCGTCCCTAAGGTGAAGGATAAGGGAATGCCTCTATTGTATATTCCTCCTGGTGGTAGAAGAGAAATAAAATACCTTCCGCAGACCAACAGGCAGAAGCTTAACCTCCTAGGAGGCAATGACAACCAATTTTCCCTTGGAGGACCATTCTAGATACAGTCGAACCTCGTTAGCGCGAACTCGCTTAACACGAAATTTTGCTTAAGATGAACTGAAGGCATTTCCCCGGCGCAAAAGGCTTTGAGGTAATGCTAAAAAATCTCTTAACGCGAAATCTCTTTAGGCGAAATCCCGCTCAACCCGAACAAAAAATCAGAATTTGACACTTTTTTCTTAGTATTTCAAAGAACAAATGAAACAAAACATTAAAAAAATTCTTTTTTAAAAGATAAGCTTAATTTTTCTATATTATGTAACTACACAAAATGAATTGTATTAATTGAATTACTAATTGTATACTTGTATATTATTAGTATAATACATTATAAAATTAGAATACTTTTAAATGTTTGTTTTTTTAAATATTCACTGGTTCAATGTAAAACAATTCCTGACGGTTAACATGAAGTTCGGTTAATACGAAATGTATCGGTGATGTCTCCCTTCGAATTCGCGTTAAACGGGTTTCGACTGTATTTTGTGAATGCTACCGCGTCTGGGGTAGCCGACGCGTCCATGTCTGATGTTCGGGGCCTGGATAGGATGTATGCTACGGGGACATTCGAACAACTTACCGTCTCTTCAGTAACTGTGACTATGTTCCACTAACACCAAAACACATTTTTGACTGCCCCGCTATTTTAAGATCCTTGACTCAGCTTGGGGAATTCTCTCTCTTGGACAATATGTGTCGAAATGTGTAACTAACACAAATGTTCATAGTATATTCCTCTTTATTTACAGATGGGCAGCACCACTTTAACTGTCAACTGGGTGTGGCTTAATCACATTATTGTATTTCTATTTTGGTGAAGGCAACACTCCTAATAAAACTACCCGTTCGTGAAGTCGTGTCTAAAATAGAACTTGCTTCCAATTAAATAAGATGAATAGATTTATTTTTCATTAGACTTTTTATCAAATATTTCCAACAATATGTACTCCGACAACATCTAGAAGGCTGCCGGCAGTGTTTTGTCCACTCATGGATATCTATATTTCTCCCCATGGACACGACACAAACCAACTAACACTTGCTCACCGTAGAAGGGCTCCACTCTGGGCATAGCCTCGGTCCATTCTTTCCACTTCAGGACAACGTCGCCGATGTCAGCTACAAAGAAGGGCTCCAACTCGTCCTAGACAATAAAGAAACTGCAACTAGTAGACTCAACTAGTAAAAAGGCAATACCTAGTTAAGTTATGTGACTAGTAGCATAAATCCAGACCTATTGCAAAAAAACTAAAGTTAGTTATTCAACTAGTTGAAAAAGCAAGAAAATAGTTGACTTAAGCCCATAGTAAGAATATTTGTGATTTAAAACCTTACATCCCCAACAGAAGACCTTTAATATTTTACAATATTCCTCCCTTCCACAAAGAACTTTTTAATAAAGTTATTTAACGGTATTCTTGTTGATTTCCTGTCAATTCCAACTCTTCAAATTAATAATCAATATTGATAATTTAGGAGTTTTTTTCCATTTATACCATAAAGCATAATTTAAAAAAACCTGCTGTGCCCTTTTATTATTCTTTCGTTTAATTTAATTTCATAAATATATGGTATTTTTGTTATATTTATTTCTGTTAGCAATTTCTGAAGTAATTTTGAATGCAAGTTTTATTTCGCCTAAATGGGTTTGTTTCTCCCCTTGGCGAATCATATATTTTGTATGGTACTTTTTAACACATAAATATTCAATAAACTGATTGATTGAAATACAATCTACATTTACCCTGTTTTTGCTAAAATGACAAGCTATCTAATTTCCGTGGTTTTGACCGTTTCTTCGGAACTTTTAAAATTTAACCTCACTTTCTTAACAAATGAGCATAAAAATGTTTAGGAATAAAACTGGTATTACGGAACCTATCACACCAAATATCAGTTAGTTATTTACTCCGGCTATTACCTTATCTTGAATGAACTATAGCTGGGTCATTCTCTGTAAAAGAGACAAATCGATGTCCCGGATACTTTGCTCTTTATTTTCAAATTATATATGCATGTTTGTGATTTATTAGTGTAAACTGGCCCACGACCTAACTAGTTCCACCTAAAAAATATCAAATAATTATAATTTACTTACATAAAATTTCATTTAAATACCCGATTTGTCACTCCCTCACACTGTCCCTGCATGCTTTTACAACTTTTAACGTCCTAAAAAAGGCCGTTTTAAATATATAATCCTTTTTGGCGGAACTATTTATGGTTAATTAGTCTCTGTAGTTTCCTAAAATGTATCTGATGTTTTTCTACCATCAATAGTTTTATGTAATTTTATGAATATGTAATGTCCCAGAGTTATAGAGTCACTCCTATAACACTGCTTTAAAGTTCAATTAAAAACTTACTAGACGACTAAGAAATCGAATTTAAATTGGCATGTTATTCTTAAAGGATTGAGGCTTCTAAATCAGCCATCAGTTGTTTTGATCCATGAGTGATAACGTTTTTACAGTACTTTTAGTATTAAAAATATCATGGGAGTCTTTTACTATCGTCACTCACTCAATCTCATTTACTGATTATAGATAAGTGCGAGAATTTTTTTACTAGTCTCAAATTGTGGGCATTTAAATGTATATTAACATACAATATCGAAACCTTATAAAAATTCTTTGAAAATGATGTTATTTGACTATTCCTACGGAATCGTCACTCACTCACACGTCACTAACTCACATATCAGCCTTGAAGGTCAGTCCACATTGAATAACTTCATATTGGATCTTTCTTTCCAAGCGCATTCAATACTGATCGGTTGTTTCGCTTCAACTGTAGATTTTTTAAAAACGCATGCCTTTAGATATTTCACGAGAGTGATTATTCGTATCTTTTTCTACGTTATAATCAAGAGTTAGGGTTAGTTTTAATTATCCTTACACTAGAGCTACACTAGGGCTATTGATGACGGATATCGTAATTTAGAACCACAGTCGCGTTATCATCAAGAGATTTATGCTGAATAACTGTAAAATAAAATGCGGTTGCAATTTTTTTTAAGCCGCAGGAGTCGTTTACTATCACGTCATACGCATATTATACTTATTTAACACAATTTATTCCATTGAAATTATACTTGACAAAATGCCAATATTCAAGTATGGTCGGTGTCGACCTCATCACTTGACCAGGGTTCTAAATTACTCGGCTTGTATTGGCTGCGTAGAGTCAATTTAAGTAAGATGCATATTGCATACTGCAATACTACGGATGATAGGCATCTGGTGTAAGCAAGCCAAGCAATAAACCAGCTATACAAACCCATCCAATCAAAGTGTGGTTGTGGCCGTAACTAGATTTGTAGTTGATTAGGGACACAGTTCTAAATCTCCCAAAAATGTTGTACAGTTTCAATTAAAGTGGCTACAACTTAATTAAGAAATAGTAAAATAATTTTATATATATATAAAATTGATTATAAATGTTTTAAAATAGATTATATTATTTATGTAGAAAAATGACACATTAATTGCAACCACTATTCTTTCTATAAAATGCACATGTGTTATCACTCAAGTTAAAATATTACTTAGCGAAATACATCAAATATTGAAAGGAGTGCTCTTAAGTCAACTTATTTGAAAAGGACCTCTTTATGGGTTTTAATTTAGTTTTAGTTTGAATTATCGTCGCACTAGAGCTACACGAGGGCTATTGGCGACGGGCGTCGTATTTTAGAACCACAGTCAAGTGACGAGCCGACACCTGAGTAGGTAGGCACCCAACGCAACCGTTAAGGGCGACATCGTACGCAGCGTTAGGACTTTGAAGGATATTTAACGTGCACTCCCTCTACACGGGGTATTATTCGTCGGACATTTTGGGCTGCACGGGCCGTTTATAGGTCGGCAGTTATTTTGGTGATGCCCGGACCCGAACCTGGGACCTTTCGCATGCTAGGCGAATGCCTAACCGACTGGGCTCCCCAGCCCCTAATTTAGTTAAATCTTATCCACATTTATCAGGCGCCGGCTCGACTGTGGTTCTAAATTACGACACCAGTCGCCAATTGGCCCTCATGTAGCTCTAGTTTGACGGTATTTCAAACTAACCCAACCAAACTTTCCCATTTAAAGAAAAGACTCGCATTCCTATAGAGATATATATCGTGTACTCTGTCTATTGTAGGTTTAGTGCGCCTTTTATTCAACCAAACTTAACCCCACATAGATTTAAATCATGCGTTTTTGAACTGAAACACCATGCGTAACTTTGGGGGCAAGTCAAAAAGGCATGCAATGTTTTCGGTGTCGCATGCGCATATATATTGTCTGTTTGCGCATGCTCAGTATCTAAAGAAGTTTACGTCAGTTGTCAAGTATGGAAAATATGTATTTTTAAAAAAAATTCATCAAAAATGGATCTGAACCATTTTTTTTACTATGTATGAATGTGTGCAACGCATATAAAGAAAATCATTCAATAAGAAAAATATTTTTTTCCCAGTTTTTAAAAGTGCAATTTGTCCCATTTACAGAGAATGACCCAGCTTCAAAATAAATAGGACAAGGTGGCAAAAAAACATGGTATTTGTTAGTTATAGTTACTTTCATCAGTTACTTTCATCATATCAACTAGTGAAAAATACAAGATATAGTCTGACTGCCACAACTTAGCATCCCAAATATTTTGATTGTGGAAGATTCCACTTTGAAAAAAGGTTTTAAGCCGAAGGAGGCAGGGTTGCCAGCTCAAGGCGTTTGGCGAGAAGAGGGGATTGTTGGTCGAGTTCAATTGTAAATAATGTATCACACTAGAACTACACATCAGTTATCAGCGATAGAGGATTGTTGTTGATTGCTGGTAGCGGTTAGCGATTATACGTGTATTTCTTTATTATCTTAACTTGATCATTAATCGATATAAGAGTGAACCCGATGCATGTTCGATCTACCCTTCAATTGATAATCTGTTTCTAAACCTTAAAAGAAATATGCGCCCATAAAAGCAATGAATCGCCAAACATAGTAACTCTTGCCCAAAACCAAAACCTTCCTTACCTTTTTTTGGACTGTTCCACAATCAAAATATTTGAAATGCTAAGTTGTGGCAGCCAGATTATAATAGTTATGGAACTAGTGACAACAAACTAGACATAATGGCAAAAAAAAACAAGGCAGTAGGTAGTCAAGCAACAGCGTCATGGCGACTGAAACGACCCTTTTTACGGTGACGTTACAAATACGTCAAACGTTGTATCATACCCCCCAAAAAACATATGAATTGTCCAAACCAGAAAATAGTTGCACAACAAATGACAAAGAATATCCCCTCTTCATTCCCAAAAGAAATCCTATGCATTTATTCTTTATATTAATATATTTTTCAAACAATTATGTATTACTTAAAATTAGGTTTTGCAAGGAATTTCAAAAAATTTAAGTTTAACATGTGGAAGTAATAGTTTAGTGGAAATTTAGGTTTGGAGCGGTAAAAATACACATTTTTGCTGTTCTATGAATAAACAAATAGCGCTATCAATTTCTTGCACGGGTAGTCCGTTCTGACATTTGTTTTCATGCAAAATTTTTCATAAATTTATCGTTGAAAAAACTTGTGCAAGACCTTCGAAATCTGCTTGTCTTTCTTGCTCATTATTTTTTTTAATACAATTAATAAATCAACTGCTTTGGTATCGGTATTTATGAGAAGCTTAAACATTCTAGTTTATAGTTGAAAAGTTAGAATTAAAAAAAATTGTAAAATGAAGTTTGAAGTTAATTCTACAAAGGTCCACGCATGTGAACATCTGGAGCGCGAAGATGATAAACTGATCATAAACCAGATTTAACATGCAGCAAACTCTTATATCGGTATTTATTCTTGAGAAGGAATATTTGGCTGGTTTAGCTGAATTTGTCTGTAGCAGCAGGGCCTGATCTATGAAAACTCAGACTATAGGCACAATAAATTTTAGGGGTTTGCGAAAAATGTTGTGTATGATTGCTCCTAATGATTTTGCTAATTAGCCGGTGAATCACATTTTTGCTACAGTTTTATCGGCTGCCTTATAACATAGACTATACCAATCATGTTTGGTCAATGTCTGCGTTTGAGCAAAAGTCAAGCTAAAAATTAAATTGGGCTCTTTAAAAATTACTGAAATTTCGAGGGTCATTTTTAGCATAATAGAAACTGAAATCTAGGGAACCCTAAAATTTTGGGGGCCCTAGGTCTGGGCCTAACGGACCTCATAGTAGATCAAGCCCTGTGTATAGCAGTACTAATAGACGATGAAAGAACTTGAAAGTCACTTACCTTGAGTTCTAGTTCGTGCAACATGCTCTTGATGAGAGCTTCGTTGCGGATGGCGGCTGCCATGCTTGGGCTGTTTTGCTCAGTGTCTATGCGAAACTGCTTAGAGACGGCCTTTCGCAGATAAAGAGTCTGTTCCGGGAAAATAACAAACTGAGATAGACAGACGGAACATCTTATAGTATAAAATTGAGCAGGTTGCGTAGGTCCAAGATGAATGGCCTCGTCGGCGGAGAAGGCTTCCACTTATGGCGATTTCTCGTTACTTTTGGCGTGAACACCTCCATGATGGGTTTTATATGAATTAACGTCGTTCTAGGGCTACACGAGAGCTATCTTTTAGCAATCTAGTCCTAGCAATTTTCAACCGCAGTCAAGTGATGAGGCCAACCCTTAAGGTGGCAACCAAAGCAATCTATGAAAGCGCATCGTTCGCATAGGGACCCCGACATTTTTAACTCGGGAGCAAGCGCTGGATATTGACGACATATTTAAATAGTGATTATTGTTAGGGGTATCTCTGCCGTGCCGACCCGGCGGCGCAACGGTTAGGGAGCTAGCCTTTGGAGCCTCTGGGTTCGGGTTCGAATCCCGGTAAAGCATAGATGTTTGTGTTTGTCGAGTATATGCGGAGTACGTGCTCGTTAAATCTGTTGGGTCCGAAAGTCCTGTGGGCGGTCATTGCGCAGTTTCCCACAGGTACAGGTCCCTGGAGACTATTTCCCTCCCCTTCAGGGACATGTCTAAATTGTTGAGGTGGCGATAGATGGCAGCATCTGTCTTACATGTGTGTGTATGTCGTGTCCATCCTTCTTGAAGACGCTTTATAAGCGGGTCTTTGTGACCAAGCACACAAGCCTGAAAATATATGTCCACCAACCAACCAGCATCTTTGCCGTAGACAAATGTTAGCCTTAGATTGTATTGGAAGGACACTCAATTAAATATGTCCTGACTACGCCACAAATGCCACAAAGGCAACAAAATTTGGCAACTTGGCAGAGTCAGCCCCCATGCTATTGCATCGCTTGGCGCCCTTGGCGGTCGCCAAATTTTGTTGCTTTTGTTGCCTTTGTGACGTTTGATGTCGTAGTGAGGACATAGCCTAAGGGTTTGACACTATGGAAACAAAGCAGGTACATTATTATATCAGTTCTATCTTCAAAACCTTCAGGTGTAAAACACCCTGAGCTGCCGGGTTAGAGTGTATTAGCCCAAAAAGCATGGTATTATTTGTTGGAATAATTTTTTCGTTAATAAGAAGCAAAGGTGATAAAATTACCTGCAAAGATATCCTCTGTGGTATGATGCCTTAACTCACCAGTCTAAACTGACCCATTTTGTTTAACGGCAAGTTGATTTTTTGGGAAGGTTATTATCAGTTAGGTTAATTTGTACATTTCCTACTGTCTATTTCTAGCATAGAGGTAGGAAAGAGAATAGAGAGGTCCATGTATAATGTATATTTCCAAGGAGCTTTAAGAGGGATTGCCAATCCCATGAAGCTAAAGAATTAGTTTTGGAATCACAACTTCCGCAGAAGTATTGCTTTGCCATGTTAGCCCTTTTTTCCCAGGTATGGGAATCAACATAACATCGAAATGACACAAATTTTAACAGAAAATATTATCTAGTACTTTAATCATATATTTTTTAAGTTTTAAAATGCCAAAAATATGCAGCAGATGGCTGATAATATTTAAAACTTAATCGATTAAATAGCCGGATGTTATTTTCTTTTCAATTTGTTTTATTTTAATGTTATGAAGAGTCCCATACCCCTGGTGAAAATGGATAACACTGCAAATATATTCTTTTGCAAAAGTTGTGATTTCAGAACTAGTGCATTACCTCTATGGTACTGACAGTCCCTCTTAACACAGCCAATAACGCCTCGTAATTTAGAACACTGATCAAGTGACTAGGTCGGCGCCTGAGCGGGCACACAAAACCAAACAGTGGCGCCATCGTAAGCTTTTGTTCTGGACTTTCGACTCCACAGATTTAACGATCACGTATATTATGGTGTACTCAGGACAAATACAGACAAACACACAACACTAATATCCATGCACATGCCGGGATTCGAAGACGAGACTTTCTGACTGTCTGTCCAGTTTCCGGAGCAAGCAGTCACCCTGTCGGCATTATTATCAGTAATATATATTAATTTTAAATGCGAGTACAAAATATCAAATGATAGATGGATGTTTGGGTTTAATGGTGCAAGGGCATCAAAATATATCTCATAAAAATATAGGAAAATATATTATTAAACCAAAAATATTGATTTCAGCCAAGAGACGCCAAGTCAGTGTGCCAAATTAACTTAACTTGAGTAGTAATAGTTGTCTTCGTTTAGGTTTGCCATTTATCAGGTATTTTTTACCCGAATTTCAAAGAACAGGACAACAATGGGAGGAAATTAAAGTTGTTTTGTTCCATTTTAAGAGTCTCATGTTATTTACTTGGCATTGTTAGTTTTTATTACATTGTGAAGGAAACGGAAGAAATTGATAAGAGTAATAAAAAAGAAACAATACATATTGATATTTTCAGATCCTTATATAAATAATCTTTGTTTAGAGGTGAATTATTGCTTAAAAAGTAGATTTTAGGGTATTAGGGCCTTCAGACCTTCGAATCGAATTGAGCACTGTGAGCGGAGAAGTGGCTTATTGGGGAAAAAATAAGCAATTTTCTAGGAAAACCGTCTGAAGTTTTACGTCACCATATCCTTTATCATTGTCGTAATAGGGGTGTGTAACACTACTCGACTTTCAGTTACCGCTCAATAAATCAATACAATAAAAAGTAATACAATAAGCTAATGTCTCTATAAGGTAATTCCACAGACTAGGAACGCGTGCCAAATTGGAAATATATAGTTGTTTTAGCTGTTGAGTGTTTTTAAACAGACAGCTGACAGACGGAACAATGTTAAAAAACCTTTTCTTTTTAGAATCACCCCCCCCCCCCCCCCTTAAAAAAACTCCATTTCGGATTTTCTAATCCATTGTTTAGATGATGATGTTCCAGAAAAGTGTTCAAGAAAAAAAACTTTTTGATCATCTAACATTATACAAGAAGTTCTGGAACAACTAATATAACCTTCCTACGAGTGCTACGGGTAATTGGTAAGCAATGTCATATCTTTCAATAAAAAACAGAATTTTAAAATTCCGACGGTTAGAAAGTAAATCAAAGGGAGTATGGGCAGATGGACGGACGGACAAAAAGATGGCAGTAAGGACAGATGGGCAAAATGTAAATTATGTCAATCTTTTTGATCATTATAAATTATGCAAAAACCAGATTTGAAAACATTATTTTTTTCGTAATGCAGATTTTAAAAAAAACTTTTTAATTAATATTGTATAATGTTTTTGGTTCTCAAAAAAGTGTTGTAAAGTATCATCTATGAAGCTCAAATTTTCATTAATATAAAATTTCATTAACTTTTCAGTAATAGTATCCTTTAAAGGGACTGGGTAGGCAAAAGAAAAAATTATTTATTTTTTGCCTACAATTTTTGAATTTTTTTCTGCCGTTCAATAACAATAATTTTAAAGAATACACAAAATTTCAAAAAATTACAACCACAATTTTTTCAGATATTTGATTTTTAGCGGAAAAATTTACGTTTTATTAGACATCTTTAAAATGCTCCTTGCTATTCAAATTTTGTCTAATCTGGCTAATACTTTTTATACAAACAGGTTGAATACAACTTTGTGAAATTAGGCATGGATTTTGCATTCGTGTTTTTGGTTAATTTTTTAAAAAATAAAACTTGCCGTGACGGCAAAAAAAGGGAATTTTTCAACTACATGAATTACAAAAATTGCAAATAAAACAATACATAATTATCAGATACTAAAATCCATGCACAATTGTCTTCTAAACATATCCGTTAAAATATTCAACACAAGCGTAAAATATATAAATTATATAATTACGAATATCTCTTACCGAAATCACTGGATATACATTTAAAATGGAACATTAATTTCAAAGTGCTACTTCATGCTGCACTCATTTTCATCTGTTTCTAACACAGTAATCTCAATTACGTATTTTCGCTGGCTGCCGAATTTTGGCGGGAATATCTCATGGATATCATTGGCAAAAAAGAGCAAACTTCATCAAAATGTTTTACAAACTGCGTGAGAATTATGACCTAATCATTATATGGAAATAACACTGCCTATATTTGATTGAAGAATGTTATATATTTCGTCATTTAAAGTCCTGACGTCACGAACGATGTCCCTATATGATTACGTAGAGTGACTTGATTTTTGCATTGACATATGGAAGGTTCGCTTTATTTTAGATTTTTGTCCCTACATCACTATTCCCGGTAGAAAGGAAGTGGTTGGTTGGTAGACATATATATTCAGGTTTGTGTGCTTGGGCAGAGACCTGCTTATAAACCTTCGTCAAGTACAGGGTGGCCCAGCGGGTAGTGTTTGAAACAAATGAAAAAATAAAAAAAAATAAGAGACATGAGAAGAATTTAATGATGTTTATTGAATGGACATATTGGGCAATTTATGATAAAGAGGTTCGAAGTGCCCGCCATCTTTAACAAGAACAGCAGTTAGCGCGGTTCTAGAATCCAACCATACTCCATACTCCATACTCCTTACCCATACCTTCCTCCTTCCTCCATACTCCTTTTGTTTTACCAATTCTTTTTGTGGGAAGCTTTTTTTTAGCTTTTGCGAGAAGTTCTCATGTCTCTTATTTGTTTTTATTTTTTCATTTGTTTCAAACACTACCCGCTGGGCCACCCTGTAAGACAGACACAACACACACATAAGTGGATCCATCTAATTTGTAGAGACAGAGGGCAACTAGAGGTTCCCCAGAATTGACTTGTCACGCCTAGATGATTTGGTATGGGAACTTGGAGGAATTTGTGACGACGGATTTAAAATTGCACCAGTCACCATTAGCGTACGCGGGGTCTAAGGAAGGCAGCGGGACTTGAACTCGCAACCTTAGGGATGCCAGTCCAAGACCTTACCGACCAAGCTATTCCGGCCCCCAAAGGAAGTGTTTTTTAATGGTATATTCTTCAAAAATACCCCCATACACACACACACTAATAGTCTTAGAGTTTATAGTTTTGGTTTTTGTTATTGTGCACAGTTAACTCTTTCTAGCCGATTGGATACGTGATTAAATGATTGAAAAGTGAAGAGGTCCACCGTACATGCAACTTCTAACTAACATTCACGCCAGATGGCGCTTATTTAATACTACTGCCTTTCTACCAGTCATCTAGATTGCAACATTCTATTTTATAAGGTAATATCTTCGACGACACTACAAACTTTAAAAAGAATAGTTAATGAATCTTTATTTAGTATGAATGGTTACGAAATAAATTGAAATAGTTTACGTTTAAAGTTTAACGTTTAAACACCAACTAACCAACACCAACGTTTATACACCTTAAACGTAAAATGACTTTACTGTTTTTTATTTTATATTTAAAAAAGAATTTTAAAAAATATTACATCCTTCAGTAGTGACGAAGTGTTAAAATAATCGAATGACGGGTTATGAAATGATGAAAAATGTCAATTGACGGGTATTGAAATCCCGTCAATTGACATTTCTTCAACCTCGAAAACTATCTCACTTACTAGGTTATGTAACACCTTACACACTTCGTAACAAACATATTTCATATTGTAACAATTTTAAGACAAGGTATTTTGAAAATTCATTTTCATGTTGTTGAAACACATTTAAGCACAGTACAGGGTGGTTATAAAATAACGCTCGCTATTCGGAGTGGTCTGTAGCTTGAATGAATAATCCGAATGCAACAAGCATTGAGACACTTGCTAATCAAGAAGGCGGAAAAAGAATGGAATCATAAAAAAAGAAACTCGTCTCTTGACCAGGGTTTTTAAATTACGAGGCGTAGTCATTATGGCCGATTACGGCCAACACAGCCAATTACGCTCGTAATTTAGAACCTGGTCAAGAGACGAGTTTCTTTTTTATGATTCCATTCTCTTTCCCCCTCTTGTTAGTTTCTTAAATTTGGGGGTGAATCATGGTCTCTTTCCCACTTCTTGATTAGTAAGTGTCTCATTGAACACTTACTAAATCAAAAAAAGCAAGATGGGGAAAAGAGGAATGGAATCATAAAAAGAAACTCGTCTCTTGACCAGAGTTCTAAATTACGAGGCGTAGCCAATTATGGCCAATTACGGCCAACACATCCAATTACGCCTCGTAATTTAGAACCCTGGTCAAGAGACGATTTTTCTTTTTTATGATTCCATTCTTTTTCCCCCCTCTTGATTAGTAAGTGTCTCAATGTTTGTTGCATTCGGATTATTCATTCAAGCTACAGACCTCTCCGAATAGCAAGCGTTATTTTATTACCACCCGGTATATAAAACGCTTGTGTGTGTGTCTTTTTTTAGTTTTTTAAGTTTACTTAAATTTGTGCTGTGTGTATGTGTGTGACAAATGGGTGGTTAATGATAATCGGTTAATTTCGAACATCTTCTAGATTGTGCAGATATAATTGATAGATAGACAATAGATGCAGAGTCAATTTCTTTTATCTTGTCTGAGATATTCGATATTCACAAAAAGACGCGGACTCAGTTACAAGAGATTTATTAATCGTTGTTTGGTAATTGTTAAGTGGGTAAGCCCCAACTCTTTAGAATTTTTTTATGGTAACGTATAAAGACAAATAAATTGCTTGTTAAAAAAATAAGTGATAAATGGAGGGGGGGGGGGATATTGCATGACTGTAAGCTTCTAAACTTTTCCAAAAGCCCTAGTGTTGCTTTAGTGCGACTTTCATTCAACAATACGAAATCTGCACTTTTGCTTAAATGAAATTTGGGAGCATTAGATTTTTTTTTAAATATGTTTTTTATTAGTAAGGGAGACTGGGGAGCCTTAGCCACAAGGAGAGACTTGGCCCACCTTTAAATTTTAGTATTTAAAAATATTTTAGCATTTTCTCAATAGATGGTACTCAAAGCTACTGTTGTCAGCAGATAGCCACCTTAGTTTTATTGAGCTACTTTTTTGCATTGAGGAGAAAATAAAAAAAGAAAGTTTCTCACCCCAAAAAGTAAACATTTTAGACATAATTTGTAAGATTTTTCAGAAAAACCAATTCAATTTAGTTTAAGTATATGGTATTGTTGTATTGTTGATTGTTTTTTGCACTAAAGTTTCATGTAAGTAGCACCATCCATTTTAAAAGGATAATTTAAATTGGAAACAGACAGTATAAAATAGATAGTATAATAACTTAATAATGCATTTTCTTTTTGTAAATATATTGTTTTTATTAAAACTTACGAAACTGCATAGTCACCTTACTTTTGACAGGAGACTTGGCCCATGCAAAAATGTATAATTTTAAAGGGCAAAATAATAAATATTTTAGTTTAAGTATATGGTATTTTTAAAATACTGTTATATTAAGGTTTTATTTTAGCTCTAAAGTTTTTGCAATGAAGTAGGCTTCAAAGCACCATGTGCCATTCTTTACGAAATGCCGAGGTGGGGATGGTGGGCCACTCCGTCACTCTATGTAAGGGAGGGTTGGCCACTGGACCAAAGCTCCCTAAGTGAACTAGTTATGAAAATATATACATAATGTTTATCAAATACACTTTTAATAATAACGTATGATTATAACTTGATGAAGGTAATAGATTGATTATTAGTATTAGTACTTGTTTAGAATAAAACGAAAACCTCGACTAAATCAAACTTATAATTTATGACCAAATATCAAACTTTTTCTGCAAAAACTATATAAGTTATTAATTCAAGTATAATAATACTCCAGATTAATATTAAGATATTATCAGATTTTTTTCTTTATTGGGGATGGGGGCCGAACGAGTAGCTTTCAAAGTGCGCTTTGACTTTTACAGTTTGTGCCGTAAAAATAAAAAAAAAATCAAACTGAGGCTTATATCTTGTGCATTTTAATGTGTGTACAAACTGAATAAAATATATTTAACATAAACATAAAAAATTATTTGTTATGGACAATATTAGAATTTTTCATTCATACAATACTAGAAAAATGTATTACTCTAAATATTACGGTAAACATGATTTTTAAATGAGTTCCAGAGTGTTGAATTATAATATAAGTTTTTTTTACATTTAATGCTTACAAAATTAATTTGAAATATTTATTATTTTGCCCTTTAAAATTAGACATTTTTGCATGGGCCAAGTCTCCCTTTATAAGGGAGACTTGGCCAAGTTTCTAAGTTTTAAAAAACAATATATTTAAAAAAGTAAAATGCATTATTTATATTATCACTATAATATACTTGTTGCCAATTAAATTTCCTTTAATATGTGCTATTACATGAAACCTTTAGTGCAAAAATAAAATTCTAAAAGCATGGTTTAAGGCTCCCTATGCACCCTTACTGCTTTTTATCACTACTTACTATTAATAAACTTACACATACCTTTATGGACCATTGATAACGATGTAAGTTTATAAATCAATATTTATGAAACTACAAATTAAACGCACATGCAGGGCCGTTGTGTGACCATGGCTATCGCCCTAGCCCGGTCTAAAAAGGGGTGACGGAAAAATTTTGGGATAAAGAGCTGACAAATATGCGCAAAGTAATATACGTTAAAAAAAAGATCGAAAGTCTTAAATACCTTCCTACTTACTTTGAATCATGGAATAATATAAATGTTTATCCATCAGTAAAAAGAAAATGGCGCAATATTTTTCTATTCTGTACTACTTATATACTTTTCTATAGAACTACTTACTTTTTCTATATCTATAACTTAGCTATAAACAATTATCCTAACAACTATTTTGCAACAAACTAAAGCAGCTGTCTACACAAAGATTTAAGTGTGTCTGAGCCAAACAGATCTGTGATAAACAATTTTATTGTGATACAAGTCTTTAAAACGTCGCCTGAGCCGCGGTAGCTCAGTCGCGTGAAGCGTCGTGCTCGCATCGGAAGGGTTGTGGGTTCTGTCCTCGGCGGTGCTCGCAATTCTGATGGTTGCTGGGTCTGCGCTTCTATTCGACTAAAGACCGCCGTGTTGCTAATGGTGGCTGGGGCACGTTAAATATGCCGTGGTCACAAAGTCCTCCATGTTCCCATACCAAATTAATACCTCTGGGGGTACCAGATCAGGGGGTTATCGGCCTTTGATCTGGATCAAAATTCCGATATGCGAATGAGAATGGATGTGTGAAAGGGGCCTTCCTGTAAAACGGATGTGTCATGCTGACGAGCAAAAGTCGGACTTCCTCCCTTGTGGCGCTCAATAAAAACGGAAGCCGCCCCACTTCGCCTTAAAATCGGGTAGTTCTCTACTCCGGGCTCGGTTACCGAGTGGCATTAGAAACAACAACAACAAAACGTCGCCTTTTACAAATATTATACCTATCTACAAGCCAGCAACTTTAAGGTTTTCACTAAAATGCTAACTAATGCAACCATCTCAATAAAAAGAATGTCAATCATTCGACAAATTGTAATTACATCGTATAATGATTTATATATAAGTTAGAAAATCATCAGAAAATAGTATGAATTAAATTTTGCTTATTGATTAAATAATTGCAGTATTTCATTTAAATTTCTAGTTCAACTAAATTTTGCTTCGCTTTATTATTAACCTAACAAATGCGAACTATTTTTTGAAAAAATACGTTTTATCAGCGCTTCAATTATTTTCAGTAATATGCATCAATAATTTTAGAGAGAAAAATAACCATCATTCCTTAATATTAAAAGAGAAATAACTTACCAGTAAAAAAAAATAATTGCTAAGACTAAGCGAATAGAAAAATTATCGATACGGTTTTAAAAAGTAAAGAAATGATTTTAATTATTATTTAAATAAATAACTATAAAAGAAATTCTTGTTCCGGCTAAAAATTGCCATTGGTTGGAAAAGATTGAAACCATTGCTTGGAGATATAAAGGGTAGTTATTTTCTTCTATTTTCTTTTTTTACATTTTGCTTTTACATTATGTATTTGCAAGAATTTTTTGTAACCTTTATAGCTTTTTGTGGTTTAAATAAATATTAAAGCAAATCATTAAAAACAAAAAAGCAAAGAAAAACATAAGAGCATTCATCAGAATTGTCTATCTTTTATCTTTTTAGCTTCCACACTACGTTTATAACGTAAAAAGTGGAAGGTATTATAATCGTTCTGTCCGTCTGTATGTCTGTCTGTCCGTCACCCACTTTCATAGCCCAAACTACAATTGCTACGGACAAGTGTGATACGTCAAAAATTCAGCGCATCGAAATTAGAATACATTGAAAATTTCAGAAAAGAATTCGAATTCGAAGTATTTCAATTATTTAAAAAACTGCAAAATTGAATGCTCATATAAAAAGCATAGGAAGCCATTTTTATTAGAATTAAATCACCATTGCAATTCGCAACAATTGCTCAAGAAACTTTAATTCTTTTAGACAATAAGTTAAAATAAATTTATTTTTGCGACATCGATCAGTTTGACATGACGTCAAACATATTTCACTACGAGATTCTTTGTATGTTGATATGAAATGTTTTCATTCTATTTAAAAGCGAGGAATATTACACATTTATTCATTGAAATATATATTAGTTTTTGCAAACGATAAGTAATAATTATTGAATTTTCGAAATAAAATAAAAGAAACTAGCCAAATTTAGCATGTAAATGTTTATTATAGAATTAATGCTGTGTTTGGCGCCTTTTTACCTGTTAAATACAAGTGTTGTGTGGAAGCGGGTTAAGTGACAGATTCTGTTACAAACCTACTTGTTTCTATTTTCGAAGAGTTAGAAATATTTGTTTAAAATAATTTCAGTAAAAGTAAAGTGATCTTCATCTTCGTAAAGCACTATCAAGAAAAGTTTATTTGCTTTGAAAAATTTTAAAGAGGGATTTGTTAAACCTGAAAATGCCGCTTCTACTTAATTGCCGCCTCTCTGCATCATAGCACCACACGGCCCTGCTATGTGTCCACAAGCAAGAAAAGTTACAAGAAGCTACTGCGAAGAAGTTGCAAGGCTGTGTCCAAGTTTAGTTTAGTTTAGTTTGAATTATCGTCGCACTAGAGCTACAAGAGGGCTATTGGCGACGGGCGTCGTATTTTAGAACCACAGTCAAGTGACAAGCCGACACCTGAGTAGGCACCCAACGCAACCGTTAAGGGCGACATCGTACGCAGCGTTAGGACTTTGAAGGATATTTAACGTGCACTCCCTCCACACGGGGTATTATTCGTCGGACATTTTTGGCTGCACGGGCCGTTTATAGGTCGGCAGTTATTTTGGCGATACCCGGACCCGAACCTGGGACCTTCCGCATGCTAGGCGAATGCCTAACCGACTGGGCTCCCCAGCCCCTGCTGTGTCCAAGATTATGCAATATTCCCAGATATTTCTCACAGAGAAGGCTTTGCAATTTTCTCGCAACGAAAATTTCGCAAATGTTTGTCCGTGAAAAAATTACCTAAAACCGGGCGAGATTAGGGTTAATTTGAATTATTGTCGCACTAGAGCTACACGATGGATATTGGCGACAGGTGTCATAATTTTCCGTGTGAGATTAGAAAATGTAAACAAACAATTGCGCCTTAAATGATAAATGACTGTAATGTATATGACATTATAAATTACAAGTATACTCAAAAGAAATCGTATTTATTTAAAGTTTAGCTTTAAAAATTTTAAAATTATTTATCATCTTGTCTCTCGTTACTTGCTACAATCAAGTTTAAAATATCCCTTTCAATGATATCTTTGATTGCTGAAGATTTCATATGATTCAGTTCCGACCTGACAAAACTCCTGAAAACTTGTCTGCGCAAATAATAAATTTCGTTTTAACATCTAAAACGAGCGAATCCAATGAAGCAGCTGTCACGCTTGTCCTTTCAATTTTATATATATATATATATATATATATATATATATATATATATATATATATATATATATATATATATATATATATATATATTATATATATATATATATATATATATATATATATATATATATATATTATATATATATATATATATATTATATATATATATATATATATATATATATATATATATTATATATATATATATATATATATATATATATATATATATATATATATATATATATATATATATATATATATATATATATATATATATAATATATATATATATATATTATATATATATATATATATATATATATATATATATATATATATATATATATAGAGGCATTTCAAAAACATAAAAAGTAGCTAGGAGAATCGCAGGGCTGTGTACACGTGCGAGATAGATTGCTTTTTTATGAGAAACTTGTGCTGGTTATCCCGCTCGTGGAAAAAAGCCTTTACTGAAAACTATGTGAGAATAGAAATTACAAAGAAACAATTACGTGAAGTGCAAAAAAGTGTTTTTATAACAACGTGCAAAAAAGTTCACTTTTTTTTATCATATTCATTCATAAATCGTTGCGAAAATGACACTTTACGGGCTTACGTCACAGACAGTGCCGAAAGTAAGTACTTTCGGCACTAGTGCGGTAAAGTAAATATAAGAGTATCTGTTTGGTAGAAAAACAAAATGATGTCATGAAACTCACTTATTTCTATTGGTTCATTACTTTTGCATTTTCTAATATCTCCATGGAAATTACAAGTACTACAAAAATTATTAAAGGAAATTAAATAAGACAAAGGAATTCTGGAAGAAGATTCAACGAAGCTTCCTTAGCTGCTTTTTCAATGTAATCTGGCAGTTGGTCGAACATAATTTCAAATTCATTTTCACCCATGTTCGGTAGCACTAATGTAAATACTATTTTAATTCAAAATAGAAAATTATTTCACAACTTTTCTTTTACTAATTTGCATTTTGAATATCGCCATGGAAACTAAATGATGTCATGAAAATCACTCATTAGTAGAAATACTTTCTTGCACGTTATTATAAAAAAAATATTGTAAGCAAGCACGTGCCAAATAATACTATATTCAGCTCTTGTCATCCGACCTAGGGTCTCGTGATATAAAAGCCACTCGCTTAATAAAGTATTATTTTCGGCACTAGTTGCTTAAATAACTATTGAATTGGGGCAGTCGAGAAAGAAAAAGCTGGACGCGATTAACAAATAGCAAATGTTATTAAACAAAAACATAAAAGCACAGTTGAATTATTTTTTTTCAACGTAAGGAGAAGTGGAGCGGCAGTACAAATTATTTTGATGTTTTTCTTTAAAATGTATTTGTAAAGCTGCCTACATATCTATAAATGTGGCTAAGCCATAAAAGTTGAGACACTTTGATGACTTTTGCTGTATTAGGTTTTCGAAACAGCCGTTGTAACTCATGATTATAATTCTCCACATCCTGTTTTCTGTTATTGGTCCACATACCTTCTTAAGAAGGCTTAAGAGCTAATGCATTAGTTTTTGAACCATAACTTCAGCAGAAGTATTGCTTCTCCATGTTAGCCCTTTTTATCATCAGTCGGGGGTTGACAATGTTCCATCATTTATTGTTAAGGGCTGTGCTGAGCACTTAATTTATCCTCTACTTATTATTTTTAATTTATCGTTAAAAACTTGCTCATTTCCCAGTTTCTGGAAAAATACAAAGGTTATTCCTGTTCATAAGAAAGGTGACGTCAGAATTTGTCAAAATTATAGGCCTATTGCTATTTTAAGTCCGTTTGCCAAAGTTTTTGAGATTGTCATGCATAAGAAGATCTTTTCGCAAGTTAGTGGATTTATCAATGTTGCTCAGCATGGCTTTTTTCCCCATAGATCAACTCTTTCTAATTTGTATTGTTTAACTAGCAACATTATTTCCGCTTTTGAGTCTAATTGTCAACTTGATGTCATTTACACCGATTTCTCTAAGGCCTTTGATTCACTTGATTTTGGCATTTTTTTAAATAAACTGTCCCATATGGGTTTTACGGCCGATCTGGTTCAATGGATATTCTCCTATCTTACGAATCGTTTTATGTATGTTTATATTAGAAATTCTGTATCTGTTGGTTTTGGTAATGGCTCTGGTGTTCCCCAGGGCTCTAATCTGGGTCCTTTATTTTTTATATTGTTTATCAATGACCTGTGTAACTCTATTGAGCATAGTGACTATCTTCTTTTTGCTGATGATTTAAAAATATTTAGAAAGATACTCTGTAATTCTGATACTAATCTCTTACAAAACGATATTGACAATGTGTTTAATTGGTGCATTAGAAATAAGTTGGAGTTGAATATATCTAAATGTAGTGTTTTAAGTTATACGCGTAAATCTAAGCCTCTCCTTGTTTCTTATAATATTAACAATACTTCCCTGTTGCGTAATTTTTCTGTTAGGGATCTTGGTGTGACGTTTAATAGTAAACTTGATTTTTCCGAGCACATTCAAATTATTACAACTAAAGCTTACAAAATTCTAGGTTTCTTAAAACGCAAAACTACTAATTTCACCAGTCGAAAGGCTTTGGAAGTTTTGTATTTTGGCCTGGTTCGCCCTAATCTTGAATATTGTACCCCGATATGGGATCCTTACTACGAGAATAGCAATAGTGTCATTGAACGTGTACAGAATAATTTTTTACGTTTTTTGTATTTTAAGAGTTTCAACGCTGCTTCTCGGGAAGTGCCTTCTAGTGTACTCCGTAATATGTTTAACATTTTTACCCTAAAGTCCAGACGTCAAGTTTATTGTCTTTTGTTTTTTATAAAGTTATTAATAATATGATTGATTCCACTTACATTACTAGTACTATAAAATTTAATGTGCCTTCTAGAGTTACACGTAATCGTTGTTTGTTTTATTTGAGTTCTAATCGGAATAACTGCATTTTAAATTTTTGTCTATATAAATTTTATAAAACTTATAATAGTGTGTCTGAGGAACTTGATATTTTTTGTATGCCTTTTAATGTTTTTAAATCTAATTGTCGGAGGTTATTCTCTTTGTAATGTTTTTCTTTTTTGTGTGTTTTTGTTGTTTTCATTGTCTTTTATGATGTGCATTATAATTGGATTTTTCTGTTATGTGCATCTGAAACAAATAAATAAATAAATAAATAAATAACATCGAAATTAAACAAATTTGAAACAAAATATTATCTAGCTATTTAATTATATATTTTTGAAGTTTTAAAATGCTAAAAATATACAGCAGATGGCGACACTATTTTAAAACTTTATCAATTAATAATTAAAAAACCAGATGTTATTTTCTTTTCAATTTTGTTTTAAAATTGATGTTATGATGATTCCCATACCTGGTGAAAATGGGATAACACGGCAAAGCGATTCTTTTGCAAAAGTTGTGATTTCAAAACTAATGCATAGCTCTATGGGACTGACAGACCCTTTTAATACTATAGCTACGCAGGAGTTTTGTTTCCGCGTAAATGTGATAGGAGTATCATTATCTCATCCTTACTTGTACGGCCGTTTTAGAAATAAAAGGGTTAAGACCTTTCGTTCAAAAAATCAGTAGTCGGCAGTTCTAGTACGACCTTATATTCCACCCAAACCGGACCCCGCAGTGTCCAGGTTAGGTTCCACTCGAGCGCGGGCAGGTAGACGCAGCTGCTGTCCACTCACGTAACTATGGCAACACTCAGTTTTGCGGGGTCTGCGCCACCTGTTATCTCCGACCCGGTGTCTGACTAATAACTTTATGATAACTGTAATCATGTGTTGTTGCAAAGGATGGATGTAGTTTTTGATTCCTCCCCTGGGGGGGCTCAAGCCTATGCGTAAATAAACACTTAAAAGCTATATTCCAAGATGCATTTACATCATATACATCATTATGTACATCTTTTATACTGTAGAATATTTTGAAAACCTACATTAAATTTATGACGTACAAAAATTTATTTTGAAATGGTAAAAAAAATCAAAATTCTCTCTTGTGAACAACATTAATTTAAAATATTCTACAATGGTTTTTATTCTTATGTTGATAGCCTAGATTAATTTAATTTTATAAATTCTATATCTTAATTTTGAAATTCGATAAGCGCCTTTGTATTTAAAAGTTACTCAAATACATAAAATTAGTTAAACACGAATGCAAAACTCCTATAACTTAGCATCAAATTGGTTCTAAAAAATTAAAACTACTATTGCATATTTACAATAGGAAAAGACTTAAAATATAAAAGCCTACAATGCATAACATCATAAATTTCAAGTATACCCAAAAGAAATTGTATTTATATAAAGTGTAGTTTCAATAATTTCAAGATCATCTACCATCTCTTTTTTATAGTTACCTCCTACAATCAACTTTAAAATGTATAACTAATTTTATATAATTCTGGGTGCATTTCAAATAATTCCAAAGCACTGATCTTGGTAATGCGATCCCACAATACAGCTGTGTTTTTTTTTTAAAGAGAATGCAGATAATTCTACATCAATACTTAATTCCAAATGCAAAAACTCGAAGAGAACGCTCGCAATGTGTTTTGATTTATTGAGCGGTAATTGAAAGTCGTATATATTGAAATCTGTAACAGTCACATGTTGTTTTGTGGTATTTTTTTTTATTTTCATTCATATTAACTAGATGGCAGCACTACTTTAATTTCATTTGTATAAAAATGGATGTGGCTTATTTTCCAAACGTCATTCTTGTATTTTTGTGTTTGTTTTTCATTTAGTTAGTTTTAGACTTTTAAAAAAATATTTCCAACAGTGTAGTGTCATCATAGTTTAATAAAAGCATGAAAAAAAGTTTTGCTGAGAAAACAATTCAACCTCTTGCACATTATATTGGTTTCTGTAGAGGCTGTTTTACTACGATAAGAGTGTGAAGTAGGAAAAACCAACATTTAGGAACAAACTACCAGGGATTGGAGTAACGCGTTACTTTTAACAGTTACTTTTTTAACGCCGAGTAACGACGTTATAGTTTTCAGAAAGTAACTGTAACTTAGTTGCATTGAGCGGTAACGAAACCTTTCGTTACTTTTCTGTTTCTTGTCAGCCGTTCTTCACGGATATTTTCTTCATAGTTCGACGTTAGGCCTAAATTTAACAACATTGAATTTTCGTTCTTAACTTTTTTTTCCGATTGTCCCTAATTCTTTAGTCTTGGTTCTTTTGGAAAAAACAGTAAGATGTCTACATTTCAATTTTTCATGAAATTTCTAAATGTAACTGCGATATATTACTTTTCGTATTAAGAAGGCAAAAGTCAAACGAACAGGGAGGTATTTCGTATGACCTTGAGTAACTGTAACTGCTTACTTTTCATATTCAAGTAAATGTAACTATATCAGAGTTACTTTTGTAATTAAGTAACTGTAACTATATCAGAGTTACTTTTGTAATTAAGTAACTGTAACATAGTTAGTTTTTAAAGGTAACTTACCAATCCCTGCAAAATACTAAGGAATCCTTTTTGTTTGGTGTATGCATAGATATCATAGTTAAAGTATTAGATTGGCAGATCACGTGAAATCCAATGCTAACGACGGGACGAGCATGGAGGCCAAATAAGAGGACAAAATAGCCAGTGTTGCTGCCGCTTTAAGGAGAAAAATACTACGAAAAAATACCATTTAATTCTAAAATTACAAAAAAAATACTAGAAAAGGATTTAAAGTCACTAAAAAGATACCAAAATGCAGCTTGTATTTTTACGATATTTTTTTTTGTAATTTTAGAATTAAATGGTATTTTTTCGTAGTATTTTTCTCCTTAAAGCGGCAGCAACACTGGCCATTTTGCCCTCTGATTAGGCCTCCACGGGCGTCCCGTCGTTAGCATTGGAGGTCACGTGATCTACCAATCTAATACTTTAACTATGATATCTATGGGTGTATGAGATATAATTTTTCCCTTCAAAGTGAAGATGGGGACTTTCATGCGCTGTAAAAAAAAGTGTTGGTTTTACAGACAAAAAAAAACTGTCGGCTGGTGTGGTAGAAAATTACCGTAAAATTTACAGAGATGATCTGTTTATTTAATACGAATACTTTGTAATTTTAACGCAAAATCCGTTTTTTAGCCGACAAATTCTAAAGAAAAAAAATGAAACTAAACACAGTACTAACGAGGAGATAATAAAATGCCAGGGCCGTAGTGAGCCTAGTGGTCAGCGTCTCGGTCTCGGGATCGGAAGGTCCTGCGATCGAGTCCCGGTACCACTGAAGACCTACCGAGTATATGCGGAGTACGTGCTCGTTAAATCTGTTGGGTCCGAAAGTCCTCTAAGTTCCCATACCAAATCAATACCTCTGGGGGTGACAAGCCAATTCTGGGGATCCTCTAGTTGGCCTCTGTCTCTAAAAATTAGATGGATCCACTTATGTGTGTTGTCTGTTGTGTCTGTCTTACTTGACGAAGGTTTATAAGCGGGTCGCTGACCAAGCACACAAACCTGAATATATATGTCTACCAACCAACCATAAAATGCCTACCCCGGATTTCAATTATGAGCCTTTAGTAAACGCTCTCCCAACTAAGCTAGTTCGGCACACAAAGATTACACAAACAGAGTTGAAATGCCTTTTGGGAATTTATTTCTAGTCTAATAATCTTTATGCGATTAAAAACAAAACAACTGCTTACTTAAACAAGTTTTTTTTAGCGAAAAATACGATTAAAAGAAAATAACAGTATTTTTCTGTAAATACACTGCTCAAAACTGGAATTTATTTCTAGTCTATTATGCGATTAAAAACAAAACAACTGCTTACTTAAACAAGTTTTTTTTAGCGAAAAATACTATTAAAAGAAAATAACAGTATTTTTCTGTAAATACACTGCTCAAAACTGGAATTTATTTCTAGTCTAATACTCTTTATGCGATTAAAAACAAAACAACTGCTTACTTAAACAAGTTTTTTTTAGCGAAAAATACTATTAAAAGAAAATAACAGTATTTTTCTGTAAATACACTGCTCAAAACTGGAATTTATTTCTAGTCTAATATTCTTTATGCGATTAAAAACAAAACAACTGCTTACTTAAACAAGTTTTTTTTAGCGAAAAATACTATTAAAAGAAAATAACAGCATTTTTCTGTAAATACACTGCTCAAAACTAGAATTTATTTCTAGTCTAATACTCTTTATTTCTAGTCTAATACTCTTTATGCGATTAAAAACAAAACAACTGCTTACTTAAACAAGTTTTTTTTAGCGAAAAATACTATTAAAAGAAAATAACAGTATTTTTCTGTAAATACACTGCTCAAAACTGGAATTTATTTCTAGTCTAATACTCTTTATACGATTAAAAACAAAACAACTGCTTACTTAAACAAGTTTTTTTTAGCGAAAAATACTATTAAAAGAAAATAACAGTATTTTTCTGTAAATACACTGCTCAAAACTGGAATTTATTTCTAGTCTAATACTCTTTATGCGATTAAAAACAAAACAACTGCTTACTTAAACAAGTTTTTTTTAGCGAAAAATACTATTAAAAGAAAATAACAGCATTTTTCTGTAAATACACTGCTCAAAACTAGAATTTATTTCTAGTCTAATACTCTTTATGCGATTAAAAACAAAACAACTGCTTACTTAAACAAGTTTTTTTTAGCGAAAAATACTATTAAAAGAAAATAACAGTATTTTTCTGTAAATACACTGCTCAAAACTATTAGGTGAGCACTTTTCACTTCCAACTTTTACTTCCCTTCCAACTTTTTAGTTTTTATTCTAAATATCTAAAATTTGTGAAATAGATTCATTATGCATACAGAATAAAATAGTAAAAAACAGGGGGGAAATCTTAATTTTTTTTAAACTAAAATTTAACGGAAAAAATTGGAATCATAACTTTTGAATAAATTATAACTATATATATATTTTTTTAAAACTTTATTCGTTAAAAATAGTTAAAATATATTTTTAAACATCTAAAAAATGCAATCATGAATAATTTAGGGTCAATTTATTTGCTAAAATTTTTGTAAAGCTAATTTTATTTTAACGTGTTTTTTTATATTTTCATTTAATTAAAAGAAAAATTATTAAATTCTTCAAAAGACATGATCCTTCCATCTAACGATACATAAGTGTGAGCTTAACTTAGTCACAAAAAAAATCGCAAGCTGAGGAATCCAAATTAAATCATTGGGGGCGGAATGCTTTAAGACGGATTGTCAGTCCCATAGAGCTAATGCATTAGTTTTGGAATCACAACTTCCGCAGAAGTATTGCTTTGTCATGTTATCCCTTTTTCCCCAGGTATGGGAATCAACATAACATCGAAATGAAACAAATTTGAAACGAATATATCATCTAGTTATTAATTATATATTTTTGAAGTTTTAAAGTACCAAAAATATACAGCAGATGGCGACACTATTTTAAAACTTTATCAATTGATAATTAATTAACCGGATGTTATTTTCTATTCAATTTTGTTTTAAATTGATGTTATGATGATTCTCATACGTGGTGAAAATGGGATAACATGGCACAGCAATTCTTTTGCAAAAGTTGTGATTTCAAAACTAATGCATTAGCTCCATGGGACTGACAGTCCCTCTTAAACCATGCGCTCCCCTAATTGTTTTGAGCATTGTATACGTTATTTTTCTGTAAAACTAACAGATTATTTTACAGTGTGGAGTTATTTGGTTTTTAAAACATCGAGTATCGTAATTGTTGTTATGTGCAACGTTCATAAAAATTAAATTTCTTCCTAATAATAAAGCCTTTTAGAATTAAAGCTCATGAAATATTTACACAACAAAAAACTAACAAAAACCAACAATAAAAAATGCCAACAAATAGTCTGCTTAATTCTTATATCACGATATAAAAATATCCTTCTTGAGTCCAACCGTCAACTCTTCTTTTCTCCGATAGGTGGCGTGGGCTAATGTTTTGTGCCTTGTCAGAGCATCCGATCTAGTGTACCTGTTGAACATTAAAAGGCATTGATGAAACCAAAAACTCTTGAAAATAAGAAAGAAAAAAAACACTAGACTCTAGCCATGCTAATTAAATTGTTTATATCTTATTTTCTGCATAGATATATTTTTATTATATTCTATATATAAGCATCTTATTATATTTACTTTCAATTGATAAATATCTTTATATATTTCACATATCTTATAATATTGTCTAATATTACCCCCTTATTCATATTGACTCTAGATAGTTATGCTAACGCAATGTACACATAATATTTTTTATCTATATATACAGAGTGGCCCAAAAGTAGCCTAACAGTTAATGTTGTACTATTGGTAAGAACTTTGGGTTATTTAGAACAGGTATTTGACATAGTCGTGCTTAGTTTTGTTGGTTGGCTAAAATAAAGTCGTACTACAGCGTATCTTATCCAAAGAGTAGCAATTCGTGGACTTCGATTGGTTTAGTTTCGAGATATCTTCGGTTTATTAGACCTTACCGACCAGGCTATTCCGGCCCCGTTTATTTGTTTGATGCTCTAGAAATATGCAAATGTCACTAGAGGACGGAACCAGGTAGTTGGTTGGTTGGTTGGTAGACATATATATTCAGGTTTGTGTGCTTGGTCAGCGACCCGCTTATAAACCTTCGTCAAGTAAGACAGACACAACACACACACATAAGTGGATCCATCTAATTTTTAGAGACAGAGGCCAACTAGAGGATCCCCAGAATTGGCTTGTCACCCCCAGAGGTATTGATTTGGTATGGGAACTTAGAGGACTTTCGGACCCAACAGATTTAACGAGCACGTACTCCGCATATACTCGGTAGGTCTTCAGTGGTACCGGGACTCGATCGCAGGACCTTCCGATCCCGAGACCGAGACGCTGACCACTAGGCTCACTACGGCCCACCAGGTAGTTGCAAGAATGCATCAATGTCGAAGGTAGACAATTTGAGCACCTTCGGGATTAAGAATGCAAATATATGTAAATAAAGGCTGTCACTTTTGACTATGGTTCTTAATTACGATGCCTGTCGCCAATAACTCCTGTAGCTCTAGTACTACGATAAGTCAATCAAACTAAACTTAACCTGTATTAAAATAACTGTTTCTGTTTAAATAACTGTATACCTAACTAACTGTTAGGCTACTTTTGGGCCACCCTGTATATTTCGGGTTTTTTTTATCACTATATCTTATATTGTCAAAACTCAATTTTTCTAGCCCTAGCTATTGATTTGTACATATATTTATCTTACTTGCTTCATTTCTTATCATAGGTAAGGTAAGGTAATCGTTTCCGGATGCCTATTTCTAGCCTCCTTCAGGAGTTTTAACACAGCCAATAACGCCTCGTAATTTAGAACCCTGGTCAAGTGACGAGGACGACACCTGAGCGGGCACCCAACGGAACTTCGAGCGACATCGTACGCTAACGCCGTCGGGACTTTGGACTCCACAGATTTAACGAGCACGTCTGTCCCTGTGTACTCGGGCCCATCCGTGATGAGGATTTTTATACTATTTCCAGCACAGATCCGATTTATAGGATGACTGGCAGTAGGTGGGATTCGAAACCCCGCACTCCTGAGAAGGTTGAATCTCTAGGCTGATGCCTTAACCACTCGGCCATGGACGGGCCTATCATGTTTTATACCATTATTTGAAACAGCAAGTATTTGCATATCCTATGAACAGCGTTAAACAGCTGATAACTGAACCACCGAGACCCTCCGTCTCTAGGTTGCGTGGTGATTGCATACGTTGCAGATGCACACGGTGGCACTTCCACACATAGGGAGGTGCATGTGTGGGATAAAGCGGAGAGAGACTCTTTTAGAAGATATGAAAAGATGCGTCTATTCTAAGGTAATCGTTAGAATGGATAAGGTTTCTATTAAAAGGGGACGCAGAACCCAAAAAACTAAATCCAGTATTTTTATAGCTAGTATCCAAATTGAACTATTTTTACAAAGAACTAACATTCAATAAACATATGTTTCAATATTTATTATTTTTACGTAAAAGTTTTTTTTAAAAATTTAAAAATTTAAAATTTGTAACGTTTTTCCAAAATGCTACTCCTCCTACAATTTAAAAAAAATGTAAATGGATTCTTTTGCAAAACGTTCCCACAACATCTCTTAATAAAAGTTGGTATGGATATTGAGCTAACAGTTAAACAAGAACAGTTATGTAACTTTATGTATTAAAATTGCCCAAAAAATAAGTTTTTTTGTGAATTTTCAACTCATCATTTTTTAAAAAAAAAAATAACTATTATTACTAGACCTTATCCCATACCAACTTTTGTTAATGGTATATGCCTCAATACAGGACAAAAATTCTGGAGCTCGACATTAATTTATCTAAAAGCCTTAGGGTTTTAACCATTCACAAGCCGGAAAAATTAAAAATTAAAAAAATCGACATAAAATTTCAAAAATCATTTTACCAAACCACTATATCATTTTCAATAAACCTCTACCATTATAAAGGATTCCTTCTTTTTTTGCAATATCCTTAGCTCACAGCATTCGAGCATGTTTAATTATTTTCTGGGCAGCCCTAAATTTTGGGTACCGCGTCCCCTTGTGTCTCAGAAAATTACTTTAACTACAAACCTACTCTCAGAATTTTCGCATGAAAACCAAGATGAGTTAGTAAGATTTTTAAAAAAAGTGATTTCTGGTATTTAAAATCTTGTAACAGTATACTTGAGTTAAAACTAAGCAAAATAGTTTTTGCATTATATTAAAAATTCAACAAGTAGGTTTGTAACAGAATCTGTCACTTAACTCGCTTCCACATATTTGTGTTTAACAGGAAAAAACGCGCCAAACACAACATTAATTCTATATTTAACATTTACAAGCTAAATTTGGCTAGTTTCATTTATTTTATTTCGAAAATTCAATAATTATTACTTATCGTTTGCAAAAATTAATTTATATTTTAAAGAATAAATATGTCATATTCCTCGCTTTTAAATAGAATGAAAACATTTCATATCACCATACAAGGATTCCGTAGTGAAATATATTTGACGTCATTTCAAACTGATCGATATTGCAAAAATAAATTTATTTTAATTTATTGTCTAAAAGAATTAAAGTTTCTCGAGCGATTGTTGCGAATGGCAAATGTGATTTAATTCTAATAAAAACAGGGCCTTTAGCTATTTGTAATTCAAACTTTTAAACGCCAAAATTAACTATTTTCATTAATCCTCTTTCTCAGATTTAATAATTAGACTTTATCGTTTGCTAAATTTGTTTGAAGTTCGAAGAATAATGATGTAATCTTTTTTAATAAATATTTTTGTCGCCACAATTTCCCATTTACATTTCTTTCGAAAATTCACTTATTTATAATTTGTTAAATTAATTTACAGTTCAAAAAATGTATAATTTGTACAATTGATGCTTTAAAAATAAAAGCGAAACTTAGCATATTTTTTTTATGTTAAGTTAGAATTCTCTATGCATCTTTCTACATACATATATATAGAACCATTAAAAGAACTCTATTGTGATAATACAACAATCCAAACCGAATTATATCACATAAATAAATATTTTTTCAAAAGTGTATTTTTATTTTAACAAAAGTTTCTCGTACGTTTAACGAAATGGCAACAGTGAAAATATTGAATAAAAATGGAATTTGCATGTTATTTCAATGTAGATTAAATTTTTAGTTATTTAAATTTTAAATAAGCTTCTAGTTTAAATTTTTTAATGAAATTTGGCATGTAGCCTAATCTGATTTTTTGCTTCAAAATGACGTATCCCACTTGTCTGTGGGACTTGTGGATGACAACAGTGAAAATATGAATAAAAATAGAATTTGCATGTTATTTCAATGTAGATAAAAAAAATTTAGTTATTTAAATTTTAAATAAACTTCTAATTAAATTTTTTAATGAAATTTGGAATGTAGCCTAATCTGATTTTTTGCTTTAAAATGACGTATTCCACTTGTCTGTGGGACTTGTGGTTCTTTCTGTGAAAGTGGGTGACAGACAGACGGACAGACGGAAGGAATGAACGATTATAAAACCTTCCACTTTTTACGTTATAAACGTAGTGTGGAAGCTAAAACGACGAGAAGAGAGATTCGCAAACCATGGTACGCAAAAGCCACTATTTAAAAAAAATCTATTTGTGTGCATCTTACACGGGTGGAAAGTTCACGATGCCCGTCTCTACTATTGCCATCTCCGACGAATCAATTGAAGTCAGTAAGGTAAGGTAAGGTAAGGTAATCGTTTCCGGCTGTCTATTTCTAGCCTCCTTCAGGAGCTTTAACACAGCCAATAACGCCTCGTAATTTAGAACCCTGGCCAAGTGACGAGGTCGACACCTGAGCGGGCACCCAACGGAACTTCGAGCGACATCGTACGCTAACGCCGTCGGGACTTTGGACTCCACAGATTTAACGAGCACGTCTTTCCCATTGAAGTCAGTAGAGACCCTTTGAATCCGATACAAAATGTAAAAACTTTTGGAAGTTATCATTTCCGGCTGCCTATTTCTAGACTCCTTTAACTCTTGGATAAGGATGGGGGCTGGGGAGCCCAGTCGGTTAGGCGTCAGCCTAGCATGCAAAAGGTCCCAGGTTCGGGTCCGGGCATCGCCAAAATAACTGCCGACCTATAAACGGCCTGTGCAGCCGAAAATGTCCGACGAATAATACCCCGTGTAGAGGGAGTGCACGTTAAATATCCTCCAAAGTCCCAACGCTGCGTACGATGTCGCCCTTAACGGTTGCGTTGGGTGCCTACTCAGGCATCGGCTCGTCACTTGACTGTGATTCTAAAATATGACGCCCGTCGCCAATAGCCCTCGTGTAGCTCTAGTGCGACGATAATTCAAACTAAAACTAAACTTGGATAAGGATAGACTAGGTAGGCAGGTTGAAAGTTTAAAAGGTGCAGGTTTTAGGTGCAGGTAAAAGTCAAAAATATTCAATAAATATGATGTATTTCAACCGCTTAATATTGGAATTCTGTACTCTTATAATAATTTTAAATTCTACTATTCATTAGATAACTTTTACAACAAAAAAATTTTTTTGGAAAACCATTTTTTTTAATGTGTTTTTTTACCTTAACAGGTTGGTTGGTTGGTAGACATATATATTCAGGTTTGTGTGCTTGGTCAGAGACCCGCTTATAAACCTTCGTCAAGTAAGACAGACACAACAGACAACACACACACATAAGTGGATCCATCTAATTTTTAGAGACAGAGGCCAACTAGAGGATCCCCAGAATTGGCTTGTCACCCCCAGAGGTATTTATTTGGTATGGGAATCTGGAGGACTTTCGGACCCAACAGATTTAACGAGCACGTACTCCGCATATACTCGACAAACACAAACATCCATGCCTTACCGGGATTCGAACCCGAACCCAGAGTCTCCAAAGGCTAGCGCCCTAACCGTTGCGACGCCGGGTCGGCACCTTAACAGTATTACACTTGTCCCAGCAAAGCGAGTAGAACTCGGACTGATATTGGTTGTTTCTACTTTTAACGTAATGATGTCTGTCAGCAACAGCAAATTGAAGCAAAAATTTTAATCGAAATGAAAAAATCGAGCCTTCGTGACCGAGGTAGATAATCGACCAATTTATTACCAAAAAGGTTCCTGGTTCATATCATAGCCGTACTATAAGCGTATTTATACTTGAAAAAATATGCCTCAAAAATCACGGTCTTCGAGTACACTGGGAAAGACGTGCTCGTCAAATCTGTAAAGTCCTTACCGACTAAACTTCTGTTGAATCAACAAAACCATTTGGTAGAAATGACTGAATTTTTTGTTGCTAGAACTAAATCGTTTAGCAAAACCTACTTTACTTTTGATGAATCAACAAAACCATTTGGTAGAAATGACTGAATTTTTTGTTGCTAGAACTAAATCGTTTAGCAAAACCTACTTTACTTTTGATGAATCAACAAAATCATTTGGTAGAAATGACTGAATTTTTTGTTGCTAGAACTAAAACGTTTAGCAAAACCTACTTTACTTTTGATGAATCAACAAAACCATTTGGTAGAAATGACTGAATTTTTTGTTGCTAGAACTAAATCGTTTAGCAAAACCTACTTTACTTTTGATGAATCAACAAAATCATTTGGTAGAAATGACTGAATTTTTTGTTGCTAGAACTAAAACGTTTAGCAAAACCTACTTTACTTTTAATGAATCAACAAAATCCTTTTGTTGAACCAACAAAATATTAAAAAATAATAATTTGGATGCGACAAGAAAAAAAATTTGCGCTATATTAACCCAAAAAAATGTGTTGAATCAACAATTGTTCTGTTACTAGCCTTTTACAACCTATTGTCTACCAAAAAGATCCCCAAGATAGAGATGGGTTACTTAGGCTTTTAGACTACTGTACTATTTATTAACTAAGTAGATAAACTAAAAAAATTAAACTCCTCGGCGCAACAACCCATTACTGTGCCAAGGCCTGCCGTGCCTAATTCAGCTTTCGTGACCAAGGGTTCTGGCGGGACCGCCGCCCCGGTTCTGGCATATGTCCCGGTTAGGTGGTCAGCCTCAGCGATACCCATAGTTTCAACAAAAAAAATGCTATGTAGAATACATCGGTTGGTTGGTAGACATATTTTCAGGCTTGTGTGCTTGGTCATAAAGACCCGCTTATAAACCTTCGTCAAGAAGGATGGACACGACATACACCCACATACAAGACAGATGCTGCCATCTATCGCCACCTCCACAATTTAGACATGTCCCTGAAGGGGAGGGAAATAGTATCCAGGGACCTGTACCCGTGGTAAACTGCGCAATGACCGACCACAGGACTTTCGGACCCAACAGATTTAACGAGCACGTACTCCGCATATACTTAGTAGGTCTTCAGTGGTACCAGGACTCGATCGCCTGACCTTCCGATCTCGAGACGCTGACCACTAGGCTACGGCCACAAGTATTTAGTTATTATTACCTGTTTCCGCATCCGGGCAGGGTGCATGCGTAGGCCTTTTTCTCTTCTGTACGCAGGTGCGTCTTGGCGTGCTTGGCGAGGTGGTCCTTGCGGCCAAAGCTTTTGCCGCACGTGCGGCACGCATGCGGTTTGTAGCCGCTGTGGATGCGCGAGTGGCGAGTCAGTTCCTCGTTGCGCGCGAATCGTTGGGGACACGATGGACAGTCGAAAGGCTTCGAGCCTGAAAATAAATAATATGACTATTTTTTTTTAATTAAATAGACAATAGATGAACGGATCGTCGAAACCCGACACTAGAAATACATGTAATATAAAATTCTAATATTCACAGTTATTTCTTATTAACTTTCAGTTAATGTCTTGCCGATCCGTCGAACAGTTCCCACGGTCTAAATTTGCCTTGCTGGCGAGTCAATAAATTCTTTCTCAGAAAAATTGCAGATGCAGCAGAATTTTATTTTACTTACTGGCTTCATTCTTCTCACATTTATTGACTATAGAGTCACTTTTTAATTAAAACTCGACACGTGAAGTTGTGTGCGCTTTGGCGGCCTTTCGGCCCTCTTAAAAAGCCGTAAAGGCTTATTTTAATACTTTAAATATTTGATATGAAACAATAAAATATCGTTGGACGTCGAATCTTCTTCATTTCTAGAATGTACTACAGAATAAGAATGCTCTACTGTGTAATAGATGTTTTTCTATTACATACATTTTTTTTATTTATCGATTTTTTTTCGACTTTACAATGTTTATTTCAAATAATAAACTAACTGATGTTGTTAAAAAAACTGCTGTACACTATTAAATATTTGAACCATAGATATCATAGTTAAAGTATTAGATTGGCAGATCCCGTGACCTCCAATGCTAACGACCTGACGCGCATGGAGGCCAAATAAGTTGGCAAAATAACCAGTGTTGCTGCCACTTTAAGGAGAAAAATACTACGAAAAAATATCATCTAATTCTAAAATTTCAAAAAAGTATCGTAAAAATACTAGCTGCATTTTGGAATCTTTTTAGTGACTTTAGATCCTTTTCTAGTATTTTTTTTTGTAATTTTAGAATTAGATGGTATTTTTTCGAAGTATTTTTCTCCTTAAAGTGGCAGCAACACTGGCCATTTTGTCCCCTTATTTGGCCTCCATGCGCGCCCCGTCGTTAGCATTGGAGGTCACGTGATCTGCCAATCTAATACTTTAACTATGATATCTATGATTTGAACTCAGCGTGAAAATAACCGTTAACTTACTACATTACCTATTATAAGAAAAAAAGTTGTCCAACGGAAAGGCCACATAATAAATAAGTCCAAATTATAAAACGAAAACACTAAAAAGGTAAACATAAACAATGGATGATTAAAAATACTCCGAAAAATTATGTATGTGATTTCCATATAAAAAGTGTATTTTGAATATAACATATCTTTTTCGAACCAAAAGTATTTCACGTTTGCATAGCAATAAAAGGAAAATCCCTTTTCCCAAATGCAAAATATAGTAAATAAATTGCCCTTAATTAAGGGGACGCGATACCCAAAAATATAAATAAATCCACTATTTTTATCGCTATAGCATTCAAATTAAACTATTTTTACAAAGAACTAACATTCAATAAACATATACGAAAAAATGATAAATATTAAAACGTAAGTTGTTTTTTTTAATTAAAAAATTTAAAAATTTTTAACGGTTTTTTTTTTCAAAATGCTACTCCTCCTACAATTTAAAGAATTTTTTAATGGATTTTTCAAAATGTTCCCACAACATCTATTAATAAAAGTTGGTATGGATATTGAGCTATCAGTTAAACAAAAAAATATGTAGCTTTATGTATAAAAATGGTCAAAAAATAAGATTTCTTGTAAATTTTCACCTTCATCATTTTTTTAATCTATTCACACTAGACCTTATCCCATACCGACTTTTATTAAACGCATATGTTTCAACACAGAAAAAAAATTTGGAGCTCTATATTAATTTACCTAAAAGCCTTAGGATTTTAACCATTCACAAGCTGAAAAAATTAAAAATTAAAAAAAAAATCAACATAAAATTTCAAAAACCATTTTACCAAACCACTATATCATTTTCAATAAATCTCCACCGTTATAAAATAATCCTTCTTTTTTTACAATATCTTTAGCTCACAGCATTCGAGCATGTTTAATTATTTTCTGGGCAGCCCTAAATTTTGGGTAATGCGTCCCCTTAAGAAAAACGACATTTATTTATTGATAAGTGGGTATTTCAAACATGTTGGGGTAGGAGCACAGGAAATATAGTACCATCATATGTGTCTTACGGTCAACATAGATTTCCACCAATTCAACATTCACGACAACCGTATTAGTTTTTGGCGAGTTGGCGAACTTTTTTCATTGCACGCTGCATTTTACAGGCTCTATCATATTAAGAATCCTCATGGTAAATGTTGGTAAACTATTTCACCAATGTAATCACTACTTGATCTGCCTTCGTACATCTGAAGGAACCATATTTTATTGCAATTATGGAACAGAAAATAATAGTAACTTTATATGTGCCTTACCCAGAGTCGGTCAACATAGATTTTCACTAATACATAAAAAAGAATCACGACAACTAAGAGTTTGGGTGAGTTGGCGAAGTTTTCTTTTGTTGCCCGATGCAATTGAGAGGCTTTTATCATATTGGCAATCACCCCAAACTAAACTCTTAGAGAACCTTCGTAGCTATTTCGCCAAGTTTGTAACTACTCAGTCTACACATAGGATATATGCGTTAAAGTTGTATTTATTTTGTTTTATATTGTCCTGCGTGGCAACAGCTAACGAGAAGATGGTTTTGTAGAAAAAAGGATAATGGCGTTTGAATAAAGTTTTTCGGTTTTCCATTTTCTCTGTAGATGTTATTTAATACTCAAGGACTCTGCAAGTAAGGATATTTAGAATGTATATGAGACAATATTCCCACTATTAAAAAACCTATAATATTCCCAATCTTAAAATGCCTTCAATATTATAAAATCATACACCTTTGTCAACTTAAGTAATCATACCCCTTTGTCAACCTAACTGGATTTTATTCTTGACACGTGCGTACAAAAAAGCGCTTGCTCAGCTCGGTTCTCACGAGAATGACCAACCACGTGATCAGTCTCCACTAAAGCAATCCCAGTTTCTTAACTGCGTAACTGATTAACTAGCCTTCGACTCGAGAGGCCGCGTTTTTGTCCTCCTGAGTTGCTGAGTTTGGCAACTGCGCAATTCTGCAAAATCTACCTCGAACCTGAAATAAAAATGAACTTATCCTGATTTTGAATGATTCTTGGGCTGTCACATTTGTGACATATATTTTAAGTTATACTTCGTGAGTTTTATCCTTATAGACTGTGAGAACTTTATAGGTTATGATAAACTGAAAAGTTTATAATATGTTGTTGTTTTTGGTGTTTCTAATCCTTCACCAGTCTGACGAGTCAAACTAGATCAGAGAAAACTAGAAAATGAGCTTTAAAGTCTTTAGTTTGCACTCAGATCTGTTGAAAACGGTACTCGGAAACCGTAAAAAATGTACTAAACTTAAATTTTTGACTTGAAGAATATCGGCCATCAGAAGGGGCGAAGAGTAGATATTTTCCCAAAGAAACCCAAACAGTCCAGAATATGTACGAGAGATGCCTGGTACTGGTGGCATTTTGGGCAAATGGGACAAGTCTTAGAACCGTATGAAAACTCAAAACACTTTAAGAGCGATTGTCAGTCCCATAGAGCTAATGCATTAGTTTTGGAATCACAACTTCCGCAGAAGTATTGCTTTGCCATGTTAACCCTTTTCTCCCAGGTCTGGGAATCAACATAACATCGAAATGAAACAAATCTAAAACGTAAATACTATGTAGTTATTTAATTAGATATTTTTGAAGATTTAAAATGCCCCAAATGCCCAGCAAATGGCGACACTATTTTAAAACTTTATCGATTAATAATTAAATAACCGGATGTTTTTCCTTACAATTTTGTTTTAAATTGATGTTGTGATGATTCCCATGCCTGGTGAAAATGGGATAACATGGAAAAGTAATTCTTTTTTGCAAAAGTTGTAATTTCAAAACAAATGCATTAGCTCTATGGGACTGACAGTCCCTCTTGGCCACTGGCAAGGCAATTCAAGGTGGTACTTGGCTTTCTATTACATGGAAGGTTTAGATATAGTTCCGACGTGTCACCCCTGTACCATTGATGGTACAGAAATGACAGGCCGATTATCTATGGTCTTACCTGTGTGAACTTTCAAGTGGCTGTTAAGCTGGGCACTGCTTGCGAAGCTCGAAGCACAGTAACGGCACTTGTAGTCTCTTTTCTTCACGGGTTTGAAGAGGGATGTCTTAGAATGTTCGATTTTCGTTCTGGGTGGAGGAAAGTTCTGTTGGTTCCTGTCACTTCCATCTGCCGAAACTTCCTTTGCCGGGGAGGGACAGAAAGGTCGCCAAATTTCGAAACCTTTCGCATTATTTAATCGTCCGACTTGGCAGTCGGCAATTCTGGAATTGATTCCAGCTCGGGAAATAGTTCCAGAATTCTTGTCAAATACAGAAACGGATCTACCATGACAGTCCATGTTTGTAGAATTGATGGCAGATTGAGAACTAGATTTAGAATAATTGTCCGCAACAGAAACTGTTTCACCATGGCAGTCAGTGTTAGCGAAATTGATTCCAGCTCGGTGACTAGATTCATAAAGTTTTTGGTCCAAAACCGAATCGGCAGTAGTATGGCAATCACTAGCATTTGTGAAATTGATTCCAGCTTGAGAACTAGATTCATAAAATTTTTGGTTCAAAACAGAATCGGATGTGGCACGGTAACTAGCGATTCTGGAATTTATTCTGATGTATGAACTAGCATCAAAATATTTGTCTAAACCTTGCGTGGTCTCATTTTGCCCAGGATTGGTCCACGGCGCCTGTTGTAAGTTGCCACCTTGGACGTTTAAATATCTATTATCTTGAGCGTTTTTTATTTCTTGTCTCATGGCTGGTGTTTCTGGAACTGACGTACCATTCCAAGCGTATATTGCTGAATTCTGAGTGACATTTGCTTCTGAAGCATACTGATATGGTCCGTTGAATGACCCGTTTAGGTAATAAAGGTAGGCATATGGAGTTACTAATTCCGAATTCGGGTATGCAGCAAAATACATATTTACTTTAAAATATTTCAATCAATAAAAAATATTTCTAGGATAACGTAAAACTTATAGTACTAAATAGAACTTTAAATTCCTTGAAATATTGTAACCATCAAGAGTGAGGTAACTTCGAGTTAACGCAAATTGAGTTTCAAGAGAATTAAATTAACTAGTATCGGTTTATATTAACTGATATATTACGTAATCTAGACTTTCCTATTTGGGTTATAAAAGCTGAAATACTTATAAACTAGTTAAACGTAGAACTTAATGAGCAGAAAATAGTTATATTTATTAATGAATTAGTATTTTACACAGTACAATTACTTAGAGATAGTTTTAAAAAGTCAAAAATATCTTGAAATATTCTTTAATATCGCTAAATATTTAAAGCAAACAGTTCTTTTGCCACACATATTCCAGAATCTTAAATGAATTAAATAGATAATTTTTAAAATATTATTTTTTATTTAGCATTTTATACTTAATTAATTCTGAAAACATTAACATAATTTTTTAACACTATCTATTTAATCAGCAGAAATCACATTACAAAATCTCTATGAGGAAAAAAAACTCATTTGTCATAATTAGAAACAGTGTTTCGCTTAAAAATTGAATGCAAGCAAAAGTTAAAAAATCATTCAGACACACCTAAAATTATGAATGCTGAATGCATGCAAAAGTTACAAGAATATTTAGACGCACTCAAAATAAGAGGAATGCAAAAGTCATAAAATTATTCAGATGCACTTAGAACGATGAATATTTAATACACATGCAGCAGTCACAAAAATATTCGGATGCACTTAAAACGATGAATATTGAATACATGCAAAAGTCACAAAAATACTCCGACGTCTGAATGCTGAATGCAAAAAAAAGTAATAAAATATTTCCAGATGCACTTAAAATGATGAATCTTCATACAGAAGTCACACAAAAATATCCCTTGTGGTCGCAAATAAGTTAGCTCTTAGTCAATCACAAAAAAAGGGAGCACTTTTGGGCATTTTTTACGATAAATCCTCGCTCGGCACAAATTTAGCAGATATTCCGACGTCCTTAAAATAATGAATACTGAATGCATGAATAAGTAATAAAATATTTCCAGATGTCCTTGAAATACTGAATTTTTATGCAGAAGTCACACACACAAAAAAATCTCTTGTGGTCGCAAAAAAAGGTTCGCATCGTTTGGGCATTTTCCACGATAAATCTCCGCTCAGCACAGATTTAGCAGATATTCCGACGTCCTTAAAATAATGAATACTGAATGCATGAATAAGTAATAAAATATTTTCAGATGTCCTTGAAATAATGAATTTTTATGCAGAAGTCACACACAAAAAAAATCTCTTGTGGTCGCAAAAAAAAAGGTTCGCATCGTTTGGGCATTTTCCACGATAAATCTCCGCTCAGCTTAACATTCAGCAGAAACAATCACATCAAAATTAATCGTAAATGAAAGAAAGCTGAAGAAAAATAAAAAAAAGAATAGAACAAAATCAGAACAATCCCCCACGCGCTTACGATAAACAATCGAGACACCACCCCCTTATTGTGTGATACGGTAAATCAAATCACCTTATCCGTCGAACAAAAAAAAGTTCAAAATCCCCCCCCCCCCTTTTTCCCCATAAGGGCCTAAAACGACCGTTGGTGACCCAAGGGGCCAAAAAAATCCGTTACAACTACTCGTAACTACAAAACACATAAGGTAAACACTCGAGATATCTTTGTGTTTAGGCAATCAACGCCCCTCAGAACACAATGGAAGAGCTTAGTGGAAGAACGTGCTAAGTGACAAAAAGTTGAAAACTAGAAAATGAGCTTTTAAAGTTTTTAGTTTGCCCTCAGATCTGTTGAAAACGGTACTTGGAAACCGTAAAAAAAGTACTAAACTTAAAATTTTTGATAAAGGGGAAACTTGTTATCGTTAAAGGAGTTGGTAATATATTCAGGGACACAAAAATCTAATTTTTTTCAAAATTGTCACTTAGCACGTTCGGCCACTAAGCTCTTCAATCGAATAAAAGAATAAAGAAACTATCTCCAGTGACAAGGAGATAAACTAGAGTAACTTCATATCGACTTGCACTACTGCGTATACAGCAGCGACAACTTGTAGTTTTGGCGAGTTTAGTTTAGTTTGAATTATCGTCGCACTAGAGCTACACGGGCCTCGTATCTGTTGGCGACGGGCGTCGTATTTTAGAACCACAGTCAAGTGACGAGCCGACACCTGAGTAGGCACCCAACGCAACCGTTAAGGGCGACATCCGTTTTGGCGAGATTTTAAACCTTTTTCTCACCACTCGAGGCAATTTTCAAATTGAATGACCTCTACACAATAGTTACCAGCCATGCGTTCACCTAAATAATTATCTTATACCAATCACCAAAGTAATATATATAGGGGGCTGGGGAGCCCAGTCGGTATGAATCTTATACCATGCATGCGAAAGGTCCCACGTTCGGGTCAGGACATTGTCGGAATAACTGCCAACCTATAAATGATTTATGCAGCCAAAACGTCTGATGCATAATACCCCGTGTAAAGGGAGTGAGATTTAAGTATGTTTCAAAATCCCTACTCCACGTACAAGTATCCCTTAAAAATGCATTGGTTGCCTACTCAGGAATAGGTTCGTTGTGATGGTGCTACTCAGGTGTTGCTCGTTCGCTGATTCTAAATTATGACGCTCGTCATAAATAGCACTTGAATTGCTCTAGTGCGACGATAATCCAACACAACCCAACTATATATTGGATCTACTTAAGTAGACAGTCTCCTAGATATGACACAGCCTCCGTTCACCAATTAGTCTACGGATTGTTAGTAGTTTATAGGGAATAACGTTAAGAATAGAGGAACCATTTAACCTTGTGTACTACAGAGATACACCTTTCAAAATATTTAAGAAATTAAATATTTTAGTTAAAAATTTTAATTTAAATCTCATGGGTAAAAACAAGTTTGCACTTGAGTCAATTTGCTTTTCCCTTAGATGGTTAATTTTCATTACTTTGAGGGGTGGGGTAGGTACATATATATTCCGGCTTATGTGCTTGATCAGAGACCCGCTTATATAAGCCTTCGTCAAGTAAGACAGACACAGAAGGAATTTTTACTATCACAGAGAAAGGAAAGAGTGCACCCAGGGTGAAGGCGGGAATCGAACCCGCACCCGTTACAGCGCGCAGACTTCTAGCGTAATGGTCCAAATCGCTCGGCTATCCGGGCCCCATTACTTTGAAGCAGGGATTGTAGTAACGCGTTACTTGTAACAATTACTGTTTTCAGGTAACGCCGAGTGAATCCGTTACACTCTTAAAACAAACGAGCGGTTTTAACTCAGTCTGAGTTAATTTCCACTCCTTTTCGTGCCGAAAATGCACTTCCCCTATAGTAGTGGATTTCACTCTTTTTGCGGAGTGGGTAAAAGAAATAAAAGAAAACAATCTACGTCCTACACTCTTAAAACGAGCGGTTTTAACTCATTCTGAGGTTATTTCCACTTCTTTCCGGTGCCGAAAATGCACTTCCCCTATAATAGCGGATTTCACTCTTTTGTTTTAAGAGTGTATATTTTTCAGAAAGTAACTGTAACTTAGTTACTTTTAGAGGTAATAAAGTAACGAAAAATTTTATTACTCTCTTGTTAATTTCCAGAGACTGTCAAATGCCAATTTTGAAATGAAACTCCTTTAAAATTTCGAATTAAAAAAATTGAATTAATTCTAATAGCAGAGTTCTGTTTGTGCATAAGTTTCGTTAATCTTGGTTCTCTTTGAAAAACGGTAAAATGGTTAAATTCCATTTTTTGTTTGACTTATATCTTGACCTGACTTATGACTTAAGGGGGAATGGTCGCGCTGGGCCGCGGGTCTCCAAACTCAAGTGCCTCAGTGTTAATCTAATGGTGAAAAAACTATTTTCACTGCCACATTTCTCCGGCTGTATTGGCTGGTTCTAATAATAAATGTAGATAACTTACAGGTCTCTATCTTCCCACTTTTTAAAATTGCTTCGAATATTTTGTGTAAAATTATTTATTGAAAATTTAAAAAATATTCGAACCCATTTCAAAAAGTGGGAAAGTCGGGACCTGTAAGTCAGCTACATTTATCACATAAAAAAATCCGCTTGTAAAAATATTCAATACAGCCGGAGAAATGTGGCAGAGAAAATATTTTTTCTCCATAGGATTAACACTGATGCACTTTGCTTTGGAGAACCCCGGTCCAGCGCGCCCATTCCACCTTAAAGAAGTTTCTAAAAATAATTGTAATTACTTACTTTTTGTATTAAATAACTGTAACATAGTCACATTTTTAATAAAGTAACTATAGCAGTGACACAGTTACTTTAATAGATATCATAATTAAAGTATTAGATTGGCTGATCACGTGACCTCCAATGCGAACGACGGGACGCGCACATAGACATAAAATAGAATGGACTGCGCATTGCTCTGTCAAGCAGTTTCTAAAAGCGTACCAATCATGAAAATCGCCAAGAGGAGAAAGGTTGCAACATATGGCAACTTATCGCTATTGTTTCGTTAGAACTATGCCAATTGCCGCCAGACCTGAAAACCAGATACGAGTAGGCTGGCAAACCTGAATGGTGACTCACATATGTTCCCAAGTCACGTGGGTTTATAGCATCCAGCTGCATGTCGTTTTTTTTTTAATGTTTTGGCAGAGGATTTTTTCCCTATATTTCTTATTTTTTTCTTCTAGCTTTAATCATAATTGTTTGATTAAATTCGTCCAATGTTAGATTATTCTTAATCATGTAATTTTTTTTAATCGTACAAGATGCCAAATTCTTGTGTAGTTGTTAATTGCACAGAGTGGCGTAAAAAAGGATTTGTCGCACTTCACAGGTAAATTTATTTAGTTCTGCATACTTTAAGTAATTGTGATTTTTATAAACTATACTTTATATAGAGGGAATTTATTATAAAAGAGCTCTTTTATGCTGAAGAATCATCTTCATGATTAAGTGAACGCTGTAAAAATTCTAAATTATCTTTTTGGCCCAGTCAAATAAATTGTCTGAACATTGACATCTTAGAAGTAGATTATTTTTAGTACATTAGCATAAAAGTAACTTGTTTTTGCAATCGTAGTTTTTGAGTTACTAATATTTAAAAAGTCAAACATTTGTTAAATTGAACAGCTAATGAATTGAAATAGCGATTCATCTTTGTTCCCCCTTTCTCAACTTCTTTTTCATACCACTAGATTGTCGGCCTCATATGTTCAAGTCGTTGTGAAAAAACTCGCCAACTGGTCGTGATCACGTGCTGGTTTAAATCTTACCCCAGCACGTGACCCATGAGGGGATCGCCTTAGGTTTGCCAATGCGCAGTCCATTCTATTATATGTCTCTGGACGCGCATGGAGGTCTTTTTGGAGGGCATAAGCATTTGGAGGGAAAAAGCATATTAGTACTTTAGAATAATTCTAAAATTACAAATCGTAAAAGTATCGTAAAAATACTAGCTGCATTTTGGAATATTTATAGTTACTTTAAATCCTTTTCTAGTATTTTTTTTTGTAATTTTAGAATTAAATAGTATTTTTTTTCGTAGTATTTTTCTCCTTAAAGTGGCAGCAACACTGGCCATTAAGCCCTCCAAAAAAGCCTCCATGCGCGTCCCGTCGTTAGCATTGGAGTTCACGTGATCAGTCAATCAAATACTTTAATTATGATATCTATGGTTACTTTTTACAAGTAACTTTCCAATCTCTACTTTGAATTGTTAGTACAAATCTATATCGAGTGACTCTTAGATAAGCGGCCTGGAGTGGGTATTCATACTTTGGAGTACGCGAATTGATACGATTACCAACAACAATGGGGGTGTTTGTGGAGTGGAGATATGTCGCCAAATTTGGCTTGATAAAGATGTAAGTGGAGCTCGAGGAGGTTGGAATGAAATGGGCTTAAAAAATAGGAGTTAGAATTTATCATTTAGAATGGTGTAGATCTCAAATACAAACATCGATTTCGAATTAAAATAAATGGTTTACATTTATAAATCATTAACATCATCTTTAGAATTTTAGAAAATTATTAATAACAACCGGAAACCAAATCGTTAGAATTTGTGTTTTTAACTTTTATAATAATAGATAAAATAAGTTTTCCTAAAAATCCGACCATTACTAAAGTTTTTTTTTTATTTTTGTGCTATGAATGAACGAAAAAAGTTCAGTGGTCTTTTTTTGTAATTAAAAGCTCACTCTACGAAAAATTTTAATCTTATGTGTCTTATAAATTTACCGCTGAAAAGCATTTTTGCAAGACCTCCAAAATCATACCATAATCACACTATACTAATCATTCCCGAAATCCTGTTGACCTTCATGTCACTTCTAAAATGCTACAAATGAACGAATGATACTTGTTAGCTGCTTCGATATCTATATACACTGAAGAACCGAAATAACTGGTATAGGCATACATTTGCGAATAAAGGTGTATAAAACCAATCGAAGTTCGTCGTTATGTTCAGCAGCGTCTATGTACTGCTATCATGGCAGGTTATGAAAATTGAAGGGATTTTAAAAGTATCGGGGGTTGAGAAATGGAATTCCATATCCCTGCATCTCCGAGGTGGAGATGAATTTTGGATTTTCACTTACGGCAAATTTCACGAGTGTACCATGAATATCGATAATCCAGTAAAACAACAAATCTACGACATAGCTTTGACCTTAAAAACATCGTGCAAAGGCGGGTCCATTGACAACTGATCATTAAATGTGAAAACGTCTATGTCGATTCTATGTCGTACAAGTGTCGACTTTTTAACCATTTAATGAATATTCACCGATATGGGCTTCTGGAGCCGTATATATCACGTATCCGCAATATATCATGTTTAATGATTTTCATCCGTCGTCGATGATCCGTTTTTGCATGATCTTTTTTAGGCCGCAGCTGTGTCGTAGTTTTAATGCTTTACTGGATTATCGATATTCATGGTACACTCGTGAAATAGTCTTAAGTAAAAATCCAAAATTCATCTCCCCCTCGGAGATGCATGGATATGGAATTCCATTTCTCAACCCCCGATTCTTTCAAAATCCCTTCAACTTACATAACCTGTCATGATAGCAGCACATAGACGCTGCTGAATAAAGCGACTAACTTCGATTGTTTTTATACACCTTTATTCGCATATGTATGCCTATACCAGTTATTTTGGCTCTTCAGTGTATTTGAGAATCTTAAACATTTTCATTTATAATAAGAAAGTTAGTATTCTGAAAAACTGCAAAATGAAGTTGATTTCTACAAAAGTTCAAGTATGTTGACAGCACAACTATTGAGTGTATCTGAAAATATTTTTTATAGAAACATAAAAAGTCGATTCAACGCAATGAACTTCAAGTTTGACGATAAAACATTCATAATTTTAAGTTATTAACCTAAATAGAAAATTTGCGCGTTTCTTAAGTTAGTCACTTAATATTTTTTTGGAATATTTTTGGTTCATCGTGTTAAATGTATACGACATCACAGAAAATGTCAACCCTTCTAGTAAAATGGAAAGAGAGAAAAGTGTACCTTAAGACTGAAAATTAGTGTTTTGTGGAATAATAACATTTAAATCTGGCAACAAAGTTATATTGGAATTAACTACCAAATTTTCAAACTCCAGCACCATATTCAAATGTGCATCATAGAAGTTTTTTCGTAAAGGCACGATTCAGTAACTGAAGTTTAAATGAAAATTCGATATTTTGAATGGTCGTTTTGTTCCCTGTTACCTTAAGATAAGAGTTTTATGTAGCAAATTTTTTCAGCACATTTTTCCAGTTAAGTTTCCAATTTAAGTATACAAGTACTTTAGTTCCTCCATGTAGAGTGAATATGAAAGTATCCTCGTTTTCTCTGGGAACTTTGAGTTTAAGACACGTACACGTGATCTGATCTATAGATAGGATGTTCACCAATGTGATCTATAGGTCCAACTACACGACCACCAAGGAGCGGAACCGAACATTTTATGATTGAGTAAATTAAAATGGCAATATAACTTCACAAAGGGCTATTAATGTCGATAAGAATACTGTATCATATCCAGGAACAAAACGTGCCTTTATGGACTTCAATCGACCACGTTCTCCAAGAGCGCCACTGAATACCACTGACCATAACTCAGTTTCACTTTTCTGTCGTCCATTATTTTTCCTGAGCACGATCTTTTTGTAACAATCCGTTTCTTTTTGTTTGTTGTCAGCTTTAAAAACAAGGAACATGTAAGCGCGTCGGCTGTTTTTCGGTTGGCTGCTGCTTCCGCTCTTGAATGAAAAGAGCCTGCGTTCTCTGTTCGAATGTCCGTTTCTTAATTTAAGATGGCGTCCAGATTGCGTCAATGTGTTGACCCATTTCCATCATATAGTTGAGAAGACGATGGAGATGCTGTCGGTTAAAAACCAATGCAAAAACTGGTTCGCCAAGTGAAGCCGTCGATCGATTGTAGTAAGCCCAAACAAACGCTCACGGCGAAGCATTTGACGCTTTTATAAGACAGAGTTAGTATATAGGCTTACTTCATCGACTTGGTGGATTTTGACTCTCTAATAAAAACTATAATTACAAAGCTTTTTTCTTTACCTGTGAAGGTCATTACAAACATCTTGTCTAAACTCAAATCTCATGCTACAGTCTAATTTCAAAATGAGTAAACAGTGTGTTGAGGCAAGTCAGAAAGGTAATCGAATGTTGGGATATATTAGAAAAAGTATCACTTTTCTAAATCTAAGGATATTATTTTGCCATCGTATAGGGGATTGGTAAGGCCACATCTGGAATATGCTGTTCAGTTTTGGTCTCCCTTCCTCAGAAAAGATATAGAGTTTCTTGAAAAAGTTCAGCACAGGGCTACAAAAATGATTAAGGGTCTATCTGGTATTGATTATGATAACAGATTAAGATCTTTAAACATGTATTCCTTGGAAAAAAGGAGAGCTAGGGGTGATTTAATACAGTTATTCAAGTTCATAAAACAGGGAGACATGGAGGGCTTAGGTTTTACCTTAAATAGCCGGACCAGAGGACATGATCAGAAATTGAATAAATCGAGCCTTATTAGAGAGGTAAGAAAACATTATTTTTACAATAGAGTTGTCAATGAGTGTAATGCTTTACCAGATTATGTTGTGCATTCGAAGAGAGTAGAAGATTTTAAGAAGAAATTTGACGGTCATTGGAAACTGGTAAAGTATTAGATTTTTATTTTGGACCAACCTTGCTGGTCCTCTGGCCTGTTGTTGGTCGACAATTTTTGTATTTACAAAAATAGTCATTTTTAATTTTTAATCAACGATTTTTAAGGAATAAAATGATGCGTTTCGGCATTGAGTGAGTGGTTTGTTTGGGCTTACTAGAGTTGCTTGGCGACATTCCGACGGCTTCACTTTATTTCTCGCCAACCATCTCCATCTTCTTCTTAACTTTATGATTTCCCCCAACAAGAAAATCAGTTATAGGTGCAGTTAGGCGAGAATAGTTTAAGTTTCAGAATATTCTGCCTTTGAAATCACGTGAATGCTTCTTGTCAAGGTCTTCCAATAAAAGGGTTTCCAACAGTCTTCACGGGTGAATTTTCATTGCGGAATCAGTCAGAGTGTGTTTTGAATTGATATCTTTGTTAATTGGTAATGTACTGATATGAATACAAATTTAAAAGTATAGTAGGTTAAAACTTTAATTTTTAAAAAAAAATTCTTTTCATCAGGTAGTTGAATTTTAAACAAGAAGTTCTTAAAGAACTAAAATAGCCTACTTTTCTGTTACTTAAATACTTACTGAAATTCTAATAGGAAAACAACTAGGTTCCTAACAGTAAATATCATCAACAACCGTTTCTACACTAGATTTATACACATTCGAAAAAAAAATAGCTAAACACAACATCCAGCTATAATTTAAACTTCTAAAAGCCAAAATCATCTATTTTCCTTAATAATATTTCTCAAATTAACTTAATTATCAAATTAACTCGTCTTCACGATTTATTTGTAGTTCAAAAAATAATTCAATATTTATGGATAACAAAAGTAATGAAACTACTCCAAACTACATTTTAAAAAAAAGAAATGTAAATTAAAACTAAGCATAATTGTATGCAAAAAATATGCCTTGCCGCCTTATTGGTAAACAATTAATGAACAATCAAAGAATCACATTGTGCTACATTTTATGACGTCATTCAAAACAGATTCATGAAAAAATTATTTGTCTTCAAATATTTTTAAATAAATAAAGTTTCTCATGCCATTGTTAATTTGGCAACAGTGATTTAAATGACTCAAAATTGAATTTCAATGCTAATTCAATGGGAAATTCGCCAACAGATAGTAGATTTATGTGATACTAGCTGTTATACCCGACGTTGCACGGGTAGAGGTGGAAAAATAATTTAACAGTCAATTTAACTATTTTTTTCTTTCATTTTAGTTACATAAGATATCAAGATTACCCAGTAATTTTCCATTTAATTACCCAACTTGGATATAGTAATGATTAATATTAATTTCAAAAACACCTTTGATAAGAAGCTCAAATTAAAAAATAATACATATTTAAGTAAAAAATAATCAGTAAGAATTAAAAATGGAAAATTTTAGTAAATAATTTGGCGAGTTTGGCAACGTATTTGGCGAAAAAATAAATACATAAAACACTAATATGCAACTCTAGTGCGATGGCCTTTATTAACCATCACAGTTCAGTAATAGCTTAACTATACATTTATTGCTTAAATATGCATACATACATGCAGTCAACAGAAAAATCAATAAAAAAATCATCAAATAAACCCACAATAAAATCCGGGAATGAAGACTGGCGGAATTACGTCACTTGAAACATGTCAATTATTTTTCAAATAATGAAATTAGTTTCTGAAGGTAATGGCAACAGAATAAAATAAACATTTTCAATTTTAAATGTTTTCGTTAAAAGTTTTATTTAATTTTTTCAGCCGATGGCATCAGGAAAGTAAAAAAAGATCGGATTTGAGCCAAAGTGGTGTAGTTTTTTCAGAAAATTCGAATAAAAATGTTCGAAAACTATAGAAGGAATGGTCTGATTCGAAAAATTCTTAGCCTATGTTTGTTCCGGAGATGAGATGAATTTTTGTGCCAAATTTCGTGACGATCTGTTGCGTGGTTCTTTAGATCTCGTGTCTTATACAAACAAACGGAAGTTGCCTTTTATGTATATATATATCGTACAAATCTTTATAAAGTTATAATATTAACCACACAAATCTCTATAATATTCTAATATTCAGTTATTTCTTAATAACTCTCAGTTAATGTCTTGTCGATCCATCTAACAGTTCCCACGTTTCAATAGGCGTCAATACATTCTTTCCCACAGAAATTGCAGACCTCAGCAGACTTTGTTTTTACTTCTGATCCACTCTTCTCATGACAATTAAAAATAGTCACTTTTTAACTAGACTCCGACATGTAAAGTTGCTTTTGGCGGGCCGAGCTACGGCTCCGGCTACGGACCCTGTCCGTTAAATACTCTAAATGATATCTTTACAATAAATTATCTTGGACGTCCAAACTATCTCCTTTTATTAGAATGAACTAAATAATAATTATGCTCTCCCTGTGTAGTAGATGTTATTCTACTACATTTATGTCCGTCCGGACGTACAGACAGGCGGACAAAAAGTATGAAAGTTAGGTCTCTGATGACATAGCTTTCTAACAAACAAGAATTTTTAAGATCCGATTGATAGAACCGATTTTGGAAGGGGGTACGGACATCGACCGCATGTCCATACCTACTTTTTTCATTTTTTTAATTATTTCGAACTAAAAAAAGAAAAGTAGGCTAATTTCATTTTTTTAATTCTTTCGAATTAAAATAAGAAAATTAGGCTAAAAAATATTTTAAGTATTTATTACATCTCAAAGACATAATTTTGGCATTTTAAGAACGACGTCTTAATTAATGCATCTAAAAAACGTAATTTTGGTAATTCAACTTCTTAAAAATATTTTTTTAATTAACTTTTTTCATCTATGACCAATTGGCAAAATTTATACATTTTTTTGTGTAATAAAGACCATTTCTATTGAATTTAATAGACTTAATTTAAAAAAATTACGGTTTTAAGTCGTTATTTCATCTAACTTTTTCGACCAAGACTGAATTTTTTCATTGACGTATTTTTATAGACTTTGTTTGACCACGACTAAATTCTAAGATTTATAAAAAAAAACTGCGATGGTTTAAACGATTTTAATCACTTTGTTTGACGATGATTTAATTTTAACGTTTCTGATTTCTTTTCGGTGTCAAAACAAACATATCTACGTATTTATTTTACCATCACCATATTTTTACGGCTTTAAGACGTCGTTTCAGGGGAATTTGTCCAACGCCTTTTATATCTCGACACTCATTTTTTTTTAGAAAATCATAATTCATAATTTCTACAGACTTTGATCAACCATGACTAAAATTAGGATGCTGAATGTCATATCAAATGACTTTTTCTACTATCACTAAATTTTATTATTTATACACTCTTAAAACAAAAGAGTGAAATCCACTCCTATAGGAGAAGTTCATTTTCGGCACGGAAAGGAGTGGAAATTAACTCAGACTGAGTTAAAACCGCTCGTTTGTTTTAAGAGTGTACCCTTTTCGACATTTTCAACTATAAATTGCAATCGAATTGATTTTTAGAGTAATTTTGTCACAATTTTTTTTCAATTCAAAAACTTTTAATTGTAAACGTTTTTCCAAAACGTTACTCATCCTACAATTTTTTTTATATATGTTTTTTAAAAAACGTCTTTTTAGAAATTTTTTTAAATTCTGATGGATATTAAGATAGCATAAAAAAGCAAAATATGTATGCATACAAGTTTGTGTGTAAAAGTGTTTTAAAAAATATTTTTAATTTTTATATAAAAAAAACGTTAGAGACATCATTCCAAGCTATATTTTTGTGCTACATTTGGGTTGAAGAAAAAAATATTAGATCTCTACAAAAAAAAAAACGCTTCGACAATTTTTCCTATAGGATACGATATTAAAAGTTTGCATCAGTGTTTACAGAGTAACTTAACAAAATACGTTAAAAATAATTTCAATTTTTTTATAATTTTTGGATACGGGTCACAAACGTATTCCAATACCTGAACAGTCAGCTCAGTGTCTGTGAGGTATTACGAGCTCGCCTCATAAGCTCGAGATTGCGGGTTCGAGTCCCGGCTGAGTCGTCAGATTTTCTGGATGTGAAAATCTTGGGCAAGCATGTTGCTGGAACCCCAAGTAAATTCCTGAAGCCAGGCTTCCGTGAACAGTGGTTAGTACATTTTAGACCAGGTTCGTGTAAAATAACAAGCCGTCAGCGATGCGGGGAGGACAGGGCCGGATTACCAATTAGGCAAAGTAGGCACTCGCCTACAGGCCCCGTCCATTTCAAGGGCCCCGTACCTTCCAAGGGGCCCCTTGCAATCAACTTTTGAAATATTTAAACTTCCCAGTTTATTTTTTGGAAATCCTTAATATTCACAACTCTTTTAGTTAAAAAATGATAATTTTTGTAAAAAAAAATAACACCGCAATTTTCGGCTCAATAACATTGAGCCAGTGGAAATATTGAGCCAGTGGTTGAGCGCAGCATAATAAGAAATTCCCTTCCCCCTTTTTTCCCTTTTTTTTGTGAATCCATTATTATTAGTTTTATCTTTTTTATCACTAAATAAATGGGGAGGAGCCAATGGGGCCCCGTCAAAATCAACTGCCTACAGGCCCCAGCACTGTTTAATCCGGCCCTGGGGGAGGATGAGGAGAGTTCTCCGTCGTGAGAAGTGGGTGCAAAAAGGGATATGAAGCAGTTAATGATCTAAGTCCTTTACTCTTAGCTCTCGGTCCACTAGGGACATCCCCGACGACTGTCATTCGCTGAGGGCCGTACTCCATCCTGCCCCTTTTACACATACATTAGCTCGATTCACCACTGAGAAGATTTCAACCCTTGACCTCTCCAGACTGTGTGTCCCCACTCATCACTGTCATTCAGATTGAAAGGTCAAGTGTCACATCTAGCCTGTTAGTCTGGAATGCTATGGCCATTAGCGACTTCCTGTGATGAAGTCGTGGGGTTATAGATAGCACATGTCATATGATTATGTGGCATGTAAAAGATCCCTTGAGTACCCGTCTTTAGCTTTGGTTCTCTCGGCGTACTTTAACATTCAAAGAGAGCTCAGATTCATTGTAATGTGAGCGTCAAAATCGGTAGCTAGAGCCGCCTAGATGGTGACACAAAAAAATAGCTCTCAGTTCTGGGTAATATGCCGAGTCTACGAAGGCTTGACTGCCAATAAAAGCAGCCCCGTTTAAAAAAAAAAAAACCTTATCAGTTCTTTTGTTTGGATTTGATCAATTTCAAGTCCAACTGATGAGTCAATCCCATGACCCTCACCGAAATTCCACTGATTCCAACATTCGAAAGAAATAAAGAATCTCTTTCAACGAATTGACGAAACCGATTCATTGGGGGAGGAGAAGACACCAAAAGTAGTGACCCGGCTGACCCGCTTCCGAAGAGAAAGCGCTCGAAAATTAATCATGGAGAAGTTAAGTCCAGTAACATCTTCATCTTTTTTTAAAGTTATCTTATAAAACGAACATACTGGTTAATAAAATAATACTAAAGCATTTCTAAAAGCTGTATAATTAAAATGTAGTGATTGGAGTAACGCGCTTATTGTAACAGTAATTTTTTCCGGTAACGCATTAAGTAAAGTAACTGTAACTGTGACTTAGTTACTTTTAGCGGTAACGAAGTAACGAAAAATTTCGTTACTCTCTCGTTGCTTTCCGATGGCTGTTTTGATGACCTTTACTTTGTATTACGTTACGCGCCCGGAAACAAATGTATAATAAATGCCTAAAAATTGATTTTGCATACTTCTAGTAGTTAATTCGTGATATAGCGTACTTTAAAAAATAATAAAATTTTGTGGTTTTAATGTCAAAAAATTTACGGTATTTGTGACATTGATGGCATTGCCCGACTATAAGGTACTTCGTACACCAACTTTGAGGTCTGTATCTCCTTTTGTTTTTCAGAAATCGCGTTGAAACCAAAAAAAGTTATCGGCCACCCTTTCCGCATGTGCAAATTTTTCCAAAACCTTAGTTGGACGTCCGACAGGTACTAAGAACTCGTAGACCCGATTTAAAGTCCGTAGTTGTTTTAATTGAAGCTGTAGAGGGACTTCAGACAGACAGTTTGACAGACGGACCAATGTCCAAAAAAACAATTTTTAGCTTCCACACTACGTTTATAACGTAAAAAGTGGAAGGTATTATAATCGTTCAGTCCGTCTGTCTGTCCGTCACCCACTTTCATAGCCCAAGCTACAAATGCTACGGACAAGTGTGATACGTCAAAAAAAAATTCAGCGCATCGAAATTAGAATACATTGAAAATTTCAGGAAAGAACTCGAATTCAAAGTACTTCAATTATTTAAAAAACTGCAAAATGTAATGCTCATTTAAAAAGCATAGGAAGCCATTTTTATTAGAATTTAATCACCATTGCCATTCTCAACAATCGCTCGAGAAACTTTAATTCTTTTAGACAATACATTAAAATAGATTTATTTTTGCGACAGCGATCAGTTTAAAATGACGTCAAATATATTTCACTGCGAGATTCTTTGTACGTTGATATGAAATGTTTTAATTCTATTTAAAAGCGATGAATATTACATATTTATTCTTTGAAATACAAATTAATTTTTGCAAACGAAAAGAAATAATTGTTGAATTTTCGAAATAAAATAAATGAAACTAGCCAAATGTAGCATGTAAATGTTTAATATAGAATATCAATGCTGTGTTTGTCGCCTTTTTACCTGTTAAACACAACTGTTGTGTGGAAGCGGGTTAAGTGACCGATTCTGTTACAAACCTACTTTTTTTTTAATCAGCCACCTCAGAAAAACACAAAATCTCCATTTCGGATTTTGACAGCTTGACTTTCATTACCCTTATATTTCATATTAGATAATTAACCCTTTCAGTCCCAACTTTTTATTTTTTATTGTACAAATCTAAAAAATTTGAAATATACTCATTATGCATCCAGATTTAATGTCGAAAAACAAGGAAAAAAATCTTAATTTTTTAACTAAAATTTAAGGGGGGGGGGATTGGAATCGTAACTTTTTTGTATATTTAAACAATAATTTTTCGAAATTTTATTAGTCAAAAATGGTTCAAATATAGTCTCTAAACTTTTAAAAATACAAGCATGAAGAATTTAGGGCCACATTAATTTAATTAAACTATTTCAGAATGAATTTTATTTCTATCATGTTTTTTATATTTTCATTTTAATACCACATGATTTAATTCTTCAAAAGACATGATTCTTCCATCTTACGATACAAAAAAAATATATAATTTTATAGAAAAAATCATGGAGAATTCAATAAAATTTATTTGAAATAAGAGCGAGTTTAACTTAGTGAGAGAAAAAAAAATTATCAAGTTTGATGATTCCAAATGGAATCATTAGGAGTGAAAGAGTTAACACTAAAATGCATGGAAATTTATACCTACTCCACAAAAACATATTTTGATTTTTAAGAGGAACTGTCAGTCCCATAGAGCTAATGCATTAGGTTTGAAATCACAACTTTTGCAAAAGAATTTCTTTGCCATGTTATTACAGTTTCACCAGATGGGAATCATCATAACATCAATTTAAAACAAAATTGAAAAGAAAACAAAATCCGCTTATTTAATTATTAATTGATAAAGTTTTAAAATAGTGTCGCCATCTGCTGTATATATTTGGAATTTTAAAACTTCAAAAATATATAATTAAATAACTATATAACATTTTCGTTTCAAAAATTTGTTTCATTTCGATGTTATGTTGATTCCCGTACCTGGGGGAAAAGGGCCAACATGGCAAAGCAATACTTCTGCGGAAGATGTGATTCCAAAACTAATGCATTAGCTCTATGGGACTGACAATCCCTCTTAATGGTCATACATTAAGGAATTTTTTTAATCTATTTGCACTGGAACTTATTTACGTTTTTAAATCGTTAACAACACACAGACTTAGCATTCCGGATTATGCATTAAATTTGGGAAATTGTATCATTTTAATTGTTTTCAACGTGAAGTTGTTGTTTTTAATAATTAACTTTCTCACTCTAAAAGCTTCCAATAGATGGATAGATGGAAAATTGCTAAAGTTTCCGAACTTCAACAATATTTTTAAAGTGCATGAAAGTGTATGTTACCAAATGACAACAGTATGCACTAGAACAGTGGTTCCCAACCTGGGGGCGATCGCCCCCAAGTGGGCGATTTGTGTTATCAAGGGGGCAAAAAATACTTGAGGGGCGATCAGGGGGCCCATTCTCCAACTATAACCAAACCAGCCAATTTTTATTTAAACTCTCTTAAATTTTCTAGAAACCAGTAACAATATCTTAGTTAATTATTTCACTTTTGTTCTTTAAAAATATGTTTTATGTTTTTTCTATTTTATTTAAAAGTGACCTTCTTTGGTTGCTTTTATAAACGGTTAGTAAGTGTTATAAAACTGTTTTATAGTTACACTTTAACTCAAATTATGATTAGGCATAACATGATAATTAAAAGGGGACGATGGATGTTAATCAACCTAAAATACGAGGCGATGGTCCAGAAAAGGTTGGGAACCACTGCACTAGAAGGTTAAAAGAACTAATGATAATTTTTTCTAAAAATAACATGAACGAAAAACAGTTGTTATTTCACAAAGAACGCGGACTTTCACCTCCTAATTAATGAGCAGAAGTGAGAACAAAAGTGTTCCAAATCAATGATGTGTTCATTTTAAATGAGAATTGGCGGGAAAAAAAGGGATGCGCTCGGAATATCATCTTCAGTTTGTAGTGGGATTTCAGTGACGGTTGAAGTTAGTGGCTGCTAATCCGGTAATAATCTCATCGGGATACGATATGAACTAATTGCAAAAGGGGATTAAGTTTGGTTTTGTTGTATTCCTGCTGGTTTTGGAAGGTAAGATTTAGTTTATTTTGGGGGCAATTTTAACTATTGCCTATCTTAAAGCCATCTGTGCAATTAATATAATATATTATGGTAAAAAAAATAGTTGGCACCTAAAATTCTTTATGGTGAATTTATTTTAAATGTTCTTCTTTTCTATTTGTGATAACTACGTCCCTGGACAAATTATTATACGCACTGCAAGATTTCATGTAAAATATTAATTACCAGGTGATATTGTACCGCTTTATTATTTTAAATTGATTTGTTTTTTATTTTTATATTATCCAATCAATTACCAATTTATTTGACATAAATAAAACAGCATTAATTTAGAAAAGCATAAGTTTATTAAGTTTTAAAGAAAAGTGAAATTAATGTTAGTAAAAGTCAATATTTATTTGAGCCACCTTTAGCCGCTATTAAAGCTTTAATTCTGCGCGGCATGCTATCAATGCAAGACTGTACTGTCTCCTGCATTTGAGGATGATGATTCCCCACATAAATAATCTTATAATAAATAATTAATATAGATTAATCTTAATCATAATTAATCATAGTCATCTTAAAATAAATACAAATATGTAGTGTACAACAATTCTTTTAAATAAAAATCAATAATATTGTAGTTTAAATATACCTTTATTGCATAAAAACTCTTAAGAAACATAAAATTACTAAAAAATACAGTGCGTCTAATAATTTGCCCAGACTGTAAATGACATTGACCAACAACGAAATTTTATTGCATTTATATGATTTACCATTTTAGGCTTTAATGTTTTGAAGCTAAATACTGCATTAATAAAATATCCACTATCATCTATTTTCCTTTAAAAAAAACAAGAAAGCACAACATGTTTTTAAATGACTTATAATACCGTCAAATTGATAAAGCACTAACACATTTGTTTTTTAAATGGCGACTTTACTAGAGCTACACGAGGGGCTATTAATGATGATTTGGCGCAGGTAACTAAATAGGGTACTTGACTAAAAAAAATTATTGGCTTAAAGTATTCTTAAGCCAAAAATATTAGACCCGTATTTTTCTTTTTTTTTCAAATACCCCATAAAAAGGGGGAAAATGAATTTTAAAATTAGGACAAAAAATCACTCCCGAAAACGCTTTGTGGGTGTCACGTGGTATCTATGATGTCACTAGTAACTATAAACAAACTTTGAAACACCATATTGGAATCTACTTTAAGCAAATTTGAACTATCCGCCTCTATAAAACCTCCACCCATTATCTATATAATTCTTATTTTAATAGTAAGTTAGATTAAAACCAGTTTAATTACAAACAAAAAAACATCACACCGGTTTGTTTATACATACTAGTGACGTCAGCCAAATTGACGTGTTTGTGATCACGTGACGTACCGATAAAAAAAGCCATTTGAAAATGATTTTTATTAATTATTTAAAGATTTATTTTGCAAAAAAATATATACGTTTGTTATATTTGGGTTCAAACTATAATTTAATTAATATTGGAGGGTATTTTAGCGATACTGTCAAGTACCCTATTATACATTTTCTGAAGAATTTACTTTACCTTTGTAGATTTAATGTGCTAAAACCTTATAATTCAATCAAAAAGTTTCACCTTGCCCCATTTCCTCCAAATGAACAATGAAAAGTAAAACAGATGCCTTTTAAGTGATACTTAATTTACCGTCAGTAGATAAAGGGTAAAAATCTAATACAATATCGTAGCTTAAAGGGAGGCGAGACAAAAAAAAATAATAAAGGATAAGAAATGAAAAAAACATATTTAATGTTGTAATGGGAGAGATTGAGAGTATTAAATAAGATTCATATAGAATATGGAAGACTTTATTAAATCTACATGCTTGTAAAAAATTATCATCTCCTAAACTGTTGCCACGCAGGGCAATACGAAACAAAATAGATATAACTTTAACATTACCCCCTCTCCCTACAAATTTATGATGATGTATTTTACAACGTCATCATACATGAGAAGTGGCTCCGCTAAAATTTGTTACGAAGTAACATTTATTTTAAAAAAGTAATAATAAACTTAAGCAGAGTTTTATGAACAATAACATTAAGAGGGATTGTCAGTCCCATAGAGCTAATGCATTAGTTTTGGAATCACAACTTCCGCAGAAGTTTTGCTTTGCCATGTCAGCCCCTTTTTCCCCAGACATGGGAATCAACATAACATCGAAATGAAACAATTTTGAAACGAAAAAGGTATCTAGTTATTTAACTATATATTTTTGAAGTTTTAAAATGCCCCAAATGCCCAGCAGATGGCGACACTATCTTAAAACTTTATCAATTATTAATTAAATAACCGGATTTTATTTTATTTTCAATTTTGTTTTAAATTGATGTTATGATGATTCCCACACCTGGGGGGGGGGGGGGGTAAAAATGGGATAACATGGCAAACAAATTCTTTTACAAAAGTTGTGATTTCAAAACTAATGCATTAGCTCTATAGGACTGACAGTCCCTCTTAAATCTTAAGATGTTTTGGTACTTTTTTATTTCGCGGGAGCAAGCGATAAAGTCGTCAAAAATGTACAACCACCGCCAACAGAATATTTCTAATGGTAACCTCTAACTGGGTCTACTGTGGTTTTGTAACTGTGTATACTGTAATTCTTTAACTGTGTATACTGAGTTTTGTCGCCAGAAAGACTCTATTTGGCGAGATTTGTGCCCTTGCAATGGAAAAGCACCCATTTTTTTTATTTACGAATTTTTTTAAGTAGTTAAAGGAATTCCAAACTTTTCTGTCTAAACTTCTTTAAGAAAAAATAATTTGCTCCACACAACTAACACCCACAAACAACATTAAATTAAAGTGCTCGAAAATGTATCTTTTGCAAGCGGTGAAAAATGTAACCAAAACATATGTGCAGTTACACATAACAGGTTTCAACTTTAAATTGATAAAAAACATGACAAATGTAACACCGAGAAAATTAGTTTCGAAACTATACATAAAATACCAAATTTTTGCTCTTAAAATATAATTTGCAGTTAACTGTCTGTCTGCAGTCGAAAGAAATCCCATGATTTTAATACAAAATATGAATACTACACATAATGTTACTTTCATTTTAGTCAATCATTTTATTTTTACTAAAATTAAGTTCAAATTAAATATAAATGTTTATTTGAGATTTTCCGAAAACCGATAAGTTTTTTTCTAATCGCTAATAATTCGTTTGCTAACAATATAAAATTATCAAACGAATTAGTGCTACAAATTTTAAATGAGGTTTTCAGAAAACAAAATAGTATTATAAGATAATGGGACACGTCATCTTTACTTTGGAGCTATTGAACCAAATACAGCGGTATTTCTCAAATACGTTAATGGGTATATTTCTTATGACGTCACACTCTCTAAACTCCGATTTTATTGGTTGCTTCGTTTTCTTTGAAAAAGTGTTGAAACAGCTTATTGGTTTAAGAAAGGTCACGCGATCCGAACTGCGATGCCATTGGTTGTTTTGTTTTTTGTGGCAAAGTATTGAAACAAGCCAATTATTCACCCTCCAAAATTATATAAGTTAACCGTGTCATAAAAGGCGTAACAGCATTTTCCGAACTTGAATGGTGCCCATATTCTTCCACTTATACCTTATCATACGTTTGAAAAGTCAAACTAGTGGATTTATCATTATTTTAAGATAGAAATAACCTACATCCTGCTTAAAACAAAAGCAAGTACTTGAAGTTTAGATAAAGCTTAAAAAAATGGTGAACGGTACCTTATATGGTGGCTTATGCCCACAAATAGATAACTTTTTGAATTGTCAGTTACAGGAGATATCATAGTCATTTATTTTTATTTTCAATTTTGATAACGCAATTACCCAAAACTTAGCATTTGTGAAAATGTTATAAATTAAATTGTTTTTTCTTTAGAATAATACAGTAACAAGGGCATATGACTTGTTAACCAAAGTTAAATAGGATATATATGGGTATTTTTTGTGCTATTATAGTATTGAGAGGTTGTGTATAAAAATAGAGGAAAATATTTTATGGATACAGTCTGTATTTTTGGCACAGCGAGTATACGCATTAATCCTTTATGCAATGAATAAAGATTTATTTCTAATTTTTTGCCGTTGTCTATTGTTAAGCTTTCTGTGCAATTCACAATAATATATTGGGGTAACAAAAAAAGCATAAAATGCACTTTGTGATGAATTTATTTTCGTTTTTCCTCCCTTTCTATTTATAATAACTTAACTACACTTACTAACAACGACGTTTATTGAATGAATAGATGACCATTTAGTCTTTAATCTTTTTCAGTCCAGACATTTGGGTATCATATTTAGAATTGTTTTTCTGATCGTCTATAGTCCATTTATGATATCAAAAAGCAAATCGATCTTCAAACTTTTTTCTATAGAAAATATTTTTTTTAATCCATAGTGCCACCTATTTTTTTAATTAGATGAGAACATGATGATGCTAAATGGCATCACTGGGACTGAAAGGGTTAATGTTTTGAAACTGAATACCGCTTTAATAAAATTCCTACTACCATATATTTTCCCTTAAAGGAACAATGAAAAGTTAAACAACGGTCTTTTAATTTGACTTAATATTATTTAAAATATAGTTTCATATCAATAGTTGCAAACATATATCTTTGGCTTGAAATCAGTCTTTAATTATTCAATAAAAATTGCTGGTGGTAAAAAAAATCCTCTAAAAAGCACCGGGGTGCCCGAGTACACTGCAATATAGTGCTCGTTAAATCTGTGGTGTCGAAAGTCCCGACGGCGTTAGCGTACGATGTCGTTCGAAGTTCCGTTGGGTGCCCGCTCAGGTGTCGACCTCGTCACTTGACCAGGGCTCTGAATTACGAGGCGTGATTGGCTGTGTTAAAGCTCCTAAAGGAGGCTAGTAATAGGCAGCCGGAAACTATTACATTACATTACTTTCTATAAAAATCATTTTAGAAGGGTTTTTTTTTTTCATCGGTGATCAAAAACACGCTGCTGATTTGGCTGACGTCACTAGTAAGCATAAACAAACCGGCGAACCTAATTTACTCTTAAAATAAGAACTATATAGATAATGAAAGATGGTTTTACAGAAACGGATAGTTCAAATTTGCCTAAGGTAGATTCCAATATTGTGGAGTTGCTCAACTTTTGCCGTTTGGTGAAATTTGTTTATACTTACTAGTGACGTCAAAGATATCACGTGAAAGTCTCTCAAAGCTTTTTTTTCCCCCGAAATTTTTTGTCTGAATTTTAAAATTCTTTTTTTATAATATCGTACAAAAAAACTAACTTTTTCAAATCGATAATCGTGGCAAAATTGATGCTTTTAACGAAATCGTGTTTCAAAGTTTTATTTACGCACTAGTGCGACAAAGTAAATAAGAGCATCTGATTGGTGTAAAATTCTTTATTTGAGCGTGATTCTTTATTTGGCGTCTTATTTACAATGCCAATCTAATAAATACTTTTTGCACGTGTTTTTAAAATAATCATTAATGTAAATAATCACCTTCAAATCCTTTGAACGTGATAATAAAATTAAAAAGCCAATCAATAAATGCCAATTTAATAAATACTTTTTTGCACGATTATAAAAAAAATAGTGTATGACAACACATTGAAAATAGCCTTTTTAAACTCGTGAATTTATTTCACGAGCGAGGTACGAGCGAGTGAAATAATTTATTCAACTCGTTTAAAAAAACTTACTTTTCACACGAGTTGCATAAATAACTATTTTATAATTGCGTGAAAAAATCCGATTTTTACACTATAATTTTGATATCAGACGCGTGCGAAAAGTTATACTTTTTAGAAACAGTGATAAAAAATTACTTTTTTTCACCCAAAAGCAGTGAAAAAAATTAATTTTTTTCACTCTTTTCACAAGATGCCAACATTTCAAGTAAAATTTATATTTCATAATATTCATAAAATCCAGAAAATTATTGATCTGCTTTATTTATAAATATTATGCGCGTGAATGTTATTATTATTTTTAAATTTTTGAATCAGTATCCATGTTCAAATGTTTGACTTTAAACTAAAAAATAGTTTGCTTTTGTAGTTCCAGAGATTTATCGATGCCGATCTTCTTTACGTAAAAAAATTAGCACGTGAATTATTTTTGAACCAATGAGATTTGATTTTTTTCACGTAATTATAAAAAATAGTGTATGAAACACGTGTGAAAAGTAAACTTTTTAAAACATGTGTCATTATTTCAAAATCCACTAGTTTTAAAAAGTGTTACTTTTCACACTTGTTGCATAAATAACTATTTTTACGTTTTTTGACAAAACTTTGGGAAAAGAAAAAAGTCATATTTTATTTTGTACATACACTTAACTTACGCTATAAAAGCCAAATACCCTTGATGTCAATCCGACATACTTATGGGATAATTTACTTTTCCTCTTTTATATTTCCTATGTATCATTTTCTTTATGCTTTCAGATAGAGGATGAATTTTTACTGGATTGCTAGTTGCATGCTTTTACTGGAAGGTAATCGACATTTCTTTTTCAACTTCTCATTTGAAATACAGACCAGAGCTTGGTCTGCCTTATAATCCGTTGGGCCTCGGGCCCCTAAATATTAGTTTCTATATTATGCTAAATGCTGTAGACTCACAAAATTTCAGGAAGATTAAAAATTCTCTGAGCCCCACTTCATTTTTAACTTGACTTTGATCACGGCCAACTTCAATAACAAGGCCAGAGAAGCTCTCCCAAACATGAGCGTAGACGGAAATTTCTACATCCCTGTTCCCAGTGCCGAAGATCGAGAAACGAGTTCGGACGCATTCGAAACCCTAAAATTGTGGTCAGCCGTGAACGAGTGGTTCCGTACAGGTTTCGAGACAGGTTGTTTTCATCTTCGGAACAACGTCACTCGGAACTATGACGTTAAAATTTCCGTCCCCGAGCTTGTTTGGGAAAGCTTCTTCGGCCTTGGAAGTTGAGTAGGCCGTGCTTTGATTCAGATTTTGACCTAACGTGATTGGTTCGATCGATGTTATAAGGGAGCCGGTAAAATGGGGGCAAATATATAATAAATCAGCCAACAAAGTCGCATTATCATTACGTGCAATCATACACCGATTTTCCGAAAATAGGTCCCCAAATATGTTGTGCCTTTAGCTATAAAGTAGGTCTATACAAGTTCCTAGGTCCAAGTTGTCCTAGTTAAGTTTTCCTAGGTCAGGCCCTGGTAATGACACAATGATAATAATTCAGGTCTTAAGTGTTAACAGAAATGCTGAATGAAAATAAATTCTTTTTCGACATTAGATTAAGGTGTACGTATACACTTGAACTTTTTTTTTTAATATTTCATTTAAAAATCCAATTTTTTTATATTTGATATAATTCCTAAGTGTATGAGGGTACGAGTAAAAATATTTTTAAAAAATTAAAATGTTAATTAATTAATAAGCATTTTATGCATTAATTAGCATGTTTTTAAACACTCATAACTCAAGAACTAATTAACTTAGACCTATACAATTACCATGCAAATTAATCACCAATTCATTCTGAAGGGCGTGAACTTCAAACCAATTGTTTGTGGCTCTTTTAGTTTTTTATTTATAATTTTTTATAATAAGATGTTAATTTTAACTTTAGTTATCATTGTTTAAGCAAAGTAACACATGACAAAAAGGAAGTTTTGAGAAAATTGAGTTTAAAGGTTATAAAATCTAACTAACTTTCATGATTTGGAAGATTAGAAAAACCTCTAACTTTTTATTAAAGTAGAGTATCAGTACAAACTTTACATCATTTTAAAGAGGAAGAATTGGAAATTCTAATGAGCTTAAAAACAAAAAAAATGCCTAATTTGGCTATTTTTGGCCTTTTCTAGTGTGTATGTATACCTTAATGAATTAATGCCACACGGAAGCAGAGCACCAATAGAAGCACCGATAAAAGAAAGTTAGGAATGAAAGCTGGAAAGAAGTTACGTCTTCTGAAACAAACAAGTCTAACATATTTGACACTTTGTGAATCTGAATTTCTACTTCATGCATACTTAACAAAAATATCTAACAATAAGTTAATAAATAATTTTCTGTTTAAGTTTATAATAATTTTCTAATTTTTTTTACCTTATTGAAACTCATAGTGGATGCAAAATTTTAAGATCTTTACATTTTTTAAAATTATATAAACATAATACGTCAAATTTTTAGCAATGGTCCATGTGGCATTTAACCCTTTCAGTCCCAAGAGCAATTTGGCATCATCATTTTAGAATTTTTTTTCTGATCGTCTATAGCCATTTATGATATCAAAAAGCACATCATTCGATTCTTCAAACTTTTTTCTATTAGAAAATATTTTTTATTAATCCCAATAGATGTCAGCCCTATTATTTTTTTTTAAAATTATGATCAGAAAAATTATGATGCCAAATGGCATCACTGGGACTGAAAGGGTTAAACAAGAGGCTTTAATTTTTTATGTATGTTAAATTTAGATTTTAAATTAGATTTAATAGCAATAGTTGGGTAGTTACTTCAACTCAGCTGATTTTAAAGGGTTTTTAAAAGAAGTGAATTCAAATGGCATATTTAGAAGTTGCCGAGTCTGATAAATGCTTAGAGATTAAATTCTAGTAAAAGTATTAGAGTAGAAGAACACGTAACCTCCAACTGTGGTGGCGGGACACGCATGGAGCCAAGATTACCATGGCAAACTTGTCAGTGTTGCCACCTCTTTAATGAAAAAAATACTAAAGCATCATTGAAAAACATGCCAATTAATACTAAAATTGCAAAAAAAGTTCCATAAAAGTACTAAAAAAGAGTTTCACTAATTATTTTAGAGTCCATAATGCAGCTAGTATTTTTATGGTAGTTTTTGTAATTATAGTATTAAATGGTATTTTTTCGATAAAGCCGTAGTATTTTCTCATTAAAGAGGTGGCAACACTGACAAGTTTAAAATGATAATCTTGGCTCCATCGCCGCAATGGACAATTACAGCGTTTTCCACAAACATATTTATTCGATTAAGCATATTAAAAAACCTCTAAAACTCAAGTAATTTCTGGTTTTAAAGATGTATTTATTTTTATATTCATTTTTAAAGTTAATGATACGTCAATCTTGTTAAACCTCTCTTAGCATAACAGATGACGTCACGGTTGGCTCTTTTTTGTTCTTGGCGTGTTATTTCGTATCACGTTTCACTGTATCGCTTTTGAAACTGTGAAAAGTGCTTTCATCCTTATCAAACTCTTAAAAAAGTTATGCTATTTTACAGAAACATGTCATGTTCATTCCAGTTAATTTTCTTCAGACGTTGAACGATTTCACTCGACTATTCCGATCAGATCCAACAGTCAATAGTTCTGCAATAGCTCATACGCGCTCTAGTGTGTGTGTTTTAACTAACAACCAAACTTGGAACAAGCTGTTTAACTTCCTTGATATGAACTGGTTACAAATAATATTGTCTTCTTCTTTTAATGAGGTTTCGCAGAAATTGTAAGGTTTACTATTTTATAAAGTGTATTACAGCATAGATCGAAACATCGCCAAACACATAACAGTTGACGTCAGAGCTGTTTTCAGTGACGTACATTTTCGGCAAATTTCAAATGCATTTTTTGTTGAAAATAAACATATTTGTGAATATTTAACCTCACATTCGGAATCTGCAGCTTCTAATGTACCAGAAAAACACATATATTATAAATTTCGCGTTTCATGCAACTTGTCCATTGGAGGTCACGTGATCTGCCACTCTAATTCATTTACAATGATCTCTAAGAATACATTGATATAAGTAAGAGTTCTTGTCTTGGACGTAAAATAAACTTATTTTAAGTTTGAAAATTTTTTAGTTAATAATAAATGTTTGATACTATAGTTAAGGATAACATTTGCAGGAGCCTATTTCTGACTTTTGTACAGCTTTAACACCGCCAATATATTTTTTGTTTTTCTTTGTTTTAGGTTCATTATCAGTCACATATGGAGAAACCACAACGGTAAGTAATATTAGATAAAGACATCAAATTAAAGCTATTCCTTGATTTTCTATTAATCTTATTAAAAATATAGAGTGTACGCGTGTAGGCAGTTCTTTTTTACATTCAAGTTAGCGCTAGAGGTCTCAATGACCGGTATAGGTATTGCAAAAATAAACAATCATGCCAAACTAATTTTCCTTGTGGTCCAAACCATTAGTGTTGGCTGATGGTTATCAACTGAAATTCGATCTTTGGTGTTAAATTTGGAAATAAAAGAGAGAGAGAGAGGAAGAGTGTGTCTTTTAACAATATAATACTCCTAAACGTTAAACCTTATTTGGTGCTGCCATCTATTGATAATGAGAAAAATCTAAAATCGACCTGAGCGTTTACTTTAAATTTATACCAAACTCTACATATGAAATCTTTATTTCAAAAAAAAAAAACGTACAAGCAACGTTATATGAATTGATATACTGCTTGAATTTATTTTCTTATTTTTTCTATCTATCTTACTTTTATCACAGCACGTTGTTTCTTACGTAATCGAAATTATTTAACAGTCATGCAACCAAACAAATTAATTAGATCATACTGCTTTTACCCCATATTTTAGATCTGATTCACACACAATGTAAAATGAAAGAGTCTGATTGAAAGTATTCTTTGATTAACTTTGAAATAAACATAAAAACATGACATATGTAGATATATAAAAATAAGAAACAGGTTTTTCTTTGAAACTTAAATGAACAAATCTTAGAAACATTATGACTCAAGGGGTGACGCTATTCGCTCTTATTTTATATCCACTCTACCAAGGGCGTACCCAGATCCGATTTAGGGGTGGGCAGGTTATACCCGGGGGGTGGGGGTATTTTCTTAATTTCCGTTAGGGAATTTTCCTTCGATATCTCCCCCCCTCCCCAACGTTGAGAAGCTAAATTGTATCTGAAAAATAGGTTGATTTTTAACAAAATTTGGAGCTAATTTAATAACCTTGTGGACCGACAGACACGCAAAATACTGATTCATCACTGAAAAGTACTTTGCCCCAATCTTGGGTGCCCCAAAGCAGCCTTTTTCGGCACCACAACAAACGTGCCCTTTTTTGTCTGGCACTAAGGAATGGCTTTTTCTTTGGTACACGTGATCGAAAGCCGATTTCAAGTATTCGACGTCGTGTAGTGCTGACTGAGGTATCAACTCCTGATTCTCGCCACTTCCTATTTATAAAATTCACTGACCTGAATCGATGTTTTTCAGTAATCCTTTTCAGACATCTCTCTTGCCTCTTGGTTGTTATTCGTTTGGCACCACATTTTTCGCGAGTATATTTAAATTTATTGTTCCTATAGTAGTCCTGAAGAATTTTACTCACAGTTCCTTGAGAGCAATTCACCTTCCTGGCTATTTTCTGTTGAGTCAGCCCCTCATTCCGTAACGTTAAAATTATATTCTTAGTAAGAATAGAGATATCTTTTCTTCGGCCCATTCTAAGCAACAACAACGGAAATTTTGTTTTGGAGAGGAAGTTTTGTTTTGAAGGAGGCGTCTACTTTGCATATTCGGTAAGAAATCGTGTCTTTTTGATGAGAAAAACTCAAATATTTGGAATATTCTAATATTCTGACGTTGGGTAGTAGAATAAGGCTCCCAAAGGCCAAGTGGGTCCCTGGAGCCAATCAGGAATATTTTGGGCTCAGGAATTTGTGAAAAGCATTTGTAGACCTCCTTTTAAATAATATATAGGGGGAACTAGGGACATTTGACCCATAAGGATACATGACCCAATGCCTTTTTCTCAGCAATGGAAAAGTTTTGTGATTTGAAAGTGGCATCACTTTTTTCCTTTCAGCCAGCTGATCACATGGTGAAAAAAACGAGCTGAATCATTGCGTATGTGTTTAGTTATGTGAAGAAATACGTTTTCATGCACTGAAAGTAAATTTTTGAGGCCGTAAGGTTTTTCGGTCTGCATTTTTTTGTTTAAAGGAAAGATTTTTTCAATTAGTTACTTGTTTAGTTCATGCTATTAGCTACAGTTACGTGCATAATAGTGCTCATGTAATTATTCGCAAATGACTTTGTTTTGGGGTTAAACAAAAAAAGTGCAACTAGGGATAAATGACCTAAGCCAATTGGGGATATATGACCCAAGTAAACACAAAAGTAGACACAAGTAGACCAAGTAAAATTTTTTAAAAAATGACGGGAGTCCCAAAAGTAAATAGCTGGGTACTTAACGGAGTATAAGGTTTGTTGGGAACAAACAAGGAATTTTTTTTAACGAGCTTACAATTCAATATGCAGAAAGAATCGATGGAAAATGTTATAGATGGCCTGAAATGGATAATACATCCCAATTTTATATTGATTAAATAGTAGCAATTCTTCAACCACCTGTGTTTTCTCTGCAAAATAAAAGAAGCTTCAGTTTTTTATTTCGACCAGAATTTACTTTTAAATTTGATTATTTCGTTAGTATAAGCATAATTAATGTGATAAAAATAAAAGGTAATAATTTTGTCTGAAAATACTATAAAATCTATATAAACTTCATAATATGATATTAGTTTTGTTATTAGGTAAACGTTTTTTGATAATTTTAAGTCTTATTACCAAATTTTTGGGTTGGGTCACTTATCCCTAATGGGTGGGTCATGTATCCCTATGCATTGGGATATGACCCAAAACTAAAGTTTTAAATAATTTATAATTTACTACTATTCCAGTTAATACTACAGAAAAATACTAATATATATTGTGTACTACTTTATGAAGTATAAATTATCTGCATTTACACATTCAAAAATTGTGTTTCTTAAAATTTACAAGCAAAAAACTTCGAGTTGGGTCATATGTCCCTGGATCCCCCTATGGGCCTCTAGTGGCTGAGTGGGCCCTTTTGGCTTGACTGTGTATATAGTCCCCTTTTATATTATAATATATACACTACAGGGGGCCCCATATGCCAAGGGCCCACTTGGCCCTTACGGGCAGCTGCACCCCCTTGCCCTATGGTGGGTACGCCCTTGCACTCTACTTATATACCATTTTTTCATTCCCCCAGGAGATCTCTACCCCTAACTATCGTGGTAACAACGATAACCCTGATTATCCTGACGACTACCAAGATCCGGACTATCCGATGCCGGACTACTACGGAACAGAAAACCGCGGGGGGCGGTCGCTAGGAGACGAAATTCCGGATCCGGCCAGTGACGAAAACTACCTCCGCCAATTGGAGTCGACTATCCCGGGAATTCCAGGAGAGGATTACCCGATGTACAATTCCGTCCCGGAAACGTCATTCCGATGCGAAAACGGTGTCGGGTTTTTCGGTGACGTCGAAGCGAAATGCCAGGTACAAGTGTCTATACGGGTGTAGGACATAATGCCGAAAGCCGAAATATCGACAAGCTAGAACCCGACCGCAAAAAAAGCAAAAAAATTAGTAATTAAATTGCCCTTAATTGAGTAAAACGGTACTAATTTATTGATTTGCCGGGATTTCGACCTCGTCGGAATTTTGTCCCTGTCGGAAACTGGCTTGTCGGATTTTCGACTGTAGTGATTATGTCCGGAACCTTGTCTATACACTCTAAAAATTTCGTGTAACATTATTCCAGCTCTATAGAGTAACGTTATACAAAAAGAATGATTGGTCGGGGGGTCGACCCCGTCGGAATTTCGTTCCCTGAACGGTTGCGTTGGGTGCCTACTCTGATGTCGTCTCGTCACTTGACCGTGGTTCTAAATTACGACGCCCGTCGCCAATAGCCCTCATGTAGCTATAATGCTAAAATAATTCAAACTATCTTAACTAAACTAAAATAGAACACGACAGATGAAAATACCTCGCATTGAGAGTGGAAGCGAAACATCCATAGAAATCGTGAAAGGTCAAAAATGAAAAAACTTAAAAGAGTTACCTAATATAAAACAAGCCAATACTGCTACCCAATGCCCAAACAGATTTAAAATGTAATGCAAAATACTTTTTTGAGAGAAATGGAAAATTAAAACAAAAGCTTCAAGAAATACAAGTTTTTTAGGATTTAAACTTAAATTAATATTGCAACAAACATAAGTCCGAAATTTGTGCAATTGTTCACATTTTGTATAATGCATTTTTATGAGCTTTCGTTCCCCAAAACATTTTTATGTTCTTTTAAATGAATCATAGACTTGTAAGTAATTAAAAAATAACTTTTTACTAATTAGGAATTAGAATCTAATAGAATAAATCAATACTACTTCAAACTTTTTAATACTTTTAAACTGGATGCGATAGTAAAAAATCCATTTACATTTTCGAAATCAGCGTCTAAAAACACACAGCAACTATGAATTGAAACTTTAGTTTACAGACCAGAAGTGAAAATTCGCAGACTTTTGAAATTGAACTACACGTACCTTTATCTTATCGGAGTTTCAGCAAATTTAAATACAAGGGGCGTTACCAGGGGAGGAGCTTAAGTTCTACTTCTAGGGGGCACTACTTGCTGGATAAGAAAATTTTATAATTTCTCTGCCACATTTCGACCCGAAAAATGCAAATAATTTTGCACTTTTTTTTTTTTTTATTCTGTTTCATTTACTATTTTGTCTTTTATTAATTCGAAAAATTAAAAAACATAAAAAGTGGTATTGACATGCGGCCGCAAATTCCTTATGTCATCATGTCCTTCGTATCCCATCGCCGTCTGTCTTTTCTGTCTTCTTCGTCCTGGTTCACGTCAGTAACCTCCTTCCAAAATCGATTCTAATGTCATCCCTTAAATTCTTTTTTTTGAAGCTATACCCATATACAACTTTAAGAAATCATCTTTTTGTCCGTCTGCTGTACTCGGACGGACATAAATCTATATCATGTCGCGAATTTCATTATTGATGAATTCAATTTTAGAATTTAAATCATGTAGGTATTGAAATGCGGTCGTGTCATTTCTGTCTGTCAATTGTCTTCTGTTCGAGTTGTCTTTCGTAAATGCTGTCCCATGTCTGTCAATTTTGTCTGTTCTGTCTTCCTTTCCAATCGTTCTAATCTCGGATCTTAAAATTCTTTTTTGTTAGAAGCTTGACCTCGATACCACTTGCATACTTTTTGTCTCTGTCTGTACGTCGGACGGACATAATCTACTATCTCGGGAATTTCATAATTACATAATCAATTTGACATTTAAATCACAGTGTAGTTCACATCGTATGTCAATGATCGTCTGCCATCGTTCCTTCCTGTGCGTATGTCGTCTGTTCGTATGTATGTCTGTCCGACTGCCTGTCTTCCGTTTGTCTGTCTGTCTGGACCGCCGTTCAATCGGGTCTAATCATCGGATCCTAAATCTTTTTGTTAGGAAAGCATGACTAGATACCACACCTTCTACTTTTGTCGTCTGTCTGAACGTCTCGGAGCGACATAAATCTACATCTGGGCGAATTCAATTGATTAGCATGATTCAATTTGAGCATTTAAATCCTGTTGCCGAATCACATTGGCATGAGAAGATTTGGGAAACATTGTGAAGCAAAATTTTCAGAACAGTTTGGAATGACGTCTAAATGTGAAATTGATTCTTGTATCAAATTATCTACAAGAAAGACGGCAAGGCATACTTTTGCAGCAATTATCTAAGTTTTATTTACATTTTGTTTTTTAATGCAGTCGTAGATATTTCATTACTGTGTTATTAATATCTTATTCGAACTACAAATAAATCACGAGCAGATGATAAATAATATTTAATTAATTTGCGAACGAATATTAAGGAAAATAGTTGATTTGGCTTTTAGAAGTTTAAATTATAGCTGGGTGCTGTGTTTCGATTTTTTTTTCTAATGTGTATAAATCTAGTGTAGAAACGGCTGTTGATGATATTTACTTTAGGAACCTAGTTTTTTTCCCGATTAGAACTTCAGTAAGTATTTAAGTAACAGGAAAGTAGGCTATTTTAGTTCTTTATGAACTTCTTGTTTTCAATGCGATGTTTTACGTCCCTATAATCTTTGTTTTTCAAATTTTGATCTAGTTTATATTGTAAAACTATTTATTAATAATAAAAAAAAATTAACTTATTTTTAAAAAATGCGATTATAGGGACCTGCAAATCAACTATATGTATCATAGAAAAAAAAATTGCTTGTAAAAATACCCAATACAGCCGGAGAAATGTGGCATACTTTTTATTTTTTTCCCCATAGGATTAACACCAGAGAGAAGCCTTCGCTTGAGAAGCCGATTCTCTGTCCTATTCCCCCCTTAATTCCGTTCATTTTGCTATTCCATATAAACTTTTAAGAAATCATCGTTTATTTGTTGATGTTCTTACAAAATCAAATATCATTGCAAATTTTTATTTATAGAGATAATTTTAGAAATTATACAATAAGTTCTCCAAAGATCTGGATATTTTTAATATGTCTTTTAAAGTTTTTAAAGCTGCATGTGTTCAAATTTTTAACTGATTATAGTCTTTTTATAGTATTTTTGCGGTTTAATTTTTATGTTTTATTTGTCTGTGTTTTTTCTTTGCACCACTGTAATTGGATTTGTTTTTATCTGTAGTGTGTGTATTTTCTAATTAAATAAATAATTGTGACTTTTTATCACAGGTGTTCCACATCTGTCAAGAGGACGGTCGCCACGATTCCTTCCTGTGCCCGGTCGGAACCATCTTCAACCAGATGCAGCTCGTGTGCGACTGGTGGTTCAACTTCAAGTGCGAGGACACGCCGGATTACTTCGGGGACGTCCATCATCAGGGACCTCCTCGAATGAGGGACGCCATGATGAAGAAGATCCAGCGACGCTTCCGTAACGCTGATGCGAACGAGGTCGATCGAGGAAGTCGACAAGGCATGCACAGGAGTCGAATAATGAACCTGTTCGCGCCGAAAATGCGTTCCGGAGACATTTGGAAGAGAAGGATGGGGAACTCTGTGGAAGGCATGTCCGAAAATGTCATGGCGAGGAGTCGAGATTTGGAGGGAGATTCCAAAGATTATCTAGAGAAGAATCAAGATTTGGACAAGGCGGATCCAGAAAAACCCTTTGAGAGGAATCAAGATTTGAAGTTTAATTCAACGGATGCGTTAGATATTTCCACCACTGATGTTCTCACGACTACTGCTTATTCCTCACATGATGATTCGCATTTAGAAACCCCAAGTTTAGATACGATAGATGATTTGAAAATAAAAATGTCTTATCAAACAATCAGGTTAAATGAAGCTATGGAAATCAATGATACTGCAGCAAACAACAATAATATGAATCTTAGTCAATTTGGAAGTACACCAACCATGATTACTATGAATCAGGATACATTTTTTACGACAGAAAACGTTGTTTTGGATAAAACAACAAATAATCTTAATGAAAGTTCTGATAAATTTCTTTACTTGATTGATGGCGATCAGAATAGTAACCTTACCAGTCTCCCTCATTTGACAGAATTCAACCATTCAATTCAAGAACCAAACCCGACTTCAACGCAGCCTAATGACTCCATGGAGTTTCGTTCTTTTTCGAATTTCAGCTCCAAACTAGAATCGAATGAGATTCCTTATGCAACCAAAGACTTCAACAGCACACTAGGGAATGGCGCCAACGTAACAGTGTCCGTCACCATTCGTGCTGGAATAAGTCGACTGAAATGGAAAAGACTGCCAGAAGTTAGGAAAAACATGAAGTTGAAGACAGATTCAGATGAACACGAGGTTGATTCTCCCATGGATTTAGTTCTAGGAAGATTCAGAATGAGGAATAGGCCTAATACGCGAATAGTGTGGGTACCAGCCAAGAATAATGCTCTGAAAAGTAAAAGTATTTGGAAAATCATGGTCAATTCCAAACCTATATCAAGGAATTTAAGTCAAAATCCGTATGATATGCTTTTGAGTAGGCACCAAGCAAATCATAAAAATTACTTAATCGACAGTGACCAATCCAATTCCCATGTGTCGCAAGAGATTGAATATGTGCCAAGTACAACACTTCAAACAGATAATACAGAATTAGCATATAGTTTTGTGGGGCCATCAGATAACAGATTACCTAATTCTAGTTCTGTGCCAAAAATAGTGTTCGATGAGCCAATTGCCTTACCATTGACTAGCAATAAAGCACTAAAAAATCAAGACGATTATCATTCATCTCAAATGAAATTAGACAATATACTAGCTTCACCATTGACCGGCAATCAAATGCCAAATAATGAAGATTTCGTTAAAATAACATTTGATGAACCGATTGCTATGACTTTGACAGACAGTAGTATACCAATAACCGAGGAAAGTACTATTTCTTCTCGAACAGTATTCAACAAACCCATAGCTTTAGCTTTGACAGACAATAGAAAACTGCATACGGATGATAGACTTGAAATAAAAGAATTAACCAATTTAGAAGACGAAAAAGAAAATAATGTGACTATAAATCCGTTTACAAAAGATGTATCATCTTTAGTTAGCCAAACAAAACATTTTCTAGAAAATAAAGGACAAGAAATTGAAGAATCCAAACACACCCCAAAAGATAAAGATTGTGGACGAATGTGCATAAACTTTCTTCAAGGCATGGAAAATTCCAATTATGAAATGAATTACTACATAACGCCCCTTCCTATGAAGTCCGAAGCTTTAAATGAATTCATACCTCATTCTGAAGATAGATATCTGAAAGCTAAACTAAGTACCAACAGAATTCATCCAATGAAGGCTTTTAGACAGGCTGAAGCTCTAAACGAATACATTCCTTATTCCAAAATCCGAAACTTCAGAACAGATTCGAATGCCATAAGATCTCCACAAGAGAAGGTTTCAAGTAGAACTGATACATTGAACGAATATGTTCCTTATTTTGAAAACCACCAAAACAACAAAGCTGACTTAAAAAACATTAGACCTAATCTAAAAAATAATGAAGGGCAGGCTGAAGCTTTAAACGAATATATTCCTTATTCCGCAGACCATCAAAACCTCAAAGTTGAATTTAGCAGAAGAAGCTTTCTGGGCGTTTCTCCTGCTCAGGAATTCAGTGTCAAGTATGATCCGGATCCCCAATGCAACGAAGATTTCGAAGAAGGACAAGACCTTCTAAAAGGTTGGAGCATCATAGTCGACGCTGGTTCTGTCACCAAAGAGAAAACTGTTAAAAGAAGGGGATGTGACAGCCTCTTCAATGACAGCAAGATCATCGTTATGAAACCACACCGCAGCAATGGTGGAAGATCTAGAAACTCAAAAACTAACTACCCTAGTAAAGACAAAGACCAAAGAATAGATATAAGCACAACGGATCAACAGTATTGGCTATCACTTGTTAGAAACTGGCTGGATGCCGCACCAAAGTCAAAGTCAGGTCCGGCCTCCTTCAAGAATACTGAAAAGAGGAAAGAACTTCCTGAACTGAAGCGTAAGCATGTGCCCCAAGATAGTACAAAAGGAAAGGACCTCACTAAAATAGATGGGAGTATAAATGGAAATCATAGAAAGAACTGGAACAACAATCCTAATAAGAAAATTCTAAAGAATGGGTTTGATAAGGGATCAATTTCTCGAAGAAACTCTGGTTCTGATTCTAGATCAAAGTGGATCTGGAGTAAAGAAGAGGATTCGGATGCAATGAGTTCCCAAAGCAAAAGGAAAGAGTGGCACGTGGATGCAGATTATAAAGACATTGATGAACCAGCCAATCTAAACTATTTTTGGAACAATCAAAAAGTTACTTCGGGACAAAAGTCCTCTGAAAATTCCATGTATTTTCCTAAAAATATTGCTGCAGACAGTTTTCTTGAAAACAGTAACAGCGCAACAAATGAGAACATAGCCGCAAGTCTTTTAAATTACCAACCTAGAGATGAAGATAAAGTTGACTTCAAGCAAGAATATCGTGCCAAAAATATAAGAGGCAAACGTGACTGGGCATCTCAACAAAGAAATCGAAACAGACAAGATTTTATGGTAGAAGATGTCACTACGGGTATTTCTGGAGGTGAAGCGAGCAGTATACCCTGGTCATCAGATTATTTTGACGGTATACCTTCCAGATTGCGAAAGTTCAGTGAAGATCTCCAAAAGTCTATTAATGAAAATCCATCATCGGTTGACGATGGAATAAAGACATACTCGTCAGAAGATGTATATAAACAGAGTTTTTCTTCAAGCGGTATAGATTCATCCCCCAATGAAGGAACAGATACGAACACTAAATCTGGTTGGTCATCTAAGGGAAGACCTTCATTCAAAGACAGCAATTTTGATTCGGGAAGTCAAGGATATACACCCAATCGAGACGGAAGAAGAATTTCAGATGATAGAAACATTGTAAGTAAGGATAATCTGCCATTTCCCAGTCAAGCAGATAGAACAAATTGGGGTTCCACTGATTCGAAAATGTCTGCAAGACCAACTTTCCCTTCTAAAACTAACACAAACAACGGATGGTCTTCAAAAGATAAACAGCAAAAATCTGATTGGTCACCTGATCAACGAAAAGATGAAGAATGGACTTCTGGAGACCAACAACGGAAAACTGATGTAGCTCCAAATACAGCTTGGTCTTCGAAAGATCAGAAAGGTAGGGCAGATTGGGCTTCTGACAGTAAAAAAGACAACAGATGGTCATCCAATGACCAACAAAGTAGAAATAACCAACCATTGGATAATAATAGAAGAGATCAAACTTGGGCAGCGGATGATCAACAAGCAAAAAGTGACTGGGTGTCCGATAGCAAAAGAGACCAATCGTGGTCTTCAAGAGATCAACAAGAGAAAGCTGGTGCTGATTCTGATAGTAAAACTAAGTTTCCTGAAGACAACAAAAGAAAAAATTCACCTCCAGGAGCCCAGAAAGGAAGGCCGTGGTCTGCAGATGATCAGCAGAGTATGGCTGATTGGCCTTCAATTAGTAAAATGAACAAAGACTGGTCTTCTCGCGACCGACAAGAAAAATCAGATTGGTCTACAAATAACAACAAAGGCCAATGGTCTGACAGCTCCAGCAACAGAAAATATTTTCCTTCTCAAAGCAAGGGAAGAGCTTCGCCTTCGAAAAGTAATGGAAAGGACACTCCAAGAACAGACAAAGGAATACCTACTGGCACTGCTCAAGAAGACATCAGTGGATCGGCATTAAATGAAAATAACAACTGGAATGTCAAACAAATGGTGAAAAAGCCAATGTGGAGTTTAGATGAAGATGACAATGATTTCAATGTTAAACAAAATGATAACAACTGGTCGGATGATGCCAGAAGTGAAGAAAGTCCTTCGAACAGAGATAAGTTAAGTAGAAGACCGAATTCACGTGCTCAGACGGATCAAGATGATAGCAAAAACATCCCACGTGTCTCTAATGGACGAGACTGGAATCCAGATAGTTCTGCAGATAATTTCAACATTAGGACTCCTAGCAGATTTAATATAAACAACCCTAATACGCAATCGACAGGCTCAAAAGGAGATAATGCGAGAGATTCATTGTTTCCTATTAATATTGACACTCGAACTACGAGCTTAAAGGCAGGGTGGGATTCAAATTTACAGTCTTCAATTGAAAACATTCCTTCACGAACAAAGTTCGATTGGTCACCAGATGGTGATTCGGCTCCTTCTTTTAGTAAAGGCCGAAGTAGCGAAAATGGTGATGGCTCTAGAACTCATAACTCAGACAATAGTAACAAAGGTTTGTCAAGAGATCCCACTTCAAGTTGGTTTGATAGTGCAGAAGGTTCATTTTCAACTAGATCCAATCCGTCAAACGGGAGGCCAGTTTGGACAGATGACGAGCAATATTTCACCCAAACCTACAAGTCAAACCACAGAGATGAAATGAATACGAATAGGGGTTGGGATTCTGATGAAGATTTGGGATCAAGCAATAGCGGTCTTCCGTCTTGGTCAGATGAAATGAATGACGACAAATGGAATTCGCAAATGAGGTCTGATAAATCGGACGAAAGCAAAATGCCGTCTAAGAAAGGTGGTTGGCCTTCGAATCCTGGAGACGGTCGAATGTCAAGAAAAAATGACGAGAATGCACCATCTGGTAAGAGGAGAGATTGGTCGGAAGAACCCAAGCAAATACCAAAGGCAACGAATGATTGGTCTTCCAAAAAGGGATCAGATCGGTCCACCCAACCTCCAAAAACCCCTTCCTCTAAAGTTAACAGAAGAGGTGGTCCAGGAAAAAGTAGCCAGGGAACGAGTGGTAGAGGTATCCAAAGAAGCAAAGGTTCCACAAAAACAGGGACACCAGTTTCGAATACGCCTCCTTCCAAGCCATGGAAAGACGAAGAAAATGCATCGAAATCGATCAAAGGAGGGTCTGGGAAGAAGGAAGAGAAAATAATGTGGAGTCCCCAGATAAGCAGTAATGGGGAACTCGGAAACGGATGGGTCCCAGTCACATTGAGACCCGGTCTTCAAAAGCCAAAGAATCAAACTGGTTCTTCAAAAGGCAACGATGCCTGGTCTGGTGTTAAACAACAGATGGACAGTGGATGGGACAGTAGAGATGCTTCGGGAAATACACCTCAATATAAAATGGACTTGGTTACAGAGAATAGTGCACAAAGTTCTCAATTTCCAGCTGATAGTGTAGGTCATCCATTTTATATATCATCATCCAATAGAAGATTCAAAAGGGCAAATCGGCTTATTTCTATTACAAAGAAGTATATAAGGCCACATTTGGCACCACGCAGAATTTACAACATTGATCAAAGACTACTGACCACCAAAGCAGATGTCAGCAACAGATTTTATTTGGCGAGTGCAAACTTAGTAGTTGGTGAAAATAATGTTTCCAAAGAAGAAAACAAAAGTAGCAGTGATTTCCAAAAAAATGTGCGGGATTTGTACAAGTCTCATAAACGATACAATGAAACGATTAAAAACTCCATTCCTTCCCTTATTCGTATAAAACATTTAAGAAATGTATCAAAAACGAAAAATTTTGCCTTTGACAGTGAACATAAGTTTAATGTTTCAAATGATGAAAATGCAATCCATCCATCATCACCTAAAATTGCTCACGAAAATTCAACGCATCAAACACCAATTTTTAGGTTACAACACATTGAAAACTCACTTTTGGAGAATATCAGTTCTAATGCATTAGAAAAGCATCAGGAGACTTCGGAAGGAGATAGTGTGATGGAAGAATCAGAAGCAAAAGAATTATGGAGTTCTCCTTTTGATTCCTCCAACGTACCAGAATCAGGTTGGATTCCATTGTTCAAAGTCAATAAAACTTCAATCAGCATTCCTCCAGCAAATTTGTCTGATAACGAGTCTAACTTAACTGAAATAAGTAATATTAAACATGATTTTGACAACAGAAAAGACCTAGAACAAATTGAAACAATAGTTTTTGTTGATTCTATAAAGAATAATTCCGAAAACGTATTTGATTCGCTTACAAATTCGACATTCTTTAATGATGCTTCCGATAAAGAAGCACTAGAATCTGAATTCCATTACATAGCACCAGCGCTTAATTTCACAATTGACATTGACTCAGAGAAAATGACCAAGGAAACTGATCAAAACGCAAAATATTGGGATACAAATCTGACTGTCATACCATTTTCTGATATCATGAAGCAACTTAGGAGAAACGAATCAAATAACGACGAACTAGAAAGCACAATAGACAATTCAAATTCTGAGGAGGAATGGAACATCCCGATGAAATCCACTCCTAAAATGTATAATCTGAAGTTGGTAAACGACAGCGAGATGCAGAATAGGAACATTGGAAGTTCATGGACATTCAACAATGCATCTGCAGCTTGGGTTCTGGTCAAGGATGACCCTAGTATTCCGAGAACCCTTCCAGAAAACCGTGCCTCAGCCGACAACAACAGCAAGCAACGCATTGAGCCAATCCAGAGAAATAACACACTCTACAGATTGATTGTTGGAAATAGGACACGGGCAGTGGATGTTTCAGAGCTGAAGCATAGGACTGAGGAAGCTCGTTCCAAAATTAGAAGTCTTGGTGACGGGGAAACAAACAGATTTTCTTTCGATTTGAAGAACTGGCAAAAGGATTCGGGATGGACGCCATTAATTCGAGCCATCGGAAGTGTAAGAACTAGGAACTTAGATCAGGACAAATTCCAATTGGTCAGCTAAATATGTTTGCAAAATTAAATATAGAAGCAAAAGATGCTCGAACTTTCCTCGCAAATCAAAAAGTGTTGAAGACTATTTGGACGAACTCACGTTTATTTGATGATCCGTCAAAGGCTTAAGGTTCGACGGCAATAAAAATAGCAATGTGAATATAAAATTCGATTTTGCTTTCTTGTTATCGTTTTCGTGGCCACCATCAAGAAGAGAAAGTACAATCTGTCTACATTTTCTTTAGAATAATTTAGTTGCAGTGATTATTCATATGATTCCTATAAGTGAATTGATTGGACTAAAACGAATGGATATAGAAAAATTAGAGGCGATATTGGATTGTTTCGACTGGTATGCACAATATGTATGACATGTTAGAAGCATGTTTTTTAATGTTTGAGGATGATAGCCAAACGTTTTCGGCCCACATTGACCAAAAATTATATTTTACTGAAACCCACATCGTACAGAAATATTGCTTTGAAAACCTGATATTTTTTAGAAGACATAAATTTTTTTGGAATTCAATAACAAAATGCGACTCCGAAGTGACCTGTAGTTTTTGTTTTAATTATTAGTATTACTTAAAAATATATTTTAATAATTTTCAACATATGGCGCCTTGATTCATACATAAAAATTTTGAAAATTAAATATTATATATTATGTATAATATATGTATAATTATAATAATTATTTATATTAGATATATATATATATAATATATATATAATTATATATATAATAATATTATATAAATATATATATATATATATATATATTAATATATAATTATTATATTAATATAAATATTATAATATTATTATATGTATTTAATTATTATATATTAATATATATTATAATTTAATATATATATATATAATATATAATTTAAATATATATTTTAATATATATTTTTTTTTAAAAAATCATGTAATTTCGCAATTAAATTTTGTTATTTGATTCCAATTAAACTTACTGTCTCTCGTTAAGTTCAAAATTTTAGAAGCAATATTTATGCACGATGTTGTGTTCGGCATCAACCCTATAGGGTGCCCAAAAACACTGACAATCACTTTAAAGTTAAATAGATGAATACGCGTATAAGAGTCCTCCGACATTTGTGACAATTGAAGAGCTTAGTGGAAGAACGTGCTAAGTGACATTTTTGAAAAAATTGAGATTTGTGTGTCAATAAACATATTACTAAGTTTTTTTATCGATAACAAGTTTCCCTTTTTTCATAAACATTAAATATAGTATAATTTGTACGCTTTACAAGTACCGTTTTCAACAGATCTGAGTGCAAACGAAAAACTTTAAAGCTCATTTTCTCGTTTTCACATTTTTGTCACTTAGCACGTTCTTCCACTAAGCTCTTCAATTCTGAATTACTATTGACACGGTGTAACAAATTATTAACAAGTCAAGTCTTTAATTGACCATCTAAAGAAAAATTTTAAATATATAGAAATATTGAGGCGATATAGCGAAATATTGACGTCAATTGGATTGTTTGTGGATGTTAACAAGCAATATCTCTCTTCAACACTTTGCCCATTAGTGATAATAACATCAATCGTTAAAGGAACCACGATGCTCCTTTCTCACGTGACCTGTGAAGCCCGTACATGAAAGGACGTCATTTTGGGACTGCCGGCTAAATTAAATGTGTGTTGTTGTGGTTGTTGTTGTTTTGTTAACTTTTTTTTATAATCTTTTTCTATAGATACTCACCTTTTACTATTTTAAAAGTTGTTCTGAAATGTTTATCTGCATTTTTGAAGTTTTCATGAATTTATATAGTTTTTAATTTTTTGAAGTTTAATTATATATGATGAACTGATGTTTTTAAGAGGGACTGTCAGTCCCATAGAGCTAATGCATTAGTTTTGAAATCACAACTTCCGCAGAAGTATTGTTTTGCCATGTTGTCCCATTTTCACCAGTAAGGGAATCATCATAACTTCAATTTGAGACAAAATTGAAAAGAAAATAACATCCGGTTATATAATTATTAATTGATAAAGTTTTAAATTAGTGTCGCCATCTGCTGTGTATTTTGGGGCATTTTACAACTTCAAAAATATATAATTAAATAACTAGATAACATTTTCGTTTCAAATTCGTTTCATTTCGATGTTATGTTGATTCCCCTACCTGGGGAAAAAGGGCTAACATGGCAAAGCATTACTTCGGCGGAAGTTGTGATTCCAAAACTAATGCAATAGCTCTATGGGACTGACAATCCCTCTTAAGGATAAATAAAATTGCTCCGGGCTCCAAACGAGTGTTTAGGCTTTCAATGGGCCCTACAATACTGCCCCATTTTGGATACTGATGTGTTTTAGAGAAAACAAATTTGCTCGCTCCCCAAAAGAATGTTTTGCTTTAAAAGCATATTTGGCAAGCAATGTGCGTCAATCACCAATCAATTTTCTATATTCGTATACAGAACATACGGCTTTAAAGTGTCTTGTATGGTAACAGATCTCTATACAATTCCAATGGGGAAATTATTGACCATGTTTTTAAATAAAGTATACGACATGTACTTTACGAAAACTTACCAAAAAATACAGACGAAAATTATTTTGCCATTATAATAAATTATAAGCATAATTTTAAAGATATTAATTAATTATAATTGAAACAAAATTTTATTATTTATTCCCGAACTACAGATGGCAGCACTAACAGCATGTAAATATCTAAACAATTTTTTTAATTATATAACTAATTAATATCTTTAAAATTATACTTAATTATTTTAATGGCAAAATAACTTTCTTCTGTATTTTTTGGTAAGTTTTCGTGAGTACATGTCGTATACTTTATTTAAAAACAGGGTCAAAAGTTTCCCCATTGGAATTGTATAGAGTTATGTTACCTTACGACCTTTAATGACGTCACTTCGAGTGTTCGCAAGGTAGTATGAGAAGGAAGCATCGTTGACTCATTACCAATACGTATGATGTCAGCTCGGAAAACTTTGATTTTCACAACTCTTTCTAACATTTCAACACCCATAAGTACAAAAGTCGAGTACTAAACTGCAACTTGAGCGTGAATTAGTCATTAGCAAAAACTAAATTGAGAAAAGTTATTTTTTATAATTGCGTGAAAAAATCCGATTTTTACACTATAATTTTAATATCAGACGCGTGCGAAAAGTTATACTTTTTAGAAACAGTGATAAAAAATTACTTTTTTCACCCAAAAGCAGTGAAAAAAAGTACTTTTTTTCAGTATTTTCATAAGATGCCAACATTTCAAGTAAAATTTCTATTTCATAATATTCATAAAATCCAGAAATTTATTGATCTGCTTTATTTATAAATATTATGTGCGTGAATGTTATTATTTTTTATTTTTGAATCAGTAACAATGTTCAAATGTTTGAATTTAAACTAAAAAATAAGTTTGTAGTTCCCGAGATTTATCGATGCCGACTTTCTTTACGTAAAAAAATTAGCACGTGAATTATTTTTGAACCAATGAGATTTGATTTTTTTCACGTAATTATAAAAAATAGTGTATGAAACACGTGTGAAAAGTAAACTTTTTAAAACACGTGTCATTATTTCAAAATCCACTAGTTTTAAAAAAGTGTTACTTTTCACACTTGTTGCATAAATAACTATTTTACCATTATTTAATTGTGTTCACCAAATCCATTTTTTTTTAGATTTATGTTATTGCTGTAAAGAATATTCAGCACACCAAAATTTAGGCGAAAGGAAACGATTGCCAACTCGCCAAAACTTCGTCTTGTAACTTTTCTGTACACATAAGTACACAAGTCGATAACAAAACTTGACTTGACTTAAATCACTAAAAATTATGATAAAAAAGAACAATTATTCTTACGTTTAGATTTACATGTATTTTTCAGGATTATGGATTGATATTTTGTAAGAAAAAGTTATGTGTCAAGCGTCCTGTGTGTGTTTATTAATTTATTTAATATTTATAATTTAATTTATTGTTGCTTAATCACTATTAAATTGACTATTAAAGTATTTCAAAAGAAATGTTTATTGTTGTTTTTTTAATTAGAAATTATGTAATTAATTAGGATTAAGTCTCAAATGCACTGCTCAAAACAATTAGGAGAACGCATGGTTTAAACTCTTTCACCTCCAATGATTAAATTGGGAATCATCAGCTTCCGATTTTTTTTCTCACTAAGTTGAGCTCACGTTTATTTATCGTTAGATGGAAGAATAATGTCTTTTGAAGAATTACATAATGTTTTTTTTAATTAAATGAAAATATGAAAAACATGGTAAAATAAAATTCACTCTGAAACAATTTTATTAAATAAATTTACCCAAATTTCTCCATGTTTGCATTTTTAGATGTTCAAAAATTAATTTTTACTATTTTTAACAAATAAAGTTTTGAAAAAATTATTGTTATAATTTATTCAAAAGTTATGATTTCAAATCTTTCCCCTTAAATATTAGTTAAAAAAATTTAGATTTTTGTTCTCTGATTTTTACCATTTCATTCTGGGTGCATAATGAATCTATTTCACAAATTTTAGATTTTTAGAATAAGAAGTTGGGACTGAAAAGGTTAACAAAAGTACGCAAAGTGATCCCTTAATTCTTTTGAGCAGTATAGATCAACTGATATAATTCATATGTCATAGAGTATAAAAATTGCTTTAACTTTAAAAACTTAACTGTAAAAACATCTTAATATTTAATAATCTATAAACACTTTGCGTTTAGCATATTATTGCTAAAAGTGAACTTATTATCAAAGAAATTTAAATATTGTAGGGAAAATTTGTGATAGATTTCTTCCAGTCACGTGATCTGACAAGCTTTTACTATACAAACTCTTTGTAAAAAAAATTTAAGGAGGGCCAAGTTTGGCCTAGCCCCACATAATTATACGTGAAATTCTTCTAAATCCATTTTATCTCAATAAATAGAGCTCGTAGAACATACCTTCAAGTCCAAACATTGTATTCGTTAGTTTCTAATATAAACAATCACAAATAAAGTTGAGACAGTTTTAATTCTTTTTTTTTATAACTAACTGCTCATACTCAATCGTAATTTCCAGCCTCAATATCGCTTTGAAAGCTACTCAAAAATCCAGCTATGGATTTCTCGCTTCTGTTTCACACGTGTATAGTCTGGCTGCCACAACTTAGCATCCCAAATATTTCGATTGTGGAAGATTCCACTTTGAATTAAGGTTTTAAGCCGAAGGCGGCAAGTTTGCCAGCCCAAGGCGTTTGGCGAGAAGAGGGGATTGTTGGTCGAGTTCGATTGTAAATAATGTATCACACTAGAACTACATATCAGTTATTGGCGATAGAGGATTGTTGTTGATTGCTGGTAGCGGTTAGCGATTATACATGTATTTCTTTGTTATCTTAACTTGATCATTAATCGATATAAGAGTGAACCCAATGCAAGTTCGATCTACCCTTCAATTGATAATCTGTTTCCAAACCTTAAAGAAATATGCGCCCATAAAAGCAATGAATCGCCAAACATAGTAACTCTTGCTCAAAACCAAAACCTTCCTTACTTTTTTTTCGAAGTGGACTGTTCCACAATCAAAATATTTGGGATGCTAAGTTGTGGCAGCCAGACTATACAAGTGACAATGACGTTTCAAAATACACTGCTCAAAACAATTAGGGGAGCACTTTGCGTACTTTTGTTCCTCTTTCAGTCCCAAATTTGTATTTTTTATTCTTAAAATCTAAACGCTTTGAAATAGATTCATTATAAGTCCAGAATGAAACGGTAAAAAACAGGGGGGGGGATCTTAATTTTTTCAACTGAAATTTAAGGGGGGGGGGGGGTGATTGGAATCATAACTTTTGAATAAGTTATGACAATAATTTTTTCAAAACATTATTTGTTAAAAATAGCTGAAATCAATTTTTAAACATTTAAAAATGCAAGCATGAATAATTTAGGGTCAATTTATTTATTAAAATTGTTTTAGAGTAAATTTTAATTTTATCATGTTTTTCATATTTCCATTTAATTAAAACAAATATTATTTAATTCTTTAAAACACATGATTCTTCCATCTAACGATGCAAAATGAAAATATATAACTTTATAGAAAAGGAAATCTCCAGCTGATGATTCCAAATAGAATCATTGGAGGTGAAAGGGTTTAAGCCATGTGCTCCTCTGCAACCGATACTGATGATGACAGTTGATAAGCATGGGCAGAAATCAATCGTTTCTACATTTATTATCGTTTGCTAATAAAAATCAAATCAAGAGTTTTAATTTTACACTTTCACTAAAAGAAAGACTTGGGAATATCATCCATCATGTACGGGAAGGTAAGTTTAAAAAAATTATTGCTAGTATTTACGATTAAATAATAAATTATGAAATAGCGTCAATATAGAAAAGAAGCCAAATAGTTTTCCTCCAGCAGTTGGCAACGGTCGCGTTTTCTAAACATTGAGCAGGGGTGCCTACAGGGGGGGGTCAACGACGCAGACTGCGTCGTTGAAATTTTAGGGGGGGGTCGAAAAAAATTAGAATTTTTTTTATGTGAATGGTTTATTTTGTCTAAGATAAAACTCTAATGAATTCTTGTTCTTTCTAATCATCTGCCTCCCCCCCCCCCAGATACCTAGGGGGGGGGGGGGCATAACCGTCAAGAATCAAAAATGATAACCAAAATCCTAGAACATTACGAAAAGTAGAACATGGATAATGGCATATTTTTGACATTTATTACCCATAAACAACCCATCACTTCTTTACAGCTTAAACAAAACTCTTGCAACTGGCCTTCTCCCATGTCATAAATCTCACGCAGTCTGTCTGTATAACATACAACTCGATGAAATGATGACTCCCGCATATTTATTTTTCACCCAATGACATTAGTGCAATTTTCCCGCTTAGAAGTATTACTTTGTTTAGATTGTTGTTTTCGAAACGGAGGAAAGCTTCAAAGATACACCTTTATTAAATGAATCTATTTGATCTATTTTAAACTAAATGAAGTTAAAATGCACTGTGCTATAACTATAAATACTCCAAGAGCTTATTTTGAAGTGCTATGGCAGTGATTCCGGTGAGATTTTCGTAATTATATATTTTGAATATTTTAAGCTTGTTAACCCTCTAAAAAAGAAAATTGGCTGAACTGTAAACTTGTTTTCACTGCTTGAGTTTTAAATTAAAATTTTAACTGAAAATTTAATTCCTTAATTTAAAAAATATTATATTTCTGTAATAGGTGGTTATAAATGACTCCTCCATGCTTTAAATTTTGGAATTTAATAAAATAATTAAATTTATAAAAATTTAAAAATTATGTGTGTTGCTGGTAAACCAGTCATTTGACGGATTTATACGTCTTTATCCTTCAGAAGGTTGGGAAAATAAAGAAAGGATACTAAAAGATTTTAATTATATTTGATATAACTGATAATTTGAGTTTCAAAGTTTACACTTTAAAACATGTTTGTGCACCAAAAATATTAATCAATATTAATAATGAAAAACATTGTTTAATTTTTTTAATGTGCATCTGGATTTTGAAAATTATTACGTGGCTTTTTTTTGTATAAAGATGACTAAAGATATAAAATTACATATCTTAGTTAGAATACGGTAGGGTGGTGGGATTTTTTAACAGTTTTCCCTCTCCATTTCCAAGAATTAGATGGCAGCTTTCAAGACATTAGATTTTAAAAATGTTCACCCCCTCCCTTCCCTTCATGGAGCACTCGAGATAGTAATAATTTTTATTATCTATTTCTAGTTATTTATTTTGAGAATACTATAAAATTACATGTTGAGGTTTAAGCTGTCTTTAGACGCAAGACCTCAAGGAAGGAACGGGGCCTTTTCCTGACAAGTGATTCTAAATTGTTGATTTTAATAGAAATTTTTTGCAGAATTGCACTTTTTAATAATTAAACTCACCTTATAAGTTATTTAATTGAATAAAACCCTTAATTTGGTACATTAATCAATCACTTGATGCTCCAACTATATTAATAAACCAAAATACGCACACTAATTTGAATTAGTCGTCTTAATAAATGTAATAAAATCTATTAATTAGTCGTAATAGCCTTACTATCCTTGGTTTCAATATCTTAGATGAGGCTAGCCATCGTCTGGCAATTACAATTTAACCATTCACTCAGTCACATAAATTTCTGTTTTCAAGTGGTGCAGCTTTCAAACGTAGTATGATGAACTCGAATTTCAAGAGGCATGTGGTGTGGTACAGAATGGTCATAAACTGGAATCTTACGTTTATGCTGATTGGTCGATTTTGATGTTAAAAGAGAGTTATATGTCTATGGGTATGAGCATTGCTTTAGTTTTAGTTTTGTGAAGTTGATTTTGAACAATAACAGTAACTGGCACTAAATAAGTCGTGATCAATTATAACAGAACTTCATGTTTATTATTAACAACAACAAAAAACTGAAAAAAAATTTCTAACAAAACGTATCCGAAAATTTTCTAATTTTTAAAAATCGCATAATAAAACAGGAATCGCAACTAAAATCTTTAACAATCCAATCTGCAAAATGATAATTCTATTTTAAGAGGCCCGGCGTCGGAAGAATGGGTGATTGAATATAGTTAAGAAAGTTCAATTCCTAGTTTCAGGGTAAGAATTTTGTTTAATATTTAATTTTAATTTTAGTAACTTAATAAATAGTAACATTTTTAAGTGAAACTATATCAGTAAACATAATAGAATTATTCTGATTTGTTTGTTAATGTCGAATGTGTTGCATAGAAGGAAGCTGTTTTTGGATCACGTATCTGGCTATTTTAATTGATTTAAAAAGTAATATAATTACATAAATTTTGAGCGGAATTTTTACTGATTATTTAGATTCCCGATAGCTTTTGCTGTAAAAAAAAATCTATTTAAAGGAAAATTAAAAATAAGTTGCAATTCCGGATTATAAAAGCTATTAAAAAACGTGCTTCCCTTTTCAATTAGGGGCAACTCTGCGTTGACCTATCAGTAGAAAAATATTCAAGAAGAAAGTCAGTACTTCGGTTTTATTTCTTAGGACAAAGTTACCCCATTCGATGGTACTTAAAATATCATTTTACTATAAAGTTTCATGTATACACCATAAAGATTCCTATCTATACACAATGTGGTGTAAATTACTTAGGTTCAGTACTCCATAAGTCCATATAAATATAAAAACCACACCGGGTTTTTTTTTTGGGGGGGGGGGGCGGATTTAAAAAAATTCTAGGGGGGGTGCGTCGTTAGCTCTGGGGGGGATCGGCACCTCTGACATTGAGTAGTACATCCATTATTATACATCGTTGTTTTTAATATCTATTTTTCAATCTTTGAACCACACAAAAAGTATCTGAAGATATAATCGTACGCTTGCAATTAACTTCGGCTCTTTTTTTCTTCTTTTTTTTTTGACTGAATGCTTAATATATGTAATTCTAGGAATGGCTGTTTATAGTTCTGTTTTCATTAAATTTTAATTGTATTTTAATATTTAAAACATGTTTTATACAAACTGGTTGCTATTTTTTAATAAAGACATAAATGAAAATTATTAGTTAAATTATTATTAAATTTATTAGTTTCTACAAATTACTATGTGATTTTTCAATAAGTATAGTCCAGTGGCGGATCCAGAAATTCGCCCTGGAGGGAGGGGGCACACAACAATCGTGGTGGGGTGCAACTAGAAATAGTTTCTGGGGGGGGGGTCAATTTTTTAATATTATTTTTAATTAATTTTTTTATTGGAATTGTTTCAAATTAAAAATATTTTTTATTGAATTTACTTTTCATTACAATTATTTCTAATTGAAAATATTTTTATATGAAATTATATTTAATTAGAATTATTTTAAATTGAAATTTTTTTATTAAAATTATCTTTAATTAAAACTATTTTTATTTTTTAATTTAATTCTCCATAGTAAATACAGATTTTTACTATTAATTTTTTTTACTAAATACTTTATAAACTTGCATTAGTTTTTATTTTACTTAACTAATGTTTGTATTGTTAAATCGATAATGGAAATATTTCTTATGACGTCATGGTCTCTATACTGCGATTCATTGGTTGTTTCGTTTTCATTGACAAAGTGTTGAAACAAGCTCATTGGTTTTTTATAACGTCACGTGCTCCGAACTGCGATTTCATTGGTTGTTTTGTTTTCTTTAACAAAGTGTTGAACAAGCCCCACTAAGAAAATTTTCACTTATTAATTTTGTTTTTTAATATCATTAAGGCAATTGCAAGCAAATTTTATAAATAATTATTAACCCGGCGTTGCACGGGTGTACTCTTAAAAACCCTAATTAGTAGAGTTTTTTTATGTAAACTTTTATTTTATACCAATTGATCCCCACTCCACTGGTCCACTCCATCTGGATATTATAATCTCCTCCCATTCTAATATGAGGGGTTGATTTTGTCCAAGCCCTTCCAGGAGTGTGAGGGCTTTCCCATAGGCTACTGTTCAAATTGCCAGAACAGCTATATGATATAATAGACTGTTTCTATTTCACGATTAGCGCAACGAAACTGCCCAAATTTAAAACTGCCAACAAAGCTGCCCAACGAAACTGCCCAAATAAAGATTCCACTTCATATTTCATTCAACTCGTTAGGGCTGGGGGACCCAGTCGGTAAAGAATTTCGTCTTGCATGCGGCAGGTCCCAGGTTCAGGTCCGGGCATCACCAAAATAACTGCCGACCTATAAACGGCTATTGCAGCCAAAAAATGTCCGACGAATAATACCCCGTGTAGAGGAAGGGCACTTTAAATATCCTCCAAATTCCCAACCTTAAAAGTTGCATTGGGTACCATCACGTGTCGGCTCGTAACTTGACTGTGGTTCTAAATTACGACTCCCGCTTCCAATAGTTCTCGTGTGTAGCTTTAATGCAAAGATTATTCAAACTAACCCTAACCCATACAACTGGATGGGAATAGCTACCCTACGTTAAATTTTCAACTTCGCCAAAAGCCGCCAATACCAAAATTCAATCGGCCATTACGCCATCTTAACATCAGAAAACAAAACAGACATTCATCCTCTTGTATGGTTGGAAAAGTTTTATAAAGTACAAATTCTTTATTTATGCCGAATATATTCCGCCATATCTTCATTTATTACCATTTGTAAACATCAATTAAATTAAATTCGGAAACATATTTAAAATTTAGTTGAGGAAATCTGATCCAGCATAAAAATATCTAAAGATTTAAAATCAACAAATAAAATAAAATACTGATATTCAAATAACAATCCAGAAAATTAAACGCACGTGCTCTTATTTTTTTATTTTCTTAATTTTCGTTCTCGCTGAACGCACTGAAATTAAAATTGAAATAAATAGTATAAATTCTAATCTTACAATGATATTCCTATGGGGAAATGTCTCACGTTTTGCACTCCTACACCCGTTTGGGTTCGAATAAAAAGTATCCTATAGCCTATTCCTGGTTCTAAGCTACCTCCCCACCAATTTTCAGCCAAATCAGTTCAGCCGTTCTTGAGTTATAAATAGTGTAACTAACACGACTTTCTTTTATATATATAGATACCTTTGATTAAATATAGAAGCTAATAACTTACTCTTATAATAATCTAATCTTCTTATGAAATTTGATGTATATTATATGATAGAAAGGCGCGAATAACTACCGAGTTTAACTAACACTTATTGTTACTTGGATAATATAAGCAAACTCAAAACCTTAAAAATAAAACATTTACAAAAATATGCACCGTTAAATAGCCCGTGTGGAATATAAACGGCGCCATTCTCCTAATAAATAAAAATAAAAAATATTATTTCTGAAATTTTTTCGAGACAAATTTTGTGATTGGCTACTTTTCATAATTCTTTTCTTTAACTTTTTGTAATATCGTGACCTTGACAGATTTGTGTCTTCTGGATTAAGACGTCATTCAGAATCTGAAATATACGTTTTCCCACCAAAAATTATGAAAGAAATATACCTTATCAATTATTTGATTAGAAAATTCAATAATATCCAGTGTAACTTTACATTTTCGGGGGGGGGGGGGGGGAGGCACGTGCCCCCTTAATAGATAAGTATTATTTTAATTAAAAACTATTTTAATTAAGAATTATTGTAATTAAAAACTATTTTAAATAGGAATCATTTTAATTAAAAACTATTTTAACTAAGAATTATTGTAATTAAAAACCATTTTAACTAAGAATTATTGTAATTAAAAACTATTTTAAATAAGAATTATTTTAATTAAAAACTATTTTAACTAAGAATTATTGTAATTAAAAACTATTTTAAATAAGAATTATTTTAATTAAAAACTATTTTAACTAAGAATTATTGTAATTAAAAACTATTTTAGATAAGAATTATTTTAATTAAATAATATTTTTTATTTAAAAATATTCGAAAATTGACGGATAAACACGAGCCGCTCAATGAAAAGCAACACACAACTTCTACTCAAAGGCGTTTGTTTATGCCCAGTAGCCATGTTGTTATGTCGGTTGGTTAGTTGGTAGACATATATATTCAGGTTTGTGTGCTTGGTCAGAGACCCGCTTATAAACATTCGTCAAGTAAGACAGACACAACAGACAACACGCACACATAAGTGGATCCATCTAATTTTTAGAGACAGAGGCCAACTAGAGGATCCCCAGAATTGGCTTGTCACCCCCAGAGGTATTGATTTGGTATGGGAACTTGGAGGACTTTCGGACCCAACAGATTTAACGAGCACGTACTCCGCATATACCCAACAAACACAAACATCCATGCCTTATCGGGATTCGAACCCGAACCCAGAGGCTCCAAAGGCTAGCTCCCTAACCGTTGCGCCGCCGGGTCGGCTGTTGTTATGTCACTCTTTCGATGGCGTATTACGAGGCATGGATGTCAACTAAAAAAAACAAATAATATATTTAAAAAAAACTCTAATTGATCTAGTAGCAGCGCCACACTCAATCTTTGAAAACCTATAAACCAGAGTGGTGAATATTCATTAAAGTATTGTATACAATAAATAATTATTGAGTTATGCATGTCCTACTAAAGCTAGAAATCAAACAACTTTTCTAGGCTTTGGCCAACTATAGTGGGTGACTTTTTTTGTGGGGATGAAGAGGATTAAAAATAGAGAGCTTAACAAGGGAGCCCCCACCCAGATAGGCCGGGATACGCAAAAAGGTTAATTCGGTTGTTTTCTCATCATATTTTTTTTTAAATACCATAATTGTTTAAATAATCAAAATCGGGTTCATTTTTAAAATGGTAATATCAAAATTATTTAAATATTAAAAAATGTGCAATAACATTGAAATTTCATCGATAAAATTTTGAAATTCATGTTTATTACTAGAACTAGAAAGACAAGTTAAACAGGTCAATAAAATATGGAGAACGTCGATACTTAAGCTAAGAATAAAACTATTTCTTTCCACAAATCAATATTCTTGGATATCAATTTGTGTAAGGAATATTTTTTCTCAATTTCGGGGGGACAAAGTACTGGTGAAGGATACAAAATGAAATAACTATGTAATGAGAGAAAAAAAATTGCATCGGCCGGGAATCGAACCCGGGCCGCCCGCGTGGCAGGCGAGCATTCTACCACTGAACCACCGATGCTCAGTAAGATCGGATAAAACAACAAATTCATTTGCAATTATGATTTCGTAATTTGTGTTAATATTGAATCATATTATATGAACTTATAATTTTGGTTTTTTTTACAGAGTAAAAAGAAATTGAGAGCTTTTTATTTCGAAGTGTGCCACTATAGCCTTTTTTCAATCTCAATGTTAAATAGAAAAAATTAGGAGCTATTGTGGTGTGGCACTGTATTAGAAACTAGGATTTAACCCTGGCAACTCTGACTTTATTAACCAAAATTCAAAAGAAAATGTAAATTATATTTTCCTGTTTATTGTATTCCCATAAAGAGAAGCGGTTTTTTTATGAATTTATTTTAATCTGCTAAAGAACGAAAGTAGAACGTGGGCCTGTGGCGCAACGGATAACGCGCCTGACTACGGATCAGGAGATTCCAGGTTCGAATCCTGGCAGGCTCGATTCTTTTTGCGATTATTTCGAACTTAGATTCTTTGTTTTATTCTTCTTTTAATAAATATCTATTATTGTTCAGAATTTTCTTTGTCAATTTTGTACCTTGTTTCAGATGACGTAACGTTCAGTTTTCATTCTTGCCTTCTTAAATTAGTTTTAGAGCCCCATTAATTTACATTATTAATTATTATTGCAGTAATTATTAAACCTAATTTAAATAATTATGAATACAATTAATTACTAATTATATAATTTTTAATTACTAATTAAATACCCCTAAATTCATTTTTTTATTTACATATTTACATTTAATTTTGAACTGAACTTGAAACAAATGCAAGCTGAGAAATTATTGACATGATAACACTAACTCGAAAAAATTAATATATTTTACTAACAATCGGTACATAACACTTTTGTCACCGAAGATTTGGTATCCAGAATGTTCAAATAAAAGTATAGGAGAAGCCAGAGAACTAAATATTTTTTTATATAGTATATTACACACAAAACTTAGTAAAGAAAAAGCAATTTAAACAAAATAATTTCATTTTAAATAATAAATAAGTTTCTAATCTATCCTCATTAAAATGGAATCTAAGCTCATTATAATGATTAAATGTCTGTTCGATTGTACAAGCATCAATACCGGCAGTCATTATAATTTATAAGCTAGATCACCTGAAATTTAATTTAAAAAGAAACAACTTATAACTTTTCTTATTCAATCATGCATTAAGGATCAATCATGCTTAGGAACAAAAGGCAGTTTTGGTCTAAAAGTATCATTAGTCTACACTCTACGCCAGAAAAATATTATTTTAAGGTCGTACATGGATTTTAAAAAAAATAGAAATACATTTTTGTCACTGCCATTGCATTATAATCTGTTAATAATTAATCATGCATCGTGATATTTATTATTATTAATAATTTAAAAACCGTTAATCAACAATTTTAAAATTTCACATCCGAAATTCACCTGTATGACGTCGAAAGTATACTTAAAAATATGAATTAGCTTCATTGAAGTATTAAATCATTTAATTGGGTTTGTTTTTGTTCAGCTTAAACTTTAAATATGTCCTATCAAATTTATTAGTTAGTTACCGGCCAAAACGTGATGTGCTTATTTAAAGAATGCCCGATTGTTTTGTTTTATTAAAAAGTTAATTTGCTAATATTGCCCCTTTTATTTTCTTTATTTAATTTAAAAGCTTAAATATTCTAATTAAAAAATATATTAAAAATAGACGAGATTTTTAATTAAATTTTTAAAAAAATAATAATTTTTACTTTGTCTCAAATGGCCACATCCCACCGCAGCTAGTAATTTTTAATGGTTATACGGAGACAATAATACGTGTCAATAATTTTTTCTTCCAATTTTGGCTGATCCTCTCATGCCACTTCGCGATCTGGCCAGCCAATTCCCGAAATCAAGGAAAGATTGGACATTGGTCAGCTAATTTACAGCGTTCTTAGATACTTCGCGATTTGACCGGCCGGCCGGCCAATTCGCGAAGTGGCCGAATTCGGGCTGTGGCCGTAACATTTACACTAATTTCTTTGAAAACAATTGTGCAATTAGTTTTGTAAATTCAGTAATTAGTAATTTTTAATTAGTAAATTTTTATCATTTATTATATTTTTATTTTAATAAATGTTAAGGTATCCGTACACGTTGAAAATTTCATTTTCGAAAAAAATTGATCATTGTTTTTCCTTGTTTATATTATTAACCATGTTTCTTGTTTCTAAAACTGTCATCATTTTAACTGTGCCCTAATTAGAACGAACGTAGTGATTAATTTAGTAAAGGTCAGTAGCACTATAGAATCAACCAGATGGCGAAACTTTAAATGCGTTTTTCTCGCATTTCAGTTTTTCAATAAATAGCTTCAGTTGGAAAAAGATAACTGAAAAAGTTATTGAGGAATATTAAAAATTCTACTAATTTAAGAAATTGTTGTCTAGGGAATATACCTATAAAAAAATGTAGAAATTTTTTTTTTTACCTATTAATCATTTTGACAAACTGCGCCGTAAAAAATGTTGAAAATCAGTCTTTTTTCGACTGCTAATAAAAATTTTATTTTTTAATAAAATCTTTTGAATTAAGGTATAGTCCCTAAACATAAGTTTACAGTTTAACTTGGGGTTTTTATTTTCTTAATAGGTGGTATAGCCTAATTGAAGTTTTTGACAAAAAAAAAAAACGTTGATAGAATGACCATATTTTAAAAAATTTGGTATATATACCAAATTTTACTTGCTATAAATAGCCATTTCTTTCACATACACACAAAATTATGTACTACCAAAGTTGTTTTCTAGTTCATATTTTTAAAAAGGTGCTCTGAACGTGTGTACGGATACCTTAAATTTATCTTTACACTTATCTCCTTTTATAATAAAATTTAATATTAGTAGCTTATCGTTTAATTTCTGTACAACAAATCCGGTGATTTAAATTATTTAATTAAATTTTAAATAAAAACATACGATAATTAATTAATTTCTTATTTATTACACTTTTTATTTTAAAAAATAGAACATTAATTATCTATTAAATACAAATACGAGTTTTGTAAAATAAAAACTAATTAATGTTTATAAAATACTAAATAAAAAAACTGTAGTTATACAATAGTAAATTAAATTAAAAATCAATTTTAATTAAAAGTAATTTTTATTAAAACTAACTTTAATTAAAAATATAAAAAAAATTTGAACCCCCCCCCCCCCTGGATTTTTTTCTTGTTGTGCCCCAGAAAACCTGTTATTTTTAGCCTACTTTTCTTTTTTTAATTCGAAAGAATTTAAAAAAATGAAAAAGTAGGTATTGACATGCGGTCGATGTCCGTCTGTGCGTACCCCCCTTCCAAAATCGGTTCTATCCATCGGATCTTAAAAATTCTTTTTTGTTAGAAAGCTATGACCTCAGATACCCAACTTTCATACCCAACTTTTTGTCCGTCTGTCTGTACGTCCGGACTGACATAAATCTACTATCTTTCGGCGAATTTCCCATTGAATTAGCATTGAAATTCAATTTTGAGTCATTTAAATCACTGTTGCCAAATCAACAATGGCATGAGAAACTTTATTTAAACATATTTGAAGCAAAATAATATTTTCATGAATCAGTTTTGGTATGACGTCATAAAATGTAGCACAATTTGATTCTTTGATTATTCATTATCTACCAAGAAAGCGGCAAGGCATACTTTTGCATGCAATTATGCTTAGTTTTAATTTACATTTCTTGTTTTTTAATGCAGTTCGGAGTAGTTTCATTACTTTTGTTATCAATAAATATTTAATTATTCTTCGAACTACAAATAAATCACGCGAGCAGATGATAAATAATATTAACTTAATTTGCGAAAGAATATTAAGGAAAATAGTTGATTTTGGCTTTTAGAAGTTTAAATTATAGCTGGATGCTGTGTTTCGATTTTTTTTCTAATGTGTATAAATCTAGTGTAGAAACGGCTGTTGATGATATTTACTTTAGGAACCTAGTTTTTTTTCCCGATTAGAACTTCAGTAAGTATTTAAGTAACAGGAAAGTAGGCTATTTTAGTTCTTTATGAACTTCTTGTTTTGTATTGAAACAATAATTGACTTTTTAACTACATTCATATTCTTAAACGCTATTAAAATGTCGTCGTACAAACCCCTCACTCAACGATAGTTCCATGTAAAACGCATCATTTTATTCGTTAAAAGGCGTTTGATTAAAAATCAAACGATGATTGCTTGGGCAGTTCTTGGCTGTAGCATGAGATCTGAATTTACGCAATATGATAGTAATTCCATTTACATGTAGAATTTTTTTTCTAATTATAATTTTATTAGAGAGCGAAAAAGGAGTCAAGTCGATGTAGTAAGCCGATACATCGATGGCTTCACTTGACAAGCCGGTTTTTGTCCGGCAGCATCTTTTTCTTAACTCTATGAGGATTGCGGACATGAAAGGGGGTTAGAACACCCACAAAGCAGCATTGTAAAATTAACTTTCTTTTAATATTAAATATCTTTATTTAATCATACAAAAAGTCTGGGTGCTTCTTAAAATCTACAATTTTTCAGCCTTTATTCAGCAGCCTCACAACAAATTTCTAATTATTTCAATTTAAAATGTATACTTAAAAAGAAAACACAGTAAGCACTTTCACAAAAATACATATACAGCTGAATATTTACATAAAAAAACTATGAAAATACAGTAGCCGCCGCTTAAATGAATCACATCCGTCCTAGTACGTTTTGAACCAATAAAGCGGCTGAATCATTTAACCGAAAGTCATGAAATTATCAAGAAAAAGTGGTCGTCATAAGACACAACATACATTTTTTTATACTTGTTGCTGAGTAATACTAGTACTACATATTATTAAGAAAAACACGTAATGTTATGTTTGATAAAATCAAGAAATATACAAATTAAACGATCATATACGAATACTTACAAAAATTTAATAATTCAAACGATATTATGTATAATTTTAAAATATAATTTAAAAGCATAAAACAATGTTTACTATAGTAATAAAATTTAGTTATTATATTTTGCTTACTTTAATGAAAATACTTTGTTATTTTCGACTGCTTTGTTGTGTCACTGATAAGTTTGTTTACCTTCTTTTCAATGTCATAAAAAGAATCATAATCATCACACGTAGCACCTCGTTGCTCTAAAGTTCTTAATATTTGAAGAGCCCGACGAGATTCATTAGCTGTCGGTGGTGGTTGTGTCTTCAGCTTTTAAGCATGATATTGCACATGACAGTGGCATATTTTTACTCCTCGCGGCCTTTAACTATTCTAATAAAGCGTTTTCTACGTCTTCTGCTTTGCCAACTCGATTATCAAATTTTTTTAGGAATTCATATTTTTCGGCTAAGCTAAAATCTTTCCGTTTAGACATCACGATAACACTCCAAAAAACCAAACACATGCTTAATTTAATCGATCAAAAATCAAAATGAGTCTACTGTTTACACCTGCATGCACATGTGTCGACTACAGATTCCCCCCCCCCCCCACTATAATTCTCTCTCTCCTTCCTTGCCTTAATAATACAATTTCTGCGATTTACCTTTTTTTAAAGATGGACTCGCCGGCGCCCCTTAGGTTCGCATTTGTAGTTAGAGGTCATTTGGGGGCAAAAAAATACCACGAATCGTAGAAAAAATGAACTTTTTCAGAAATTTTTGAGTCCTTAAAACAGCGGTAAAAAGGTGGTTTGATTCCGATAAGCTGCGGATTTTCAATGTAAAAAGTGATTCTGTTCTGTTCTACAACATTTATTCCAATTAAGCGGTTGATTCAATTAACCAGTGATTCCAAAAAGCGGCGGCCACTGTATATAATGAAATATATGAATATATATATAAAAAACTATGACGCTAAAAAATGTTTACTGCAAAAGTTCTTGGACAAAAGTAATACTGTTTTATACAGTTTATTCCTGTTGGTTAGTAGCAATAATTTGATATGGGAAGAAGGGAGTCTTAAATGTACAGAAGGACAGCAAAGCCTTGGTTTTCCCTATATTCTCGATAGAATAAACTTCTTTGCAGGGCACAATAAAAGTGTCGAGTCTTTCGAACGTGAACTCCGACTTGTGGATCACGACCTTCAAGCTACCTTTGGCCACAAGAAAGTGGATATTGTCCTCAGGAGAATACTGGCTGGCTTTCATCTCCAAGGGACAAATTTCAAGGAAACCGAAGGTAACATTGTCCGAGGCAAAGGTCTTGGTGAGGTAGTAGGGCACCTTGCTGCCCTCAGCAACTGTGATGGCGGTCCACTCGACAAAGTCAAAGGGTCGGTGAAGATGGACGTTCACCTCCTTTTCTCTGAAAGCATCGAAGACAGTAGTTTTCGGTATGTGTCTGGATGCCCCCTTCTTTTTCTCCTTCATTTTCATCTCTTCTTTTCGTTGCATCCTTTTCAGAATGGCTTGACGGCAACCATCGTCCTCTTTGCGTCCAGGGGATATGTTGGCAAATACGAAGCCTTCACCAGATTTGTATTTGAAGACCTGCCTCTGTCCCCGCCAAGTTTCTAGAGGAGGGATGCGAGTTCTTGTTCCACGGCGAACTCCCTCGGTTGAGGGGAGTTTGTTCTTCTGCTTCTTTTGATTTGATTTCTCAACCTTTGTTGCATCAGCTTCATTATCAATCTCATCTACCCTACTGATGCTTGGTCTATGTTTATTAGGTGACTTGCCATCCTTCTTATTTAATTTTGTTGCTTTGGGTACCTGAATTGCTTCAACTGCATCTTCTGCTGAAAGTAAAGAAGGAGTTTCATCATCAGCTGAGACCAGGGCACCAGTTTCAGTAATGTTTCTGGTGCTTGGTCCCTTATTGGAGACATTATTGCTCTTATTTATCTTTGCCTTTTTCCCTTTATGTACCAAGTGGGTTTCAGCTTCATCTGACAAGTTTCTGGCGATACTTTCAGCCGCGGTTGTAATGTTACGCCTTGGTCCTTCACTTGTGACATCGTCATGCTTATTCTTTTTAGATTTCCTGACTTTTCTTGCCTGGCTCTCATTACCAGTTTCATCTTCACCAGACAAATTTTCAGCATTGTTTTTAGCGCTGTCATTAATGCTGTGCTCACTTGAAACCTTTGTGTGTTTGTTCCTCTTTGATTTGTTATTTTGTATTTGGCTGGCATTGGTATCATCATTATTAGATGGCAAGGCATTTGCATAATTTTCCTCTACAAATTCCTGAGATGGAATGCTTCCTCTGTTGTCACGTGTTAGCCTTTTATTGGAGACATCATCATTTGACTTTCTGATTTTGGGCACAGATACCATACCATCAGCTTCGTCCAGTGAAGAGTCTTCGCCATAGTTCCCAACATAGACACTTTTTCTTGATCTACGCTTTTTCAAGAGGTCATGCATTTTCTTTACTTTTGGTGCTTTTTGAACTGCTTCAACCGATGCCACTTTATCAACACTGTTTTCAGCTTCATATTGCCCGAGGCTTTGCTGCAGTCTGTTACCTGAAATGTCATCATGCCCTTTTTTCAATTTTTTTACTTTTGTTGTAGGCTGTACCGAATGACTGGCATCAGCTTCATCAGACGCTGAGTGCTCAGCATAATCAAGAACTTTTCTCTTAGATATTATACTTTCGGATTGAGTAATATTGGAATCATCTTCACTCATAGAGTCTTCAATCCATACATTTCTCTTTCTGAAAGATGCAAAAGAAGTGTTTTTACTGTGAGAAAATGTTTTAGTTAATCTTTTGCTTTTAAGTACGCCAGAAAGGGAATTTTCTGGTTCTTTGAAGGATCTTGTTTTATTTATTGATTGTACAATTATCTTGTTTTTACTTTTTGTAGTGTTGGAGAAGCCTGCATTTTTTTGATGAGAATTCCTTGAAGGCATTTCTGTTTCTTTGCTGGAGGACATATGTTGGTCATCATTATAACTGATTAAATTTTCTTTAGCTTCATGGATCCTGCTTGTGCTCTTATTGGATCGAGATGCTCTTGGTTTCTTTCTAGGAGACTGGAAAGATTTGTTTGAAAAAAGGGCTTCATCTTCCTGGGTGCTATCAGGTTCGTCAGCCGAAGCATCCTGGTGATTAGATGAAGATAAACTTGTGCCTTTGTTTTGGGAAACCTTAAGACGGGAAGCAAAGGACTTTTCCAGTCCCTTATATGATACATGGCTTTCATGGTCTACAGCCACATTACCTTGAATCCTTGACGTTACAGATTGACCTTTATTTTTTAGAGGCGAGCCTCTGAAGGATACAGAATTTGTGTCAACTACTTGTTCTATATATTCGACCTCATTTTCATGCACCCTGCTTGCATCCTGAGTAGATCGAGATGTACTGGGATTTTTAAGAGGATATCTTCTTAGAGACACATTGGACGAAGGAGCTTCATCTTCTTGTTTGCTATATGAATCTTCAACCAACAAGTTGTTGCGTCGTGATGATGAAAAACTTGTGCCTTTGTTCTGGGAAACATTGCCAAAGGAACCTATTGACTTTTCTAGCTTCTTGTACGTTACAGTTTCTGGTTGTTCCACCACTTTGCTTTTATTCTTGGTAGACAAAGATTGATTACGATGTTTTAGAGGTGAGCCATTAGAGATTCGGGATTCAGTGTCTTTAGTATTAAATGCATGCGCTTCATTTCCAAGATTGTCAAAACTTTCATGCATCCTACTTGCATTTTGAGATGCATTAGGATATTTGCAAGGAGATCTTCTCAAAGACACATTGGACGAAGAAGCTTCATCTTCCTGAGTGCTATATGATTCCTCAACCAACAAGTTGTTGCGTCGTGATGATGAAAAACTTGTGCCTTTGTTCTGGGAAACATTGCCAAAGGAAGCTATTGACTTTTTTAGCTTCTTGTACGTTACAGTTTCTGGTTGTTCCACCACTTTGCTTTTATTCTTGGTAGACAAAGATTGATTATGATGTTTTAGAGGCGAGCCATTAGAGATTCGGGATTCAGTGTCTTTAGTATTAAATGCATGCGCTTCATTTCCAAGATTGTCAAAACTTTCATGCATCCTACTTGCATTTTGAGATGCACTAGGATTTTTACGAGGAGATCTTCTCAAAGACACATTGGACGAAGAAGCTTCATCTTCCTGAGTGCTATATGAATCTTCAACAGTCAAGTTTTGGTGTCTGGATGCTGAAAAACCCGTGCCCTTATTTTGTGTAATTTTACGCACTGAATTAAGGGATTTTTCTAGCTTTCTGTTTGACACAGTCTCTTTTTCAGGAACTGCATTTATCTTACTCTTGTTCCTGAACGATGAGTTCCGATTTTTTAATGGAGAGTCTCTGTAGGATGCAGCTTCTGTCTCTCTAGTGTCAACTGTATCTACTTCTTTTTCAAAAGTATTCTCATGCACCTGGTTTGCATTTGGAGTGGATTGCGAAACAATTTCCCGAGAAGTTTTGGAAGCATTCACAAGAGGAACTTCATCTTCCTGAGTGCTATCAGAATCTTCCACTGGCAAGTTTTGTTGCTTTAATGGCGAAGATATTGTGCCTTTCCTTTGCGAAATTTTTCTAAGGGAAGAACGAGATTTTCTATGTTGGGAAGGATTTTGATTTCTTAGAGGAGAATCGCTGTACATTGCATCTTCTGTACCTATAGTACCAACAGAATCTACTATATTCTCATGATTTCTATAGGTATTTTCCTGTACTCGGCTTTCACTCTGAGTGGATCTAGCAGCACTTTTCCGAGATGTTTTCGACGCATTCGAGGAGGGAACTTCTTCCTCTTGGTGGTCATCATAATCTTCAACTGAAAAGTTATGTTGCTTTGAGGGCGAAAATCTTTTGCCTTCACTTTGTGACATTTTACGCAGGGAAGATTCTTCTTGAGGGATATCCGAATCTTCATCTTCTTGGGGGTTATCAGAATCTTCAACTGAAAAGTTTTGTTGCTTTGATGGCGAATGTCTGTCTTTGCTTTGCGAAATTTTACGAAGGGAAGAGCGTCTTAAGGATATAGGTTCTATGTCAGCAGGGATGAATGAACAAGTCTCATTTTCATTACAACGGCCAAAATCTTTATTAGGCTGGTTTGTATTTAGAGAAGATTTTAGATCTGTTTCCATAAAGGATGCAAGAAGGTTTTTTCGTGGTGAAATAAGAGAAGTTGGTTTGGCTTTATAATGTTGTTCAGTTGTTTCTTCACGGGCAGAACGTTCTCTCAACTGTTTAGATTTACTGGAAGACGTGGGAACAGCTAGGCCCCTAGTGTCGCAAGATTTATGAATCATGATTCTGTCTGAATCTTCATCGTCTGTGATTGCAGAGGACTCTTCGAGGGGGATGCCCGATTTCTTTTGGGATGGCTCCGTTAGGTATGAATCTTTGCTAGACGAATCATCTGTAAAGTAGTCATCAAAGTTTTCTGTTCCATCTGGGAGCAGTCTTATCTTTTTGCCCTCGAATGCAGCCACCCCAGTTCGCCTCCCTATCTTTGGGGCGGTACTGTACCTCACGGTTTCAGCCAATTTCTTGGGAGACATGGAAAGTTCTTTCGGAACAACATTAGACGGTTTGTTGAACGTGGAATTTTTTTCTTTTAGAACTGACTCTCTAGATGAAATCTCTGCTTCAGAATCTGTCCAGTAGTCGTCAAAATTCTCTGTTCCATCTGGAAGCAATCTGATATTCTTCCCTTCAAAAGCAGCAGTACCAGTTCTACGTCCAACCTATTAAGGCACAAAAATTAAAACTTAGCATACATTTCAACTAAAGTAAAATACATTTATATAAAAAAAAACAAATAGACCTAAAACATTTTCTTCATGTGGTGTAAATCTGTTATTTTTGTTTAGGACAGCATTTTTGTTCTGCCAAATGTAAAGGCATTCATAATTAAATTAAGCCCTGGGGTACACTATACCATCATTGTGCCAAGAACATTTTTTCCTATGGGATCCGAAAAAAAAATTACTTTCAATATATTAAATGTTTGTACAAGTGTAATTTCAAGGTTCAAATATATTTGTCCAGGATAAATTTTTCACTACCACTGCATTTTAGAAGAAAAAAAGTAGGTTTGTAAAAGTAACTGTCAGGTAGAACTGCTTCAATCTATATAACAATAATTAACTTAAAGTTAAATTGATGACATAGACTAAAATGTACGTTTAAGTCTATAAGTGGAAGTAAAACACCACCTGTCTTTCTTTCCCTTCCTTCATAATCCTATAAAACAGTTTCTAGGGCACACTGCCATTGCTTTTAAGTTATAAACTATTGCTTTTTCAAGAACTTTATTAATATTTTTAGGATAATTTCACATTAATGTCAATTTCCACTATATAATTTTAAGAGTAAATACTATAGAATTCCTAACTCTTTTCAACAATAACATGTAGTTTTTAGTTAGACCAAATTGCTGAGTTCTTTTCATGTATAGATATATGTGTTTTGTATTGCTTTTTAGGAGCAAAAAAAAAAGGAAACCATTTTTCATAGATTGCTACCTGATTATTTTAATTGTGTCACCTGATGACAGAACTAAACCGAAACCAACCTTTTGGGGAATGTTTTTCCTTGACGTTTTCTGTGCCACCTGCAATTTTTTGGGCGACTGGCAGACCTCAGGAGCTGGCTTGACGTAAGTGAGACGTCTGACATTTCGAACATTGGCGGCCACAGGCTCTGTTTCAGCCGCTTCATCATCCGTCTCATTAAGTGGTGGTTGGAAACCTCTACCTGAAACATAATTAGTTGATATAGCATGTCAGATACTTATGTAATAACTATACAACAATAAAACTTGGATTTTTATACATCCACAACACTGAAAACTTTGATATACTTGTTTTATAAGGAGAAATACCGTAAGATCAAAATTAAACAACATCTAACACTTTAAATTTTGCAGAAATATTTTTTAAGTACAGTACGCTCCCTCCTAACCTGAATATGTTTCAACTGGCCAAAGTTTTTAGCCTTGAAATGCAAAACTATGAGGCAAAACAAGGAGTGGGACTAATGAATTTGAATCCTATTTAAACCTGTTTATTTAACTAAAATAAAATGCACTGCATTTATTTGAATTGATGTTAAAAATTTAATAAGGTAAATAAAGAAATATAAAAAGCTTAGAAAATTTGGGCCAAATTTCCAATTTTCTAAGATGTTTTTAATTGTATGCAACTTGTATTGCCCAAATAAAGTGGTGCACTACTTTAATTGTGTATTTATTTTTCAAGATTCCAATATCATCAATGAATAAATGTGCATACAAATCTACAGCCAAACCTCAATTAATTTCACTTTTCTGGTTTAACTGGATTTTAGCTCAACCGGCTTGCTCTTGGTGTGCCTGTGTGTTCTGTATGATTGTTTACTTGAGTAGACAATCCTAGGACATTGAAATATGCATTCTGCTCTCACAATGCTTGTATGCATGAGTTTAATAATGAGCAATATTGCTATATAAAACAATCCAAATAAGGCAAATAACTATTGGTTGCAGAGAGATTGATTCAAGTATTTTCCTATATTTCAATGAACAAACATTTCATATCATTAACAATTAAAAAAAAAAACTAGCATTGGACATTATAAAAATGTAAAGTGTGCCATATGTGGCACCGACATACATTTGGACATATAAAGCAATAGTTTTACTTTTCTTGCAGTATTTCATACTATTTAGAAACATCAAAAACTGCTACAAGTAACAAATCAATTGAAAATTCTAATAATATAACCTACCCAAAAAATAGGCTAATTAAATTTTAACCTTTTTTGATTGACTGGGTTAGTTAGTCCTAATTAGCCTATTTCATATGCAGTGAGTGATTTTTGTAAAAAAACAAAAATGATTAGTATATATTTGTAATCCCCTTAAACCTGTTTATCTCTTAAAAAAAGTCAGTATCTAGTTTTTAAAAAATATTTTTGGGCATTTTTAGTTTAACGCTCCTTCAGATAAATCAGAGATTTGGACAGCAAAGAATAAATGAAGATTTTTAAAAAAATATTTTCCAAGTAAACTGGCCAATTAAAGATATTAATTAATCTATATATATATATAAAAGAAAGTCGTGTTAGTTACACTATTTATAACTCAAGAACGACTGAACTGATTTGGCTGAAAATTGGTGGGGAGGTAGCTTAGAACCAGGAATAGGCTTTAGGATACTTTTTATTTGAACCCAAACGTGTGTAGGAGTGCAAAACGTGAGCAGATTTCCCCATAGGAATAGCATTGTAAGATTAGAATTTATACTTTTTCATTCAATTTAAAGAAATTTCAGCGCGTTCAGCGTGAACGAAAATTAGGAAAAGAAAAACAAAGAGCACGTGGGTTGAATTTTTTGGATTGTTATTTGAATATCAGTATTTTATTTTATTTGTTGATTTTAAATCTTTTGATTTTTTTTTTATGGTGGATCAGATTTCTTCAACTAGATTTTAATTAAGTTTTATTTAATTGATGTTTACAAATGGTAACAAATGAAAATATGGAGAAATATAGGTTAACCTAAAGAATCGTGGCCGGATTTGGCCAATTTTCAAAAATGTTGCCAAGTAGTCAAAATGATAACAAACCCCGGCACTTGCCGAGATGGTTGCCATCTCAAAATGACCAAAACTACTACCTAATTTCAAAATGGCCGACTTAAAACAGAAAAATTCAATAAATTGCAGACCAGATTTATATAAAAAAGTGGAACTTTAAAATGCCGAAGAATTGACTTAAAAAAAAGTAAATAATTATTTAAAATCATTAAGCATCTAATTAATAAAATATTAGTATAAGAAAACTTCAGAATAAATTATATGCGTTTAATATTTAAATAGATTAACATTAAAAATTGTCAATGCAATTGCTAATTTCGCCAAAGGTTGCTATCAGGGTTACCAGATTTGGCGTAAAATTGCCGGACACGATTCTTTAGGTAAACCGGAATATATTCAGCATATAAATAAAGAATTTGTACTTTATAAACTTTTCCAACCATACAAGAGAATGAATGTGTTGTTTTCTGATGTTAAGATGGCGTAATGGTCGATTGAATTTTGGCATTGGCGGCTTTTGGCGAAGTTGGAAATTTAACGTAGTGTAGCTATTCCCATCCAGTTGTATGGGTTAGGGTTAGTTTGAATTATCGTCACATTAAAGCTACACACGAGTTCTATTGGAAACAGGAGTCGTAATTTAGAACCACAGTCAAGTTATGAGCCGACACGTGAGTAAGTACCCAATGCAACTTTTAAGGGCGTCATCATATGCAGCGTTGGTAATTTGGAGGATATTTAAAGTGCCCTTCCTCTATACGGGGTCTTATTCGTCGGACATTTTTTGGCTGCACAAGCCGTTTATAGGTCGGCAGTTATTTTGGTGATGCCCGGACCTGAACCTGGGACCTACCGCATGCAAGGCGAAAGTCTTTAGCGACTGGGCCCCCCCGCCCTATCGAGTTGTATGAAATATGAAGTGGAATGTTTACCACATTTGGGCAGTTTCGTTTTGCGCTAATCGTGATTATAATATCGGAGATTATAATATCCTGATGGAGTGGACCACAGTGGAGGGATCAATTGGTATAAAATTAAAGTTTACATAAAAAATTACTATTTAGGGTTATTAAGGATACACCCGTGCAACGCCGGGTTTATAAAGCTAGTAGTATATAAACAAAGAGGATTTTATATGGAATATAAAAAACAACAAAAACCATAAAGACAATAGCGCTGAAAGCAGCTTAATTGTACAATATAATTTTAATGTGTGTAATTATAATAGTAAGACAAAAATGAAAAATTTCATTTTGCTTTACTATTATATTTATATTAAATCCTACGTTTTATGTTGAAAAACAAAATCGTGCAGTGAAGGGTTAACATATTATTCAATTTAACATCTTTTTTTTCGAAATATTAAAAACCTCAGTTAATTATTTTATCTACAATTTTTATTTACCTTAATATATTTTTGACGTCAATGCAAATTATATGCAGTGATTTTCAGTAAAATGAACATGTTTATGTAGGATTGATATCCTTTAGTAACACTCCCTTACTGAAGTATCACCTCCATTAAAAGTTACTTTTTAAAATAATTTTTACTATAAACATAAAAAGAAATGGAGCATGAACACAGCTGTAGGTACTAATATTCTTTACTTGTTTAATTATAGTCCAGGAGGGGGGATTAGAGCAATAGAATCATCTTAAAATCTGCCCATTTTTTGAATATCGACCCAATAATAATGGGTCATTTCTAACACTGCTGAAGTGCAATCCTCACCAGTGTCAGAAATTGGCTGAAAAAATTTAGGAGCAATGTGTGCTACTAACTTTAGGGACAAATGTACATTATCTGGGATTATTTTTGAGAAGAAAAATACTTCTTGCAAAAAAATTCCACTAATTAAATTATTTAATTGTATGCATTTTACACCAGAGTTTTGCTCTATTAAGAATCCTAGAAGAGAATTTTCAAGATCGTCAAAGATTTGTCATTTTACGATGATTAATTTGGGCACGATCTTTGGAAACCCCTATAAACAGTTGATAGTGGCATTTAAAGGAAAGAAGAGGATTAAAAGGAAGTTGCAAAATTGTGGGATTTGGTTGTATTTTGCAAATGTTAATTTCTAACCCTGATCCTTACCAGTTTTGAGTGCACTTTGTTGGCGGATTTTTGGCACAGCCCTGGACCCTCCCCTGCTTGGGGGTTGTGCTTTCCTCTTCACTGGTGTTTTGCGAAGAGGTGTTGGAATGTTGCTATGAACATTCCTTTTGGCACCAGACCCCTGTCTTAGGGGTCGCCTTGTACGTTCCATCTTTATTTATCAGCATGGAACACAGTAGTGCCTTTTTGATTTATGGACCTAAACAAACAAATGATAGTATGTATATATGTAGGCAATTTTAACATTAATCGATCAAGTTTATCTTATGACAAAAGGAATTTTTATGCATTAAGAATTATCCTTATACAAGTATTTATTTATCAGAATGGAACATAGTACATTTTTGATTATTGGTCCTAAATAAATAATTTCTGGTATATTTACAAGAAGTTTTTAATAATATCTTTCATTTATAACAAAACATACAATGACCAAAAAGAAACAAAACTTAACACCATGGGAAAAACAAAAGGGACAAAATCCTAACCATAATCCAATATGTAATGTTACAAATTTCGATAAATATGGGAGCGCAGTATTTAAGATTTAAAGATAACCGGCAAACAGGATTTTGTCAGTTTTTTTTTAAATCACAGGCAAGCAGCATGTGATTTAAAAACAGTATAAGGTTGAAGTATACATTGACGCCCGGGTTTGGCAACAAGTCAAAAATTGTCGCCAAGTCAAAATGACAACACACTTGGCCTCAGCCAAGTGTGTTGCTATCCTGAAATGACAACAAATACTTACCAAATATATTGCTGAGACCGAAAATATACAGCAAAAAGACCCGTGAAAAGTGAAAAATCTCATTAACTAATACTAGGGCCTTTACGATCGAAGCGATCTTTAACAAAAACAATCAGAATTTAACAGTTTGTTTCACAATCAACAATGTAAAAAAATATCATCATAACAGGTTCTAAAACATTGTATGATTATTATTTTTAATAATATTAATGTGATTTAAGTAAGCATAAAATAAGGAAAACATGTGCACGTTTACGATTAGGTGATCTAGTAGGAAAATATTTTCTAAAGCTAAAGAGATTTTACAAACAGTATTGAAAAACAGATTAAAAAAAGCACTAAAAAACGTTTTTTTAAAAATAAAACATGTTTTACATACCAGGAAAAATAAGCAAATCCTACCACGATAACACAATAAAAAAACGTGGATCATAATACGGCAAGTGCCGAAATAAATAATGAAAATAATCATTTTAAATAGTTAAACATTGAATTAAAAATCGATCTGCACAAAAAATATTTACTTTTAAATAAAAACAAATAAGATTTAAATAGTTAGGAAATAAAGATTTAGATTTACAAGCAGCGTTTCGCCGTCGCGAGTCGAGTCAAGAAAAAAATAAAACATGCATGGTTGCCGAACTCAGATTTTAGGTGTTTTGGCGAAAAAACAATGGGAAAAGTTGCTAAATATGGCGAATTTCGAGATTTGGCCATTTCGCCAGTTTTCGGCGCCAAGGGTTGCTGTAAAACTGAATTTGGCGGGGTTGCCAGATTGGCGACAAAATTGCCGGGCGTCAATGTATACTTCACCCCACTATACATAATGTTTAATTATAATATATATTTTAAATTTATAGTAGAACATACAGACAAAACAAACAAAACTTAACACCATAGGAAAAATGTGTTAGTGAAGTATTTATGACATAAAGATAAAACAGGATCCAAACAAGTTTTTTTTAAATGTCTGTTAAGCAGCATATATTGTCACTCTCTACTTCTTTGCATACATATGTGGCCCATTCCATGATTTGCTATACCAAGGGGGTAAAATTTTAAACTAACAAATTGATAAAAATAATGGCTCATTCTAATGTAAAAAAGTTGAATTTTTCAGATTTGCTAATGATTTGGATCAAAAAAATTCATTAATACTCTAAAATTTACTATTTTATTACACTATTTGTTTCACGATTTCTAGTATGATTTCAACAGTCGTTATTTTTTTTTACTTTAAGATGATAAATATAAAAATGATTAAAACTGGAGTTAAAAAATAATATTATGGAATGTTTCAAAGGTAAAACACATGGTCTATAATTAAAAAAAAGTTTTTTAAATATGTATTATGTTTACTAGTGGGAAAAGAAAAAAACACTTTTTGATAGTCACACACGTCACATTCACTCAAAAAAGTTAATTATAAAACATTAATGTGTGTGAGTATTAACTAAAAAACATAGTTTATAAATTAGTGTGCATCAAGATGACTGAATCTATCAGGACTTTTAATTTTGTTACATATTTTACACCTTAAAATTACACGTCACATTGTGACGCGTGTGACAATTGTGATGTGTGTGACTTTCAACCTAAAAAGCTTATAAGAATACATTATTTTATATAAAACAGAGAATACTGAAAAATAGTTGTAAAATTTAATAAACCTACATCATTTGGCAACTATTTTTAAAAATGGCAACACCCTCATTCAACTTCTAGTAGCTATTTCACAATTACTTTAAAGTTATTGCTTACACTTTTTTTTAAAGTTTTGTCTTTTAAAAAAGTATTTGTGAAAGTGGCTGCACAAAATTATGTTTATAAATAATGGATATAAATTATGAATTTAAAACTGGCAACAGAAAATTATAAATTTTAAAGGAAAGTTCTAAAGAAAGTACTGGAAGAAGGCTGTGTAGAACAGCTAATTGATTTAGTATTGGGAGATTTTGGTATAATGCGATACCATACAAATATTAAGAGAATTCAAGCGAGTGAATTTCAAGCTGACCAAAAAGATAACAGGAAGCGTGTCTTGCAGATAGATTTTGTCATGTCATATTCAGCAGAATATCAGCATGAAGTACAATCCGTATTGTGGAGTAGAGCAAGTGTTACGCTGTTCACAGCAGCAGTGATCTATGATAGTAAAGTTAAATGTCAAACATACTTAATGTGTTCAGATGCACCTCATAAGGACAAAGATACCATATCATGCTTCTTGCTCCACTTGTATGAAAAATTAGAGAAAAGTAAAGATTCGATTGAAGTGGATGTTATATGGAGCGATGGGCCATCAAGCGAATTTAAGAATCACTTTATGGTACCGATATCCTGGTGAAAGTGATAACTGTAAAATAGAAGAAATTGAAGTCATTTGTATGATTAATGTGAAAGTACTGGAAATGGCCAAAACCCTGACATTGCCCATTATACATTTGGTAATGTAATTAGAAAATTGATCCTCCAATTCCAGCTACTTCATGTGGACAATTTTTACTTTGAGGAACTATAAATTACAATATTCTTATTCTAAACTATGCTGTTAAACCTATTTTACCTATTTTACTAACTTAATTTGTAAGTTTTTGCATGACTTGAATAATAAAACAGTGATTGATAGAAATTATTGGAATATGTGTACCCATTTAAATTTAAATAAATATTATATAACATATAAATCAACAGAAAAATTTGATTTGCAGATCAACCTGAAAATTTCCTTAACAAATAGTCACACACGTCACATGACTTTTAAAGTCGTTTTCTATTTAAAGCAAAACTAAAACTGAATGTTTTTTACACTAAAATGTCCTGTCACTCATGCAAACAAAAACCCTATTAACAAGGCGTTTTCCAATCAATTTTAGAGAGTGTATTTTTATTGCAAAAACATTTGTAAAGTGACTCCAAATGTCACACACTCACTATGGACATAGGCGGTCAGATTTACTGTACGTCCCCTTGGCGCGATTTTTTCGGATTTGGCGATAAATAATCTTTTGGGAACCTGTCCTGTCTGACTTCCACTGAAGATTCGAATTCTATGACCCTTCGCACTCACTAGATGATGGCAACCATATCGGACCGTTGGTTGAGTTTTCATGAGAAATATTCCCATACGACCTTTTCTTTGAATCATGGTTTTTTAAAAAAGTCGCCAAAATATGGACTTTTGGCGGGATTTTGGAAAGTTCGCCAAGGGGGACCGTACAGTAAATCTCTACCGAATGGGCCATGTTTAAAATTTAATTTTATCAATTTTTTAAATTGTAATGAAATCATACATATTGTTTGATAGCTAAAAAAAAATTATTTTATGTACTTACTATGCTTGCTAGAAATAACCTAAAAACTTACATGTTCTGCAATTTTAACAGTTAGAACAACAGAGTGTGAAAATAACCACAGTCTATGTTAGGTTGCAAATTTCATTCAACAACTTGCAAGGGAAGGTCATTTTTCAACATTTACTTTGTTTTACCGTTTAGACGTAAAATATTATAAGTTTTTTATTGATTATATACTGTACACTGAAAATCTTAATAATTGACATTTAATCTAATTAACATTCAATCTACTTTTATAATTGACTTTAAATATCTAAACAAACTGCATTTTATATGATGTGGAAACGATGCATTTTGAAAACTAAATCGTTCAGTTGGCTCAATGTTTATTTGAATCTTCTCACCCTTTACCTGGCGTTTTCAATAGATTTCTCTATTTCCAGATCTTTTCTTATTTGGTAAGTATGCTGTTCAATCAAAAGAATCAGTTTAATAAGTTAAAATTTAGGTAATTAATTCATAGGTAATTAATACTTATACTTACATAAATTTAGTACAAATACGACCGAATTTCAAATTCTCGCTTTTTTTTCAAGGCTTAAAAAAACGTAAATAGAATAAGTATAGTTGTTTGTTTTGGCGGGAAAACTTTTCATTGGCTCGGAAACTTAATATTTTTTTAAAAAAAATTATTAAATTTTATTTTGTTTCATTGCAAAAACAGTAATAAAATTTATATGTTTAATTAATATGTTTTAAGCGTCGTGTGTTAGCAGTGATTATCGGTAAAAAATACAAAGCACTTTTTGGTTGTGTCAAAACTCTGTAAAAATTGTGGACAGTTATGACAAAGTCCTGTTATCAAAATAAATAATAAAACTAAACAAAAGAAAAGAAGCTTTAGCTTTTTCTTGTTGCGTTGAAGGGAGTTATTTATTGTAGTTCTTTTTTAGATTACGCTTACCTAACGTAAGTATAAAGTTATCTTTCATTATTTTTACTGAGTATTTTTTTATTGTATCAGTTATTTAAACAATTCTTTGAAAGGGGCTGTTTATTAAATGTGTTACGTTGCTAGGGGTTTCATGTACCAAAGAAATGGAAGGTAGAAGGTTTAAAAAGTGTGAATCACTTTTTTACTTAAAGAAAATATTGCAAATCGAAATGAAACTGAAAAATAATCAAAATTTAAAATACATTTTTTTAAACATTAAAATTGTAATTTGATGGTTTATACAGTGGTGAGAATTGATTTATGAACCGACAGTTTTTTAACAGTATTTCATTATTAAGTAAATATTTATCGATTAAATTTCATACAATATACAGACTTTGTGTAATAAACTACACACATAAATAAATTTTTATATAAATTCGTAATTAATTTTTTGTTGTTGATATTTTAGTTTCAGCATAAGGAAATTGATTTAAGAACTTTTACATTCAATCAATTAATAATTAGTAAAACTATTTTTTCATTAATACTTCCTTGATTCTGTTTTTCATAGGTAACACAAAATTTTGGATCAAGTTTTGGTCAAGTGATTTCCAGTTTTTTATGATTGAGTCCTTCAATTCTATTACTGATGCATACTGCTTTTCATTTGAGTAAATTATTCAAACCAATTGACCAAAGACATTATCTTTGAGGTTTAAATCAGTGCTATTGGCAGGATCATTTGAATGAACAACACTCTGTACATTAAACCAGTCTTTCCCTTTGTTTGAAGTGTGGATACTTGCATTATCGGATCAGATTTACTGTACGGTCCCCCTTGGCGCGATGTTTTCGGATTTGGCGATGAGTAATTTTTCTGGCAACCTGGATTGAAGATTCCAATTCTTTGACTTCCCAACGATGCGTTTTCCGGCAACCCTATCGGACCGTTGGTTGAGTTTTCATAAGAAATATTACCATACGATCTTTTCTTTGAATCGTGGTTTTTAAAAAAATCGCCAAAAAACGGACTTTTGGCGCGATTTTGGAAAGTTCGCCAAGGGGGACCGTAGAGTAAATCTCTACCGCATTATCTTGCATAAAAATATAATAAAAGGCATAGTTTTGCTATGCAAAAAGAAGCAAAGACTTTTAAAGAACTAATCTGTGATAAAGTGTTGTTTGTCGGCCCTTCAGAAACAAAATCTCGCTTCTTCCATCATATATCGTGGCCCAAACCATCAAACTTCCACCGCCAAAATTTCTGCTCAAGAAAGATCTTGCCTCCTTAGGAAGATCCTTCCAATACCTAACACTTTAAACCATAAAGTCCATCCAAACTTAACTTTTTTTCATAAGAAAACTTCACTTTTTTCTGTTTCTCCCCACCCCTCCCATTTTCATGTAGTAATGACACTATTTTATTCGCATGTTCTTATGGTGCAGAGTGAACTTCTTTGGACCATCATTCATTTTCGACCATTTCAAGTTTGACGCCGATATCAATATTTGTCTTACTCTTCTGGGAGTTACAAGAAGTGACCAGTTCATAGCAAATTAGCCCTGTAATATACATATGTTGCCACAAATGGAACCTTTTTGGGATGCAAGTCAAATAATCTTGCTTTTGTCCCTTGTGCTTAAACTATAGTTAAACTCTTATAAAAGTTTTTTTGCCAAAGTCAGAATGTTTTTTTTCAAATATTTATGAATTACATTCATTGATTTTATAATTAATTTGCTGATTTCTCTTACAGATTTATTGCACATTATATAAGTGTCAATTTTTAACTTTTTGGTTTCAAACACTCCCGCACACTTACCCATTTCGTAAAACGGGAATAAAACAGATAAATTTCAACGAAGTAGGCATTGATCTTATTTATAAATATTCATAGTAAGCTCCCCTGATGTTCAAATGAAGAACTAGTTTAAATATTTGGTACCTGGGTTCAAAATAGATTAGAGTTCATAAATCAATTTCCACCATTAGGGTTGCTTGCTTAAAAACTAAAAATGGATATATTTTTATTTAATATTATTTTTTAAAAAAAATTATATGTGAAAATCTTTTATTATGCTCTGAATATACAACACACACAATTCGAATTAATAGCACTTAATACTCAGCGATATCTGGCGAAAATACTCTTAGTTCATAAATCTATCACCACTATAATACAACATATAAAACTTCAAAATAAAAAAATCTCCCTCATTGTATTTAAGAATTTATTCATTGTCGTTAAAAATTTTGAGTTGAAGGCCACTGTTTTTTCCGGTACTTAAACTTTGTAGTAGCCGCAGTACTGTAGTTTACTTAAATTTTATAATAAATCAAAAAAAATTCTAGTACTGTAATTTTAGAATATTTTTGGTAGTAAGGTGTCACAACACAAGAATAAAAATGTAATACAGTAGAACCCTCCTAAACGTCTTAATTAGGCCGTTAAGTGAAAATCGGGTTAAACCAGAGCAATGAAATGGATCAAGGTTCGAATATACATTTGGTTGCACATTTACACATTAACACAATTGAAAGATTACCATTAACAAATAAATAACTTTTGAATCTTATGGATGTTGGATTGATAATGAATCAAGTCAATTTTTTAGCTAATTTTAATGTTTAAAGGATAAAAAAAATCCGGGGAGCCTGTAATAAAAGAGAAAAAAACCCTCCCAAAATCTGAATAGTGTGTTTAAGTGATCATTTTGCATTTATACCTTTTTAATAATTAAAAAAAACGTAATTCAAACAACATTGAAAATTGCAATATAGTGATAAGCACTCTTTAGCAAACAAGACTCGCACTACAGATATAGCAATTGTGCATGGAATAAGGCCAATCTATGTATGCCTAACTTTGTTGAATTTTCTTTGCAGCTACAACTCTTTAACTTGTGAAAGCATGGTTGTCACAAGGAGACCCCAAAGACTACGATCTTCAGTTCCTGGTAAAAATACAAGAATACCAGCTCCCATTCATAGATCCTCTGTCAAGAAGAAAGTCAACCACTCAAGTCAGAAGCGAGCCAGTGCATCCAAAAATGCCAAGCTACAGTGTGTGAATACAGTTATTTCAGCAAAATCACCAGACGGGCTTTTATTGACAAAAGGAAAAAGTAGGTTTGCTGGTTTGCAACAGAATCTGTCACTTAACCCGCTTCCACAAAACAGTTGTGTTTAACAAGATAAAAAGCCGCCAAACACAGCTCATTAATTCTATATTAAACATTTACATGCTAAATTTGGCTAGCTTCATTTATTTTATTTCGAAAATACAATAATTAGTACTTATCGTTCACAAAAACTAGTTTATATTTCCATGAGTAAATATGTAATATTCCTCGAAATTTTTTTTTTAGATATTTACATGCCGGTTAGTGCTGTCATCTGTAATTTGTGAATAATTACTAAAATATTGTTTTAATTATAACTAATTAATATCTTTAAAATTATACTTATTAATTATTTTAATGTAAAAATAACTTTCTGTATATTTGGTAAGTTTTCATGAGTACATCTTATACAGTAAACTCCCGATTATCCGCGGGCCACGATCTCCCCACCTTTTTCCCCCAGCAAAAATAATAATTTAACAAAACGCAGAGAAATGAAATTTATCTGTTTCAAAACTTTTTGGAAGAATGGATTCCAATAAGAACTACGAATTCCTTTCAAGAACGACAAATACATTTAAAGAACTAAGAATACATTATAAAACAACAAATTCATTAAAATAAGAATGACTATAGGAAACCTAGTGTGTGCCAAAATGTGGCCAGGTGCACATCACATGCAGAATTTTGCCGAAAAGCGTCACTTGTAAAATAAACTGCCCGCGATCACTTGTCGATCACTTGTAAATTGAACTGCTTTGAGTGATTTCGATAGAAGCGAAATGAGTGAGAAATGAAAAAAAGTAATCTTGACAATTCAAGACAAACTACAACTGTTTAAAAAGATAGGAAACGGATCACGGATCCACTAAAAAGCAAATGTGTTTGCAATATGCCATAGGAGAACAGTGAGAGACATTTTGAAGCAAAAGGATAAACTCTTGCAATTTGCATCCACATCGGACAGCTCGACCACTTTGAAAAAAAGAAACTATGACAGCCAGCAGAAGAACTTGATGCAGCATTATTAAAATTTGTAATCCCTATTTCTTTACTATTTTTCCATTTCATTATATTTTCTTTACTTTTGCTGATTATCCGTGAATTCGCTTATCCGCGGATGCCGCACCATACAATTACGCGGATATTCAGGAGTTTACTGTACTTTATTAAAAAACAGGGTCAAAAATTTCCCCATTGGCATTGTATAGAGATCTGTTTAAATACAAGACCGTATTAATTGTCTCACGACATCATGCTTCAAAAATATCACGTGTTAAATCTAGATGTCTAATGTCTTTACTCTGTGTACGGGGTTGCACAAAACCTAAGTTTAATTTTAACAAAATGGAATTCTGAAAGGATTATTAAAGTTGATTTAAACAACAATTTATTTCAATTTGATGTTTTTTTAATCAGGCCAGTTCTCTTCCATTCTATATTTAATTCAATTTTGAAGTTGGTTCAATTTACCAGTGATTCCTTTATTTGCACTTAGTGTAAAAAAAATTGTGTATTAAAACTGCCGTATAAAAAAATTTCATATTTTAAAACTCCCATGATATGGATCAATAATAATTTTTAAAGAAAGTTTGTGTGTAATAAGTCCATAATGGCATTAACCTTTTCTTACCATTACAGGTAGAGGCACCCAACCCAACAACAATAATAAATCTGCAGTGGAGGAAAAAGGTTCTACTGTTTCCCCTAGGATTGCTAGAAATTCAACAAAAAGGCAATCAGTACTGTCAGCTACTTTCACCAAACACAAATCTCCAAAAGAAGAGGTTTCACAAAAGGTTAGGTTTATTTAGATTGGCGGTCATATGATAAAACCATCAATGTGTACAAATGCAGAGATAGGAAACTGGATACTATTAAGCCCACCGTTTTCAAAAAACCAACAATCCCTAGAGTTTGCACATTTATGGTTTTGTTATTTGAACATCGATATGTCATTATTTTCTCTTTGATCTTTGAGTAACGTTCTAGGTTCTAGTCAATGTTATTTGTAGATAGACCTCATGTTGCTCTAATGCAGCTTTATTTCAAGCTCAAACCTGTTATTATGATGATGAAATATATTTAGTTTCATGAATTATAACTAGTCCATCATGCTGAATAAGTTTTGTCTTTATTTAAAGAATACTTCTTAACATTAATGATGACAAATAGTTTATTACACCTGAAGTATTTGGTTAATTAAATTGTCCATAGTTTTTAATGTTTAATAAGTTTTCTCAGCGTTTGGAGTAACGTGTTACTTGTAACAGTTACTTTTTTTTGGGTAACGCCGTTACATTTTTCAGAAAGTAACTGTACTGTAACTTAGTTACTTTTAGTGGTAACGAAGTAACGAAAAATGTCGTTACTTTTCCGTTACTTTACGAAGGCTGTCTGATGCCAATTTTGAAATTCCACTCCTAAAAAAAAAAGGAAACATTTTGCGTTCCCGAAATACGAGCTTTTCTTGGGAGGGAAAAAGTAAAGCATATAATAGAATTGTCCAATTTGGGTGATAAAGGCGTGACGGCGGCTTTCAGACAGAATTGTTACAGTACGAATGTTTTTCCTTGTCTGTTTATAATTCTAAGTATCACATTATAAGCCCCGCACAATCACAGGCATATGCGGAAAAGAAGGGTTTTCAAATAAATCACGCTAACTGCCAAGCAGGTTGGATCCCTCACTCCAAACCCCTTTGTGTTTTGCCTGATTGGGTTCTACAACAATGACCAACAAAAGTCCTTCCCCTCGAAGAAGGGTGGGGAGGGGGAGACGGAGATTTCGCGTTCATTCTTAAGATACCCGTCGTTTACAGATGGACTCGTTGTCTTCTGATTATATATCAGGGTAAAGGATTAAAATTAATTATAAAAAAATGTTTATTAATTATAATTTCAGTGTTTTGTTTGAGCTTATGTTTCGTTTATTATGCTTCTCTTTGAAAAATGGTAAGATGGCTAAATTTCAATTTTTCTTATAACTTTAAATTTCAAAAAGTAACTGTGATTCGTTACTTTTTTTAAAAGTAACTGTAACGCGTTACTTTTCATATTAAGTAACTGTAACTGTAACAGAGTTACTTAACTTTCCAATCCCTGAGTTTTCTAAGCAATACTTATTGATAATAAAAAAAAATAGATCTTAACAGCATGGTAATAAAGTTGAACTGAAAATATTGAATTCTGCTATTGGTGCGGTTGGTTAAAGCAAATAACTTCTATTTGGAATTTGTATTAAAAATAGGTCTAGCCTTGAACAAGGAATTGTTTACCACTTTGATGAAAAATTAATTATTTTCTATATAATTCCTTAAAATTTCTACTTGGGTATAAAACTTCTATGATTTAGGTATAGAACTTTTAGTATTTCAATTTTATGATTGTATATTTCATAATATTTATGTTCTATCAGGTTGGTGGTATTACGAGTTCAATTGCTGAAGCATCTTCATCCCAAATGTCAGTTCAAAAAGAAACAAACAAGCCATCAAATGTTGTTCCACAAAAAAGTCTCCGAAAGAGACAAGTCTCCCCCAACAAACCCTTGCCAACTCAGTCTCCCAAAAAAGAAGTCAATGAGGACATGAACAAAAACAAAGCCCAACCATCCAATATTATGGTAGCAAAAAGAGGTTCGTTGCGATACTCGCAATTAAACAGTCCGAGCCCACCAGATCCCATTAAAAGTAAAAGAAAGGCTGCTGTAGAAACACAAAATAAATTTAAATCTGAAGTGAAACTGCGCAGTGCTTCAACGAAAATAGTCAAAGCAAAATCTGTCATGTTAAGAAATTCTAAAAGAAAGTTTCGACGTACATCCATCTCTATCGTTTGTACAAGAACAGTAACAGGATATTTAAACACCAGAAGTACAGTTAATTCTTCCAGCTTGGCAGATAGTGTCTCTTTAGAAAATTTGCCAGAAAATAAAATAAGTTCCAGTTTAAAGCCAAAAAGTTTATTTCCCGATGTAACAAAGTGTAAAGAAGTTTCCAAGAACTTATCTCATTTTCAAAACCATATTTCTCCTTCACAGAGCAAAAATGTAGCAATCAAAGACACTCAAATTAAAGATGGCTCTGATTTTGTGAGGTCCGATAAGGTAATGCCTAAAAGAAAAGTTCCTGAATCTCGTGTTACAGATGTAGATGATGCCGCCTTGGTTTCTGCAAATCAGCCAAAGAAGCATGATGTTGTATCCTCATCTAAAGGACTTCGTAGCAAGGTCACAGCAAAAGATTCTGAAGTTGAAGCTGATGCATCAAAAGATAAGAAATCAAAGATTAAAGAACCTAATGCCGCTTCAAATAAAGGTTTAAAGCCCAGCATTGGAGAAAAGGATAAGCCCCGTCCTGGAGAATCAAATTCTCCTGAAAATGAAGCTGGTATGCCTACGGTCACAAAAACTAAGAATATTATTAAAGCTATCTCAAGTACCAGCATTAGTGAAAAGAATAAGAATTTTGTTGGATACTCTAAATCTTCCAATGATGAAGAGGATCAATTGGTACCTTCACCAAAACTCAAGAAATCAAAGTTTACGAACCCCAATGTTGTTTCAGGTAAAGGTTTGTTTGAGGCCAAAGCTAAAAAAGTTGATGGAGTTTCTGAATCTGCTAGAGAGAAAGCTGATAAATTGGTACCTTCACTAAAGAAATCAAAGTGTACGAACCCCAATGCTGTTTCAAATAAAGGTTTGTCGGAGGCCAAAGCAAAGAAAGTTGCTGGAGTTTCTGAATCTGCCAAAGAGGAAGCTGATGAATCTGTACACTCGCCGAAAGTCACTAAATCGAAGAAGGGAGCGAAGCAGGATGATGTCCCTTCATCCCAGGGGGTACGTTGCAGCACTAGAAGGCGTTTTCCTCCTTGCGAGAGATGGCACGGACAAAGACCATTGTTCCGATTCAAAAAAGGCCTGGGCTTTGTGTTTTCTGGAATCTCCCCTGGTTGGAAGAAAGACGAAAGTGCAGGACTTGCCATTTTGAAAAGAATGCAAAAGTTGAAAATGAAGAAAAAGGAAATTTCCAAACCTGTCGTCAAAACTCCAGTCATTGACCAAAACACTAAGGCAGAGGTTGATGTCACTCTTCACTGTCCATTTGACACTGTCGAATGGACTGCTGTTGCTCAAGGAGACAAGATTCCTTTTCAACTTGCCAAGACCTTTGTTTCGGATGATATCACGTTCGGATTTCTAGACATCAACCCTTTGGAGAGGAAGGGCAGTCAATATTCTCCTGAGGACAACATCCACTTTCACGTTGTTGAAGGTCAATTGAAGGTCATGATCCACCACACTGAGTTTCTGTTTAACAGGTACGACAGCTTTATTGTGCCCTGCGCTGCAACATATTCGATTGAGAACGTAGGGAGTTCCAAGGCTTTGCTCTCCTTCAGTACCTTTCGGACTCCCTTCTTCCCCCATCAGGAGGAAATGAATGACTAGAAAAACGGAAGTTGTATTTCTCAACAATTTTCTTTGTAATTTACATGCACACAATGTTTATACCATAGCCTTCTACATAGCAATGCCTTCCGAATTCGAGGAATAACATGAATTTACTGGCTGTCCGGATGCAGATAACCTGGTAGCACCATCTGTGGAACGTTGGGGGCCAAAACCTATTTTCAACTATTTTAGTTAATTGAGCTAAGTTAATTATCCATTAAAATGAATAAATAAATCATTAATTATCCATTATAATTAATTAAAATCTTTTTGTTCTTTATTAAATCTATTATTAAAAAAATACATACCATAGCAGTAACCAATCAAAATCAAAAGAAGCCCAATATATTTTGGCGTTGCTTGATGAGCATCCCACGAACCACTTGCATCCATATAGTTGTACTAGGTTGCCTGGTTACGCCATCTACCAAATGCAGACTTCCTACTTTTGATCGAATTCGGAACACATTTTTATGTAGGAGGCTATGGTTTATGTTGTCTTTAAGAATGTGTAGGGATTCACATATAGCCTAGCTTCGTTTTAGAAATGACACTATTTTTTTAGTTTATTAAGGTCCTTGCAAGTGTATATTTTCTAGTTTTTTAAAGTCCTTATTTTTTTACTCAATATATATATATATATATATATATATATATATATATATATATATATATATATATATATATATATATATATATATATATATATATATATATATATATATATATATATATATATATATATATATATATATATATATATATATATGGAAATTCCTTATACATTTACTGAGCAAAAGGGGAATATACCTTCATTTATTTCCAATGAATAATCAAGCTAATTATCAACATTCTGGTTATAATGTCCTTTAATCAAGTGTATTAATTCATTTTTAGCCCAGCTTTATTTCAGAAATTACACTATTTTTTGGGAAATGTTTTTGAAGGTCCTTACAAGTGAAGTGCTTATTTTCCAGTTAGGGCCTTTTTTTTATTACTCTTTATGTAGGAGATAACGTGAAGTTCCTTATTCTTGTAGTGAGAAGAGGGTAAAAAAACCTTTCATTTATTCCCAAAGAATAATCAAGCTGCTAATTATTAAAATGTAGTTAATGGACTGAACACACATTTGTTCAGACTAGTGTTAATATCACAACTTAATATCTTTATTTTTTAAAATTTTGAACCAGGAATATATTTTTTTATAAATAGTTTTTTAAAAAAAACTCCTTAAAAGTCCATATTTGAATGTTATTTTTAAGAAAGATAATATTTTTTTCATTTCCATTTTATGTTTTATTATCAAACTTTTTTCTTAATGATCGGGATTGCAGGGCTCAATCCACCCTGTGAACTGGTTTTGTAAAAAATTTCATTAGTTTAATTTTAAACTTATTTTGGTGTGAACAAATTCATGATTAGCTATGTTCAAATACTTACGAAGCTTCTAAGCGAACATTACAGTCTACGTGCCAACGCGTTTTACACTATTTATACTTTGAAAAAAAAATCGAAAATAATCAGCTATCAATTTTTTGTAAAATATATTTTTATAATTTCGAATTCATATTAAAACATTAATCTCTGCCTCCATTTATTATTTCAGAATAATTATGTCTTGTACTTGTTACACTCAACTGCATTTACTATAATGGAATAAAGTTAAAATTGCAATTGACAAATATCCTTGCTTTTGTTAATATACATATAACAAAATCATGTGCTAATTTTTGTTTAAATGATTCATATAATTTTATTATGCTTGTAATAAAGTTAATAAATAATTTTACTTATATTGGAGTGTTTAAATGACTAAAAAATTTTATTAATCAATGATTTTTTTTGTCTCCGGACTAGATAGGACGGCGTATAAGTTTGTTCTGAGGCCATCTTTTAACGAAAAAAAGACTTTTCAAAAATCAATGGATAGAACGTTTAAATAAACAAAGACAGAGAAAGACAATAACATATAGAACATGAAACATATGGACATTAACCGCAAACAAACCTAATGATTTAAACGCAATTAATTAAAGTCTGGTTGCCAAATAGTAGATTTCTTCACGGAACGTAAAAACACAAAAAGTATAAGTTGGTATCGGAGTTAGTTTGTAAGAAAAAAGAATTTTTTTGAATCCCATGGTTTTTGAAAAGGAAGTCGGCCGACAGACCGACTGGCGCGATTTGGAAAGACAACAAATGGAACGACAGAAATGCTCAAACCAGTCATTTTCAAACCTACAGTGACTTATATTATTAAATGAATTAATGCTACATTCATGGAAATTAGACATATTGATTTTGTGTCATGTAAAATGACTGGACAAGTATGAGTGGTATCTGAGGTCATAGCTTTCTAACAAAAAAAGAATTTTTAAGATCCGATGATTAGAACCGATTTTGGAAGGGAGGTACAGACAGACAGACAAACGGACAGACAGGCGGACAGACAGACGGACAGACATACGAACAGACAGACAGATGGACAGACAGACAGTTGGACATCAACCGCATTTCAATACCTACAGTGATTTAAATTACTCAAAATTGAATTTCAATGCTAATTCAATGGGAAATTCGCCGACATATAGTAGATTTATGTCCGTCCGTACGTACAGACAGATGGACAAAAAGTATGAAAGTTGGGTATCTGAGGTCATAGCTTTCTAACAAAAAAAGAATTTTTAAGATCCGATGATTAGAACCGATTTTGGAAGGGGGGTACAGACAGACAGACAAACGGACAGACAGGCGGACAGACAGACGGACAGACAGACGGACAGACATACGAACAGACAGACATACGAACAGACAGACAGATGGACAGACATACAGTTGGACATCAACCGCATTTCAATACCTACAGTGATTTAAATGACTCAAAATTGAATTTCAATGCTAATTCAATGGGAAATTCGCCGACAGATAGTAGATTTATGTCCGTCCGGACGTACAGACAGACGGACAAAAAGTATGAAAGTTGGGTATCTGAGGTTATAGCTTTCTAACAAAAAAAGAATTTTTAATATCCGATGATTAGAACCGATTTTGGAAGGGGGGTACGGACGGACAGACAGACGGACATCGACCGCATGTCAATACCTACTTTTTCATTTTTTTAATTCTTTCGAATTAAAAAAAAAAAGTAGGCTAAAAATCTCGTGATTGGGATGTCAAATTCTGTGAGAAAGCTATCATAAGCGACATTTACAGTCACGTGCCAACTTGCTTTTCACATCTATCTTTGAAAAAACATATTATCTTATTGAAATAATCACTATCAACTGTTTTGTAAAATATATTTTTAAAATTTCGAATTCATTTTAATAACATTGAATCTATCCTACATTTATTATTTCAATGTTATGTCTTTTGTGCCTTTGTTACACTAAGTTTCTTTTACTTTATATTGGAACAAAGTCTAAATATTTCGCATGACAAATTAATATATTTGTTAACTATCATTTAAGAAAATCATGGATTTTGTTTAAATTATCTATATTAATGTTTTATATATGCTGTATCAATGGTTAATGAAATATATCTTTTACTTATAATTGAGTGTTGTATATATGAGGAGTCTTAAAAAATTTTAATAAATGTTTTTTTGACTACCGAAATATGTTTAGGTGGGTATATTTCGTGCTGCCATCTGTTGTATAGAAAAACAAGCTTTCAAAAATCAATGAAAACGTTTCAAAATAAAAATATGAAGAGAAAGACTTAATTTTTAAGCATATAGAAGATGAAAATATGACTATTTACTATAAAAAAACTATTTTAAACGCAATTAATTAAACGTCTGGTTGCCTAAATGACGATTCTTCAAACGGAACTTAAAAAAAAAACGAATTCCTATATATATGGCAACCCTATCGGACCGTTAGTTGGGATAAGAAATATTCCCATACGATATTTTCTTTGACGATTCATTTCGGTATGTTTTATCAAATTAAAAACATGCATGCGACCGTATTACATCTACTCGAAACGGTAAAATGTGATAGTGACGCGTTGGAACTTGTTTTGAAATGGCATTTCAAATCAGTAGCATACATGAACAACAAGATTATCAAATCTGAGTTGACAAAATGACATTCATATAGCATCAATAAGAAAAAAGTATTTTTTATAAAATAATTCCGCCATTATTAAAGTTCACATATCGGCTGCAAAATATAAAAAATGCGAATATGAAAATTTCGATAAGGCAAGGTACGCAGCTAATTAAGATATTGAAAAGCCAAAATTTATAATATATTATGAATAAAGACTATAATTACGGATTTGTAAAATCGCTAATCAATTAAATCTACTTTCCTTGTTATTCAAGTAATTAATTAAAACATTTGATTATATATCCTTGGACAAGCATCGCGTTAGTAGATATCCATTAGAGTAGTACAATGACGTGCGTTCCTGCTCAACAAAAGCAAGTGCGGCAAACCTCCGTTGGTTTGGTGCGATTGCCGAAGTTCAGGCCAATGGAATATAGCCTTTTTCCAAATTTTCAAATTTATAAATAATAACCTAAAGTACATTCTGTTTAAATTTGCATTTTATTTTGTTATGTATTTTAAATTTGTATTTCTTGACAAGCATCGGTGGTTCAGTGGTAGAATGCTCGCCTGCCACGCGGGCGGCCCGGGTTCGATTCCCGGCCGATGCAACTTTCTTTTTAACAATTTTCTTTTTTTTAGAAATATAATTTAGGACTGTAGCCGGTAACCGCTATCTATTAAATATATATATTTTTTAGGGGGAAAAATCGTTGCAAATATGTGATGACTCTGAAAATTATTATACCAAAAATTTTATGCACATAAGTAAAGCAAAGATCATGACAACGTGAATTACGTAATTTATTTTACTTATTTTTGTGGTCGTAATAGGGTTGTTTCACGGAGGATCTGGCAATAGCTCTGCAGTTTTTTTTTTATGTCTCTCGAATTAATTTTGTTGATATTCCAAATTGAGTTTTCTAAGAATAAGTTATTTTAGTTATTTTTTAAAATTACAACTTCTTGCTGTGTTGTTGGTTGTTTTAATCATTTATCAAGGAAAACTTGCATTGAAAGAAGTTGGAATTTTAAAAAATTAACAACTAAGATATTCTTTTCGAAAACTCACTCCCGAATACCAAAAGAACAGTAATTCGAGAGACATGAAAACAAAACCGCAGAGCTATTGCCAGATCCTCCGTGAAACAACCCCATTATTTAATCTGAAATAAGTGGTAGAAACGTGCACTAAATATGTTCACAAGGATTCGGAAGTTATTTAATTGCAGTAAAGTATATAGTGCTACTACTGCTGCTCGCTAAACGTTAGAATAAGTTTTATTTTATTCTATTCATGCGGCACGGATTAAACTTGTGCACGTTAAATCTGTGATGGCTCGATATCCTGACGGCCCGATCAACCGCGTGTCTCCAAACATCTGTGTTAACCTATTGGGGGAAAAAATAGTTTTTAAAGTCACATTTCTCCGGCTGTATTGAATATTTTTACAGACGTTTTTTTTTTTTTTTTGATAACTGTAACTGACTTGCATGTCTTTATAATCCCACTTTTTAAAATTGGTTCGAATATTTTGTGTAAAATTATGTTTTGAAAATTAAAAAAAAAGTATTCGAACGCATTTCAAAGAGGGAGCTTATAGATACTTATGATTGAGCTACACTTATTATCTGAAAAAAATACCCGTTTGGTAAAAATATTCATTACAGCCGGAGAAATGGGGCTTAGAAGTTCTATATGGCATTTACCATTTCCGCATGCGCGACTTTCCTAAAAACCCTATTATGACAGGTACTGGTAACTGTGGTTCCAAATTTGAAGTCCGTTGCTCTTTTAGTTAGCACACTAGAGCGGTTTCAGACAAACAACCGATGTTCAAAAACTATTTTTTGAAATCCTCCACAAATTTTCCAATTCGGATTTTCGACCACCATCGCTATACTTTCATGTGCCTCTGTGGGGAAGTGCCATCCAATGGGGAAAAATGATTTTCTAAGCTACATTTCCCCGGCTGTATTGATTGAATATTTTTACAAACAGTTTTTTTATATGATACTAGGGGGCTCCGCCCACTGCTCGCTATCGCTCGCCAACCCCCGGAATTGCTGTGGCGGCCGGCTCGCTGGTAAACGTAACTTTTCCAACCCAACTTTGCACAGGCCTATGCATATTTTGCCATCCAGGTCTGTATCTATGACAAAATTATGTCGCGCCTTGGTAATATAGTTATATTCAGCCGCAAGTTCGCCCCCTTGGATATTGCTGCGCAATCTCATTGGGTCGCAAGCTTGCATTCTTGGATTCTTCCTCTACGCCCCCTGCTCGCTATCGCTCGCAAACCCACACGGGAATTGCTGCGCAATTACATTGAACGCTTCGCGGCCGCTAAGTTATATTACTTAAAAAATATATATTGTATTACTTTTTCAGTAATAACTCGCCAACCCCCGTTAATTTCGCAGAATTAACCTAGCCTGTTTTTACTCTTAGGTTATTTTTAAAAACCCAATGGCTCACTCAAAAAGTTTAAGTTATATGACTTTTTTAAGTAATAATTCCATTGGCACCTTCGCGGCATGCAGGGGGCTACGCCCCCTGCTCGCTATCTCTCGCCAAATTTAGTTTTTTCAGGTTCATGTTGTTGGCTGTTCCGAAAGAGAGAAACGAAACCTGTTTGCAAGCAGATAAGTATATATAATTGGCCTTGCGCAAATAGGTTTCGTACTTTTACTTTGAAATTACTTACATTCCGGACCGGTCGGATGGCGTGACGTTCAAAGAGCTTCTGTGACAATAAAGTTGAGTAGACCATGGACAGATACATAAACTTTATCATTTACGTAAACAAAAAATAGTGAAACGTAACACGTAGGGAGATCCTTGCAAAAACGCATCTTACAACGAAAAATAAAACTAAAAAGTAGGTTTGTTCAGAATCTGTCACTTAAACCGCTTCCACACAATATTTGTGCTCTACAAAAAAACGCACTATTTATACACCTCAGAAACAAAATTCGCCAAACAGAGCCTTCAGCTTATAATTTATTTCTAATTCAAACTTTTAAACGCCAAAATTAACTATTTTCATAAATCTTCTTCCGCAAATTAATGATACTCATTATCACTCTCACTCATTATTACTCTCATCTCACTCTATTGTGATATTGCAACAATCCAAACTGAATCATATCACAAATATTTTAATGAAATTTGGGATGTAACCTAGCCTGATTTTTTGCTTCAAAATGATTTATCCCACTTGTTTGTGCGACTTGCGGTATGTTCTGTGAAAGTAGGTGACAGACAAACGGATTGAATGATTATAATACCTTCCACTTTTTACGTTATAAACGTAGTGTGGAAGCTAAAAAAAACCATTTCGCTTAATATGTTGGCTATACAACAAATCATAAAACAATGTTTAACAAGAGTTGAAACATCTTCAAAAACTTTCTAAAAAAACATAAAGAAATATGTTGTCGCATATTCGAGTGTACAAAGTTTATTTTATTCGCATCTGAAAGAATACATTTTTTAGGATAAATAAAAAATAAAATAAAACTCTTTTACCGTGAACGAATAATAAAAAAAAAACCCGAGAGATTAAATAAAAAAAAGAAAGCCATCTGCTAGCCGAAGAAAAAAAAAGTTTAAAGAAGAACAACACGATATTTATCATCAGTTCTGAAAATTAAAAAAAAAACTGTTTTTTAAAAAAGGGAAATTTTGTGATTCACTTTAGCAGAATTAAATAAAATAATTAATATATAATTTTGAATTTTTTTACTATCTTTTTTTACATAATTTTAATCTATAAACATTCTATCTTGCTATAATATATTTTAAGGCAAAATCATTTTTACCAAAAAAAATCTGTAAACCTTTTTTATATATAAACACAAAACCAATATAAAAAGAACAAGTTAAAGAACTGTTCTTTTTAAAAGAACAGAAAAGAGAGCAACTGTTCTTTAAAAAGAACGTAACAAAATCACACATTTCTGATGATTTTCTGTGGCGTTTTGCAGAAAGGGAATAAGTTTTTTTTTGTGGCTGACATTGTAATTTTTAATTAAAAAACTTATTGGAAATTTGAAAAACAAATAAGTGGGCATCGAGACATAAGGGAGACACACCTTCCCAATTTGGGTTTCTGACATCAATATTTCATCGTGTTATGGCTGCTGACACTTTCAAATCCTATACTTTAACATAGAGAGAAATTAATTTTTATTTTTAATTAAAAAACTAATTGGAAATTTGAAAAACAAAAAAAAGGTCGAGGCATAAGGGAGACACACCTTCCCAAAAAAATTCGGGCTTCTAACATCAATATTTCATCATTATATGGCTGCTGACACTTTAAAAGAGCTTACTTTTTTAATATAGAGAGACATGTTGCTGACTTACAGGTCTCTGTAATCCCACTGTTTGAAATGATTCGATTATTATTATTATTATTTTTTAATTTTCACCGAACAATTTTTACACAAAATATTATTCGAACCCATTTCAAAAAGTGGGATTATATTATAGAGACCTGTAAGTCAGCTACATTTATCATATAAAAAAAACGTTTGTAAAAATATTCAATACAGCCGTAGAAATGCAAATGGGGTTTAGAAAATATATTTTTTTCCATTGGATTAACACAGAGGCACTTTGGTTTGGAGACTAGAGGTCATTTGGGCTCATTCGCTATTAATTTCGCACAGGCCCTCGCATCTGTAAAGGGAGCGGTCCTGGTTGGCATATATATCTCCACAAAAGTACGAATCAAGCAACTGGGAGTCATCGAGTTTTCTTGAATCTTGAATGTTTCTCATCTCTCCATCTCAAGTTAGTTACAGAGACAACCCAATTAATGGAGGAAGGATAGTGACAATTTTTATTAGTCTTTTTTACGACTGTGTTGTAAATCATTAGAGTCCAAGGGAAACAGGAGATGGCGCTGACAAGATAATGTTATAGAGATCTCAAAAAATGTTTTAGTTATACAGAATATCTAAAAAAAAAAAAAAAACTTGATGTCATTACATTCTTAGTTTTTTTTTTAAATAATGGCAAAACTTGCATCTTCTTTCTCGTAAATTTTTTTGATTGAAACTTAATTTTTAATATTAATTCAAATCGTTGAAGATAAAACTAGGAGTGTGTAACCCTACACGAGTTTCAATCACCCTTCAATAAATCAATACACATTTAAGAGGGGTTGTCAGTCCCATAGAGCTAATACCTTAGTTTTGGAATAACAACTTCCCCAGAAGTATTGCTTTGCCATATTAAACCCTTTTTCACCAAATATGGGAATCAATATAACATCAAAATGAAACAAATTTGAAACGAAAATGTTATCTAGATATTTAATTATATATTTTTGAAGTTTTAAAATGTCAAAAATATACAGCAGATGGCGACACTATTCTAAAACTTGATCACTTAATAATTAAATAACCATATGTTATTTTCTTTTCAATTTTGTTTCAAATTGATGTTATGATGATTCCCATATACATGGCCCCTAGTAGCATTGTTTCTCGAAATTTGCTCGATCGATCATCGATCGTTCATCGGATTCAGCGAAAACTCACCGGTGATCGCATCCGTATTCCGAAAGTGCACGAGGCGATATCGGCAATCGGTGAACGAAATTCTATCGATAAAAGTCATCGATTCGATATCGGTCAAAGGTGAAAATTCAATCAATGTACGTTTCATCGGAAAATTATGACGAATCGATATCGCAACGATAAGAAACCGAAAAATGTGGCTTTTTTTATTTTAGTACATACAAATTGCGTTAAATTATTTCGAAAACTTCATATCCGAAAGCTATTATGTTCAAACTGGTAATATTTATTTTTTATTTACTTGCACACAACATTTTTAATTGCTTGCGAAGATAAATATTTTTACTGTGTGATAACTAATTTCTTTTATTTACTTGGAAATTAATTTTTAACTTTTTGGCCTTGATTAATTTTTGAAAAAATTAACTTAAAGAAAATAGATTTTTGAATAAATATTATGAACCAAACACTTTTCAATACGTAAGTTACCAAGAGTTATTTTTAAATTAAACATAGTTATATTAGTATTGTTAACTTAAATTAATATTTAAAAGGAGTTTGCAACTTGTAAAAGAAAAATCAAAATTTCTTAATCAATGACATAAAACTTCTTTAACGATCAACCTTTTGAGCTCTTTATTTCAACGCAATAACCCTGCAAGCCTCAGTAGCCGAGGGGACTAACGCCTCGTTGCAAGTTAAAAGCGCGGATCCCTAGATTGTTGGTTCTGTCCTCCTCCTCCTAAAATTCGAAGTATTGCCTGACTAACAGAAAAAATAGTGGCGCCATCTCGTTTAAACCTTTTGTACTAACATGTCGTAAACTGTTCGGAATTTTATCGGAAAGTGTTCGAAATTAATCGGACGATGAGATTTCGATTACTACTCATCGGATTCTTATCGATTTCTTCTTGACTTTTGATCGGAATCTCATCGGAAATACTCATCCTAGGCAGTTCAATCGAGCGGACAGAACCGAGCAGTTATCGAGCAATCGGGCAATTTTCAACGAAAATCCGATATTCGAATTCTCATCGGCACACCGGTGAACGATGAAAATTCGATTATCGGCCGATGAAAAATTGCTACTAGGGGGTGAAAAAGGGATAACAGGGCAAAGCAATTCTTTTGCAAAAGTTGTGACTTCAATGACTCTATGGGACTGGCAGTCCCTCTATTATATAAGGCAATTTCAACAACTTTAAATACCTAAAACGTTCTGTGGCCCTTTGCGCCTGCGCGGCTTTTTCGAAAACCTAACATCCAGCATATACTAGGAAGTAGGAACTCGGGTACCAAATTTGAAGCCTGAAGAGCTCTTTTAGTTTGAGCTGTAGTTTGGTTTTAGACAGACGGATTAACGTTGGAAAACGACATTCTTAAAATCAGCATCGACGAAAACGTGTAGAAAACACAAGATATCCCTTTCGGATTTTCGACCCCATTACAATCCTTCATTACCTTGTATTTCATGTATGTGGTTGTTTCACGGAGGATCTGGCAATAGCTCCGCGGTCTTGTTTTCTCTCGAATTACTTTTGTTTTGGTTCAGTTGGTTGGTTGGTAGAGTAGACCTATATTCAGGTTAGTGTGCTTGGCAGCACACAAACCTGATTATCTCTACCAACCAACCGAAACAAAAGTAATTCGAGAGACAGGAAAACAAGACCGCGGAGCTATTGCCAGATCCTCTATGAAACAACCCCATTAGGTAACTGAAAGTAAAATGTTTGTAAATGGTTGCTAAGTGTCCTGGTTCATTATTATTATTTATTAGTTGTATTTCGTCAAAATTCTGTCTGTGAAAATATCGCATTTTAATAAGAAATTCAACACAGCAATCTATAGCTCCGGAATACGAGACGTCCGTTGTTAAATGAAGCCTGCACGATCCGTTTTATCAGTGTCAAAAATTGAACACCATTTTTTGTGCTTGATCAGAGACCCGCTTATAAACCATCGTCAAGTAAGACAAACACAGACAGAATTTTACCGATACAGAGAGAGAAAGTACACCCAGGGCGAAGGCAAGAATCGAACCCGCACCCGGTACAGTGCGCAGACTGTTAGCGTAATGGGCTGCGATCAAACCCACTAGGCCACCCGGACCCCATGTATTTTATTTATACTACTATAAATGATAGTAAGAACTAAAGGGTTTTTTTCTGTATAAGCATATCCTGCCATATATTACAAATTCGATATACCCATCCCAAGTCCTATCATTTTTATATCTGTCCTGTAACAAGGAGTGAACATCAAACAGTGTTATGGACGTTTGCTTATCATAGGAAGCATATAGGAACAGGCAATAGGGAGGTTTTTATGATAGAAACCTCGGAGGACATTTTAGTGTCTCTTTCAGAGCAGCTCTTAAGGGTATAACTGCAAAAAAAGACTTGATATAGGTTGCTGTTGTTTTCAAAGACCTGAGTAAATTGAACCGATTATCCAATGGTAAAAATAGAATGGTTAACTATATTTTTAATTAGCTTATTATTATTATTTTTTTAATTCGAAATAATTAAAATTGTATTGACATGCTGAAAATGTCCATCAGTCTGTCCGTCCGTAATCCCCTTCAAATTCGGTTCTTAATGAGTATTTGAAGACATTTTTTTGTGTCATAATGATCTTTTTGGAATGACACCATAATATGAATAAAAAAAGCACAATGTAATTATTTTATTGTCCTACATTTGTTTACTAAGACAGCTGCACCCAATGTTCGGTTTTCTGCATAAAAGCTGCTTAATTTTAATTTATATTTATTCATTTATTAATGTATAATTTTCTATAAATACAAATTATTCACTGTGATCTGTATTTTTGCGGTTTTATTTTTCAGAAAGTATTTAAAAATCACATCATTGAGAGATTATCTGAAGATGATTGATCTTTTGCATTGAAAACAAACATGCTATGCCAAAAAGCTAGTAAAATTTCTTTCCTAAAAGACCTTGGCATTAAGTTTTACAGCAAAATTTTCCTATGAATTTTAGATATAAATTAAATGTCATTTTAAGCTTGTTTTGATGTGGCAAACGTTGATTTTTTTTAATGTATCGTTTGTTATCTATAATAATAAAATTGAAGTTGTGTATGTATGTGTATGCATGTATACATGCATACACATACATACACAACTCAATTTTTTTACACACACAACTCAACAATTTTTATATCATATCTTCATATATGTATATTCCGTATAGACTCTTAAACTAGACATCTGTTTGACTCGTAACTTGGCACAACTGCGTAGTTCCTACTTAGATTATGATTTTTGAACTTTCAGGTTTCAAAATGTTCTATTTTTGGAGAAAATTAGAATTTTCTGAAAAAACTACGCTACTTTCGCTCAAATCCGATCATTTTGTTTAAATTTCCTGTTGCCATCGGCATAATAAATTAAATTAAATTTTACGAAAATAATTAAAATTGAAAATGTTTATTTTATTCTTTTGCCATTACCTTCAGAAACTAAATTCATTATTTGAAAAATAATTGACATGTTTCAAGTGACGTAATTCCGCCAGTCTCCATTCCCGGATTTTATTGTGGGTTTATTTGATGATTTTTTCATTGATTTTTCTGTTGACTGCATGTATGCATATTTAAGCAATAAATGTATAGTTAAGCTATTACTGATTTACGATGGTTAATAAAGGTCATCGCACTAAAGCTGCATATTAGGGTTTTATGTCTTTATTTTTTCGGCAAATACAATGACAAACTCGCCAAATTATTAACTAAAACTCGCCAAATGGGCAAAATGTTTTTTTTTTTATAAATTATTTATAAGCTGGTTCGATGTTCGAATATCATTGTGTTAGAGCAGTATAATGGGTGTGTTTGTAGCTATATGTATTTTCTCGACAAGTTATTTCCCAAAACGCGCCAAATGAGGTAAAAGGTTTTATGTATTTATGATGGAATTGTGATGACATTTATGAGTGCATTTTATAGCGTATTTTAGCTTCCACACTACGTTTATAACGTAAAAAGTGGAAGGTTTTATAATCGTTCAGTCCGTCTGTCTGTCTGTCCGTCTGTCACCCACTTTCACAGAAAGAACCACAAGTCTCACAGACAAGTGGGATACGACATTTTAAAGCAAAAAATCAGATTAGGCTACATTCCAAATTTCATTAAAAAATTTAAATTAGAAGTTTATTTAAAATTTAAATAACTAAATTTTTTTTTATCTACATTGAAATAACATGCAAATTCTATTTTTATTCATATTTTCACTGTTGTCATCCACAAGTCCCACAGACAAGTGGGATACGTCATTTTGAAGCAAAAAATCAGATTAGGCTACATGCCAAATTTCATTAAAAATTTAAACTAGAAACTTATTTAAAATTTAAATAACTAAAAATTTAATCTACATTGAAATAACATGCAAATTCCATTTTTATTCAATATTTTCACTGTTGCCATTTCTTTAAACGTACGAGAAACTTTTGTTAAAATAAAAATACACTTTTGAAAAAATATTTATTTATGTGATATAATTCGGTTTGGATTGTTGTATTATCACAATAGAGTTCTTTTAATGGTTCTATATATATGTATGAAGAAAGATGCATAGAGAATTCTAACTTGGCATAAAAAAAATATGCTAAGTTTCGCTTTTATTTTTAAAGCATCAATTGTACAAATTATATATTTTTTGAACTGTAAATTAATTTAACAAACTATAAATAAGTGAATTTTCGAAAGAAATGTAAATGGGAAATTGTGGTGACAAAAATATTTATTAAAAATGATTACATCATTAGTCTTCGAACTTCAAACAAATTTAGCAACGATAAAGTCTAATTATTAAATCTGAGAAAGAAGATTAATGAAAATAGTTAATTTTGGCGTTTAAAACTTTGAATTACAAATAGCTAAAGGCCCTGTTTTTATTAAAATTAAATCACATTTGCCATTCGCAACAATCGCTCGAGAAACTTTAATTCTTTTAGACAATAAATTAAAATAAATTTATTTTTGCGACATCGATCAGTTTGAAATGACGTCAAATATATTTCACTACGGAATCCTTGTATGTTGATATGAAATGTTTTCATTCTATTTAAAAGCGAGGAATATGACATATTTATTCTTTAAAATATAAATTAATTTTTGCAAACGATAAGTAATAATTATTGAATTTTCGAAATAAAATAAATGAAACTAGCCAAATTTAGCTTGTAAATGTTAAATATAGAATTAATGTTGTGTTTGGCGCGTTTTTTCCTGTTAAACACAAATATGTGGAAGCGAGTTAAGTGACAGATTCTGTTACAAACCTACTTGTTTCATTCTGGAATTTTAAGGCAATGAAACGGGATTTTATACTTTATAACGAGTGGGAACAATAACATAAGTTTATGATCCTATAACAGGTTATATGGTCCACATACTTGGATCGATTTGATATTATTTGTTAATCCGTGCGAAGAACGGGTATAAATTTGCTAGTGAAAAATAATTGATAAGTACTTTTCAATTTCACATATGATAAAGTCTCCTCCTCATCAATTACGTCTTCTACGACAAACGTCAAAAGAAGGTTGAAAAACCGATGACAATTTAAAATGTTCTCCTAAGAGGAATTATAAGCCAGATTGTTAGGTTGGTGATATTTGCGCCGACAAAACGGAAAAGTACCACTATGGGGTTGTTTCAGACGATGTAACGCTTCTGCTTTCCTTTTTGGCTTCCTGTGATTGCATTGGTTGTTTCGATGACCGCTGACAATTTAAAATGTTCTCCTAAGGGGAATTATCAGCCAGATTGTTAGATTGGTGATATTTGCGCCGACAAAACGGAAAAGTACCACTATGAGGTTGTTTCAGACGATGTAACGCTTCTGCTTTCCTTTTTGGCTTCCTGTGATTGCATTGGTTGTTTCGATGACCGATGACAATTTAAAATGTTCTCCTAAGGGGAATTATCAGCCAGATTATTAGCTTGGTGAGATTTCGTCGACAAAACGGAAAAGTACCACTATGGGGTTGTTTCAGACGATGTAACGCTTCTGCTTTCCTTTTGGCTTTCTGTGATTGCATTGGTTGTTTCGATGACCGATGACAATTAAAATGTTCTCCTAAGGGGAATTATCAGCCAGATTATTAGCTTGGTGAGATTTGCGTCGAGAAAACGGAAAAGTACCACTATGGGGTTGTTTCAGACGATGTAACGCTTCTGCTTTCCTTTTTGGCTTCCTGTGATTGCATTGGTTGTTTCGATGACCGATGACAATTTAAAATGTTCTCCTAAGAGGAATTATAAGCCAGATTGTTAGATTGGTGATATTTGCGCCGACAAAACGGAAAAGTACCACTATGAGGTTGTTTCAGATGATGTAACGCTTCTGCTTTCCTTTTTGGCTTCCTGTGATTGCATTGGTTGTTTCGATTTCACTTTCAAAATAAGCGTTTTTATCGTCTGCTGTGTTTTATTTTAGAGTTCTTTACGTAAAACTTGTTTTCATTCCTGCTATTTATTATATCAATCAAGACTATACTGTTACTGAAAATAGCCTGCATGCCATAATATGGGTTACTGAAGGGCTAAAAATTGTAAACACAATATAATACCCAGTCTCTTTAGTTAGTTTATTTTTATACTTTACCTAACGGATAATAATATAACTATTCAGCATTTTTTAAATTCTATTTTAAAATCTTTTATGCCGTAGATGATAATGCCATGACACGTCATGAATTATTCAAGTGATCGAGTGTAAATATGCGTCTTCATAGAAAAAGCGATCGGATATCTGAGGCCAGTCAAAAAGCTCAATTTTTAGAGTTTTTTTTTTATAGATTCCATTTTGTCAGGTTGGCAACGCCGTGGATGAACAGTTTCGAATAACGATGGATGGAGAAGAGTTGAGGGGAGAAGCAGGAAGCTTAGGCTGAACTATTATATTAACTAGACTGAATTATTTATAGAAAGCGTCTCTTAAATAGCTTATTAAGATAGTTAAATTGGTTAATATAAAAAAAGAACTAGAACATAAATTTACAAAAAAGAACAGTGGAGCATAATAGATCATCTACTATTTGTAAGGAAGGCTTAACTATTATATTTGCTAGACAGAATTATTTTGGGAAAGCGTTCCTTAATTGGCCCACTATAACCATAAAATTGTTTAAAATAAAAAAAATTGAATTAAATTTTAGATTTATCAATTCAAGGAACAGTGATACTTTTCAGATTATCTACTATCTTTAAGGAAGGCTTAAGTAATATATTTGATAGACTCAATTATTTTGGAAAAGAGTATCCCTCAAATGGGTTATTAAGGCTTACTAGATTTTACTTAAAATAAAAAAAGGTAACAGAAGTTCATAAGAACTAAATAGCCTACTTTCCTGTTACTTAAATACTTACTGAAGTTCTAATCGGAAAAAAACTAGGTTCTAAAGTAAATATCATCAACAGCCGTTTCTACACTAGATTTATACACATTAGAAAAAAAAATCGAAACACAGCACCCAGCTAATTTAAACTTCTAAAAGCCAAAATCAACTATTTCCTTAATATTCGTTCGCAAATTAATTAAATATTATTTATCATCTGCTCGTGATTTATTTGTAGTTCGAAGAATAAATATTTATTAATAACAAAAGTAATGAAACTACTCCAAACTGCATTAAAAAACAAGAAATGTAAATTAAAACTAAGCATAATTGCATGCAAAAGTATGCCTTGCCGCTTTCTTGGTAGATAATTAATGAATAATCAAAGAATCAATTGTTCTACATTTATGACGTCATTCCAAACTGATTCATGAAATATTATTTGCTTCAAATATGTTTAAATAAAGTTTCTCATGCCATTGTTGATTTGGCAACAGTGATTAAATGACTCAAAATTGAATTTCAATGCTAATTCAATGGGAAATTCGCCGACAGATAGTAGATTTATGTCCGTCCGGACGTACAGACAGACGGACAAAAAGTATGAAAGTTGGGTATCTGAGGTCATAGCTTTCTAACAAAAAATAATTTTTAAGATCCGATGATTAGAACCGATTTTGGAAGGGGGTACAGACAGACAGACAAACGGACAGACAGGCGGACAGACATACGAACAGACAGACATACGAACAGACAGACAGATGGACAGACAGACAGTTGGACATCAACCGCATTTCAATACCTACAGTGATTTAAATGACTCAAAATTGAATTTCAATGCTAATTCAATGGGAAATTCGCCGACAGATAGTAGATTTATGTCCGTCCGGACGTACAGACAGACGGACAAAAAGTATGAAAGTTGGGTATCTGAGGTTATAGCTTTCTAACAAAAAAAGAATTTTTAAGATCCGATGATTAGAACCGATTTTGGAAGGGGGTACGGACGGACAGACGGACATCGACCGCATGTCAATACCTACTTTTTCATTTTTTTTAATTCTTTCGAATTAAAAAAGAAAAGTAGGCTAATAAAAAAGACCTAGTGTCTTAGTGTCCCAGTGGCTTAGTGGTAGTGCTTCGCATTGCCACGCCACAGGTCCGGGGATCGAATCCCGGATTGGGCGAGGCTTACCCATAATTTCATCCCTTAAGCGGGTCGATAAAATAGGGACCAAGTATGCTTGGGAACTAAACCCTGGAGGTTCCGCGTGAGGCTGACCGTCTTACCGGGACATATGCCTAGCACCCCAGAGCCCTAGGTCACGTAAGCTGAAATGGGCACGGCAGGCCTTGACCCTTTAATGGGCTGTTGCGCTGAGTAATTTTTAGTTTTTTAGATTTTACTTAAAATAAAAAGGTAAATAAGAACATAAACGTACAAAATTATGGAAGGGTGACACATATTGGATTATCTATTACTTGTAATGAAAGTTTAACAATCCCACTGACAAACTTCGTTATAAAAAATTTCGATAAATGGAAACCAGTATCTAAATAAATAAGTTTTAGTTCTCTAGTAAATGTTTATTATGGAGGCATGGGATATGCTACATATTTCATATTAAAAAAGTTTTTTTTCCTTCTTGAGAATAGGAACGTTTTCCCCATCAAAACAACATACTACGCATGACTCTACAATAAACAAAAGGCTAATAATTAAGTTTTCATGGGTCTAAATTATTGGGGGGAGGAATATAACAAAAACAATTTTCAAAAAAAAAATAAATACTTAACAAATATATGACTCTATTAGCTTCCATACTACGTTTATAACGTAAAAAGTGGAAGGTATTATAATCGTTCAGTCCGTCTGTCTGTCTGTCCGTCACCCACTTTCATAAACCAAACTACAAAAGCTACGGACAAGTATGATACGTCAAAAAATTCAGCGCATCGAAATTAGAATACATTGAAAATTTCAGAGAAGAAATCGAATTGAAAGTACTTCAATTATTTAAAAAACTGCAAAATTTAATGCTCATTTAAAAAGCATAAAAAGCCATTTTTATTAGAATTAAATCACCATTGCCATTCGCAACAATCGCTCGAGAAACTTTAATTCTTTTAGACAATAAATTAAAATATTTTTTTTGCGGCATCGATCAGTTTCACATGACGTCAAATATATTTCACGACGAGATTCTTTGTATGTTGATATGAAATATTTTCATTCTATTTAAAAGCGAGGAATATTACATATTTATTCTTTGAAATATAAATTAATTTTTGAAAACGATAAGTAATAGTTATGGAATTTTCGAACTAAAATAAAAGAAACTAGCCAAATTTAGCATGTAAATGTTTAATATAGAATTGATGCCGTGTTTGGCGCCTTTTTATCTGTTAAATACAACTGTTGTGTGGAAGCGGGTTAAGTGACAGATTCTGTTGCAAACCTACTTGTTTTTGTTTTAATATTTAAAAGGGTTATTTGACATGTAGCAGCATAAAGGAAATCTTCATGAAAGATAGTGTTATATTTTATCTCAGTTCCATTACTATTAATTATTAATTTATTAATAATTATCATATTTCATCAAAATATTATGAGTCTCTATACTAAACCAATGTACGACACGATTTTAAATTAAATATTTAAAGAGATTATTTGACATGCATCAACCTAAAGGAAGTCGACATGCAAGGATATAGTATCTTTTATCCCAGTTTTAATGGCTCCTTGCACTTAATAATTAACTTACATTTTATCAATATTTTATAAATCAAAAGATAATTAAGAAATTTGCTTTAAGCATACAACATGGCAACTGCCATGTAATACACCATAATTATTTTCAACTTTTAAATGAAAGTTATAAAGTCTAAAGTTAATAAACATCGAAGTGTGTGACGCATCAGAAGTGCTTATTCAATGAAAAATTATCGATCAGCCTATTACCCATGAATTAGATATTGTTGAACTACATAAAATTCTTGTTTTATAATAACACCTCGAGGAAACCGTGGTTAGTAATTATCAACACTTAAGGGGATACGGTACCCCAAACATTATTTCCAGAAATAATAACATAAGCTTGTAAATTATAGTGGTTTTATATAATGTTCACTCTAAATAAACATTTTCTAGCAATAAAAACAAATATTTACAAGTAGGTTTTAATTTATTTTTAAAAAAAGTCAAAATTTGAACTTTTTAAAACGCTACTCCTCTTTCAATTTTGAGAATGACTCCACCAAACTTTTATAGTTTGTTTTTAGTACTATTTTTTCAAGAACTGTACATGGATTTTAAAATGTGAGCTACAGTTAAAAAGTAACATGCATTTATACTGAAAATCACAAAAAAAGTTACAAATTATTGAATTCGCTTAAAAATAAACTATACATAGTATACCTTATTCCATGCACAATTTTGCGTACCATATATATATATATATAAGGACACAGGTTAAAACTTTCAAAATTCTAACTTAATTAGCAAAAAAGCCTTTGGGATTTTTTTAAACACAAGAATTGAAAAACGCGAAACAGAGAAAAAAGGTTGCAAGCAGACGAAATACGTATTCAAACTTACAGGAATGACTCCAGAAAATATTTAATAAATTTTTTTCGACAAAAGATATCATTATGAAAGTTTCAGTAAATGGTCAAAAAGATATTGTAAATAGTAATAAGAAGTAACAACTGAAAAATCGATATTTTGAGCAATTTTTGGGTACCGTATCCTTTTAATTGGGGATAATTTCAACTGATAGAATTGTACCGAGCATCAAATGATAAAGAAACGTTAGAGTATAGGTACAACACATAAATCAGAAAAGGATCCTATTTTTGGCGACAACTCATTGCTATTGGCATTAACACAATAGCTTTTAAACAAAAGTTTGCTAATAATTAAGAATGAAAGCAACATGCACAATGAAAAGTTAAATATTTTGTACTTTCTATATCTGTGCATAAAATTGAATTATTTAAATCTAAAGTTCTCCCTGAACAAAGTTAAGAATACTTAAAGTATAATTATGACAAATAAAAATGTGCAAAACTTGTCAAAATACGTCTTCTTCAGCGTTAAGTATCGGACGGAAGATAAAACAACTGTTGGTGGCAAACATTGATTACTTTAAAAGTCGCATTAATCATAAAACAAGTTGTTTAAATCCACCAGAAAATATATTATTACAAATTTCAAACCTAAACAAGACTAAGACTCTGGAAATTTGAATAGTTAAGGTTTATTTTTATAAATATCGATGATTTTTATTATAATGATGTTGAAATAAAAAGAGGGTAGTAGGTTTGTTACAGAATTTGTCACTTAAGCTGCTTCCACACAATATTTGTGCTCAACAAAAAAATGCACTATTTATACACCTCAGAAAGAAATTCGCCAAACAGGGCCTTTAGTTAATAATTTATTTCTAATTAAAACTTATAAACGTCAAAATTAACTATTTCATTAATATTCTTTTTGCAAATTAATAATTACTCATTATCTTTTGCTAAATTTGTTTGAAATTTGAAGAATAATGATGCAATTTATTGTTTAATAAATATCTTTTAGTCGCCACAATTTCCCATGTTCATTAATTTTCTTTCAAAAAAGAGAAGAATAAATAATTAGTAAAATTTATGCTTTAAAAATAAAAGCGATCTCTTGCATATTTTTTATTCAAAGTTAGAATTTGCTATGCATCTTTCTTCATACATATATAATGAAACATCAAAAGAACTCTATTGTGATATGACATCAATCCAAACTGAATCATATCACATAAATAAATATATTTCAAGAGTTTTATTTTAAATAAAGTTTCTTGTACGTTTGACGAAATGGCAACAGTGAAAATATTGAATGACAATGAAATTTGCATGCTATTTGAATGTAGATGAAATTTTTAGTTATTTAAATTTTAAATATACTTCTAATTTAATTTTTTTAATGAAATTTGGGATGTAAGCTATCCTGATTTTTTGCTTCAAAATGACGTGTCCCAGTTGTTTATGCGACTTGCTGTTCGTTCTGTGAAAGTGGGTAACAGACAGACGGACGGACTGAACAATTATAATACCTTCACACCTTTCCCTTTTTACGTTATAAACGTAGTGTGGAAGCTAACTAGGGGGGGGGGGGGAGTGTAATACTACCGCGATTTTCAATTACCACTCAATAAATCAATATATTTAAAGGTAGATATATACCCCATAAGGGAATTTCAATAACTTTGAAACCTTTAAAAAGAACATTTGAAACGGGGCCGTAGTGAGCCTAGTGGTCAGCGTCTCGGTCTCGGGATCGGAAGGTCCTGCTATCGAGTCCCGGTACCACTGAAGACCTACCGAGTATATGCGGAGTACGTGCTCGTTAAATCTGTTGGGTCCGAAAGTCCTCTAAGTTCCCATACCAAATCAATACCTCTGGGGGTGACAAGCCAATTCTGGGGATCCTCTAGTTGGCCTCTGTCTCTAAAAATTAGATGGATCCACTCATGTGTGTATGTGTTGTCTGTTGTGTCTGTCTTACTTGACGAAGGTTTATAAGCGGGTCGCTGACCAAGCACACAAACCTGAATATATATGTCTACCAACCAACCAACCAACATTTGAAACCTTTTTTTAAAGTTTTAAGGGTACAATTTGTGCGTGTGCTATTTTATCAAAACTTTTATGACAGTACTGGTGATTCGTGTACCAAATCCGCACTCTGTAGCTCATTTAATTTGAGCTGTGAGTGGTTTTATACAGACAGACGGATGGACCAATGTGCGAAAGCCACTTTTTTTTTAGAATTAACGACACCCTTTAAACGGTGTAGAAAAACAAAATCTCCATTTCTGATTTCAACTTTGAGCTAATGATTAACAATCTCTTAACGCGAAATCGCTTTAGGCGAAATCCCGATTAACCCGAACAAAAAATCCAGATTTTGACTTTTTTTTCTTAGTAAATCAACAATTTTCAAAGAGCAAATAAAACAAAACATTAAAAAAAGTGGTAAACGAACATTCAAAAATAAATTGTCTTCTTTAGAGAAAATCATGAGATCTCCCACGATTCGTCAGTTTTAATCCAACTGCCCTTCTTAATTGCTGTTCCTTAAAAGTTTTCCTAATTTTTCTATCGTATGTACTTCTTCAAAGGAACTAAATTAATTGAATTTCCAATTGTATTATTATTAGCGTATGGTATTATAAAATTTAATAATTTTTAGATGTTATTTTATTTCAAACTATTCACTGGTTCAATGTAAAAAATATTCCTGATGGTTAACATGAAATTCGGTTAACATATGTAATGTTTTGGTGCTCAATTCGAGTTCGTGTTAACGGGGTTCGACTGTAATTAAAAGTACAAAGCCAATAATGTATGTTAAATGTTACTGATAGTAACTTTCAAAAGCATGTATGATCAGTTAAAAAAAAGTAATATATTATAAGATTCAGCTTTAACATTCCGAGCGGCCTGGAAATTGGGAAAAATTGTATAGTTGTTTTCACTTCATAAATTTTAGCTTCCAAACTACGTTGATAACGTAAAACGTGGAAGGTATTATAATCGTCCAGTCCGTCTGTCTGTCCGCCACCCACTTTCATATCCCGAACTACAAATACTACGGACAGGTGTGATACGTCAAAAAATTCAGCGCATCGAAATTAGAAGACATTGAAAATTTCAGAAAAGAATTCGAAGTACTTCGATTATTTAAAAAAAACTGAAAAATTTAATGCTCATTTAAAAAGCATAGGAAGCAATTTTCATTAGAATTAAATCACCATTGCCATTCGCAACAATCGCTCGAGAAACTTTAATTCTTTTAGACAATAAATTAAAATAAACTTATTTTTGCGACATCGATTAGTTTGAAATGACGTCAAATATATTTTACTACGAGATTCTTTGTACGTTGATATGAAATGTTTTAATTCTATATAAAAGTGAGGAATATTACATATTTATTCTTTGAAATATAAATTAATTTTTGCAAACGATAAGTAATAATTATTGAATTTTCGAATTAAAATAAATTAAACTAGCCAAATTTACCATGTAAATGTTTAATATAGAATATTAATGCTGTGTTGGTCGCCTTTTTACTTGTCAAACACAACTGTTGTGTGGAAGCGGGTTAAGTGACAGATTCTGTTACAAACCTAATTGTTTTATTTAATTTGTTTTAAAAAGCATATGAGTTTGTAAAATCAAAATTAGGTTTATTTTTGTAGAGATGATCGTAAAATCGTTTCCGAATGAAAAAAAAGTTCATTATGAATAAAACTTCATTTTATTTAGAATTTTTTTTTCAATTTAAGGTTGTTGAAAAAAAAAGACTATAAGAGAAAGACAAAATGCGGAAAAATCCGGTTCTAACGATTAGAAGGTTTTAAGAAAACAAATTTATAAAATTGCTTCTACTTTATTTTTTTTTAAGGGGAGTTGGATAGTTATCTCGCCCATGTTAATTTTACTAACTTTAGGAACATTTTTCTCAGGCACTATATGAGATATCATTATGATTTTTTTATAGTTTGTTCCTTACATATAACTCTGTGATTTAAACTGAGGATATTTCACAGTATAAAAAAATACTTTTACAGTATTTTTTTTTAAATACGTATTAAAAAAACCACAAAAAGGCCGATTTAAGGTTATATAACTTTTTTTTAGCAGATATATTTAAAATTCCTCAGATTAAATCAAAGAGCTATTCATGGGGAAGAAATAATAACACAAAACATGTTAATATCCATTATAGTTTCTGAGAAAAATGTTCCTAACTGTTGAAAAACCTTATATTTCAGGAAACGCAAAAGAAAATTGAGGTATAGGTAAGAACTGATATACAGAGTTTCTGAAAAATGCTTATAAAAAGAAAACCACCAAATAGAAATCAATAATCTTGGTCTTAAATTAAAGCTAAAGATAAGCATAATAAAAAAAAATGAAAAACAGTTAATAGACTTTTTTGATCCAAACACCCATCCGACCCCCTTGAAGGTTACAGTTGTTTATAAATAATTTGATTACATTATTCATTTTTTTCGAAGAAAGAATTACAGAGGAAGATAGTAAAAGAGTGATGCACAAAATACGGAAAATTCCAGGCCTAACGCTCGGAGGGATTTTAAGAAAAAATATATAATTTATAAAATTGCTTATTTTATTTTTAATAAAAAAAATTGCCGAAAGACGATCACAGTCGAAGTATCTGGTTGCGCCTGGAAAACTCATCACTTTCTGTAAAATATAAGACTAAACAATCTTTCGCAGACAGCCATTAATCAATTCTAACACTATATAATTTTAAATATATTTTCAAGCACCGGTACCTCAGTTGGTAAGGCGTAGACCTTTAAGATATGGGATCGAATACGGCTTTGGACAAAGCTATCTCCAGAAGTAGAATTGGAGGAGAAAAAAAAGTGGGGGACGCCTATAATTTGGCTGTAAGTTACTCCCCGAAAAAATCTTCTATTTAGTATTTTAGTTTATTATTTTGTACAAGTTTTCAATTTTTTAAAATGAATATTGTGTATCTTAGGTTAAGTTAAAAAACAGTTTAAAAAGTTAAAAATACTTTAAACTTTTATTTGATTACTATAAACATCTATAGATAATAATCCAATAAAAAAAATTATAGAATTCTTTACAAAATTACATTTTCTGTCTTTTCTTTTTTTAAAACTTACATTATTTACAGTTTGAAACTTGTTTTCCCCAAAAGAAAGTTTTTATTCAAATACTTCTTATTTTAACAAAGTATTTGAATAAAAAACTTATATATAATGAGATATAAGAAAAAAAATATCACAAATTAATATTCCTTATTCAAGTTTTATAAGTCAATAGTAAACGTTATTATCAATCTGTTCAACAACTTCTTTTAGGGAAATATTTTGTGGACATTGACAAATGACATCGACTTAAGTTTGGTTGTTTGACGACTTCCCATAAATTTTTTTAAAACTTCCGTAGACTCTGATAGCTGTTCATTTCGAATGTAGGAGAGTTGCCAGAATTAAGATAATTCAGCTGACAGTTGTTTTTTTGTCGATTAAGAAGTTTATTTTATGAAATGGACGTGTAGTTAACTGTAACTGTATTTGACAGTGATTATATGTTTGGGTATAAGTTGTTCTGAGTTCGTGATCTTAGATAATTAAGTTTTAAAGTGATAAGTGAAAAGTGCAATGTCCGGCAAGTGAAATTGATTTTTAAAACTATTTCTATGTAATAGTTAAACTTTTATTTTCGCTGCTAAAGTAGTTATGTATGTTATTAATTTTAAATAATGTTTATAATATATCTACAAATTTTAATATTTTAACAGCCAACTGATTTAAAACAATGGCTCTAAAATCTATAGGTAACTTACATAGTTTTAATAGTTTGTTGTTAAATTTGACATCTTAGACTTTTGTATTTAGTTAACCTTTTTACAAACGTAAACAGGAAAACAGCACAAAATTTAAATGAGTTTTTAAATTTATTTAAGTTTAAAACATTCGTCATTAATTATCTCTTCTTCTATAGCAATGTCTTAATATTTTTCTGTTGATGTCTTCTTTAAAAAGTTTGAAAGAATTGCACGGAGATGCTTTATTTCTTTTTTTTATACACACTGGCAATTCTATTCGTGTAATAGGCACACTATTGGCCGACCAAATAAAAACGTAATTCTCAAGTATTTTTTTACAGTTTTGACCAAAAATCGACACCATTTTAATGTGCCTGAGCATTTTATATGATGCATTAAGTGCGTTCTTTGATATTACGAACCTGCATTACCATATTTAAAGTATAAAATTTTTGGGTTTTATTTTGTTACAGAAGTATTTTTACAATATATTTCAAGAAAATATGTTTATAAAGAAAATAAAAAGAAAGTACAAAAGAAGAAAGGAAAATATTCCTTGCAAGCACTCAAACCACATTTGTGGAATCTACATTCAGAATAAATGACTAAGTTTATCGTTTTGAAAAGTTTTACAAATATTTCATTTACTTTTTTTAGGGATTTAGGATGAGTTTTTCGTTCAGATTCTCTAATTTTTTTTCGAAACTCAATAAAATCCTGTATAACCTTTTCTGTAACGGAAAAAACTTTCGGCGAAAAGCAACAACCATTAGAAAAATTCAAACGATTTTTCTTTTTTTAAAAGAATCAATATCGAAAGGAGAAAGAAAACAACTCCGAGGGGTCACTGTTTGAACATTAACTTCAACTTCGACTCTTATTTTCTATGCAATAAAAAATAAAGTATTAAAAAAGAATATCTTTCGGAAGAAATGAATTCAAAAGCAAAATAGCGACAATGTTATTCCAGAATCGGATGTTTTCAATCAACGGTTTCATACATAAATGCATGAACTACTTCACACGTTGCTTGATTCTTTGATTTTTTTTCCCGCCTCCTGAGAAATATAATAAAAGTGAAAATTTATTTTTTTGTTATGTGTAAGCCAACATCCGGATTAAAAGCCATTCGATTTTGAATGTAGAAGGGTGAAGATTATTTTATAGACAAAATATATAATATATACATTGTAACAAAAAGTCTGTTGGTTAATTCCACGTAAAATGATACCACAACTGAAAAAAAAAAAAAATTCTACAGTTGTAACTTTTATATGTGCTTAAGAAAAGTTTGAATTTTATTTTTTTTGTATCAACAACTATTATTATTTCACCTTTGGCAACACAGCAGCTTCAAAATGGCTGCTTTGTTTTGAAAGCATGGTCTCGTGTTTTTTCATCATTTTGAACCCAGGAATTTTAAGATCAGAAACACATTTTATCAGATTTTTTGGAAAAATTATTAAAATAGATTATCAGAACTATCTTAAAAACACATTATTAATCGGCATTTATTACTAAAAGATACTTAATTAGAAAGATAAAAATCTCATTTTTGACTGTAGTGTAAGTCACGAAAAGATATAAAAGTTTCTATAACTTTTTAAAATAAAGCTTTACTTCAAAATTTTTACGATATTTTCTTTCTATAGTAACCTCTGCGTAATTCCACACCTTTTTAATTTTAAAATAAAAAGCATTTTCTCTATTTATAACACATTTTAGCTTTGTAGTGTAAGTCACAATGTAGTGTTAGTCACAGCTTCTGTTTGATTTATCTATTATAGATTAGCTATAATATTTGTAGATTTCTTATATTTTAATAATTTTAATTTAAGATGGCTAAATCAACAGTTAAAAGAAAAAAAAAGAGCAATGGGAAAGACTTTAAGCATGTGGAAAATTTCAAACCTTTAAAGAAAAGGAAAGCAAAAACGACTTTACGGACAACACTTTAACTAAAAATACACAACCTCTATTGCAATGTTCCAATCGTTAGACAACATTGAATGGCATTTCTCTGCTACCAATGTTGGTCATCTTTACCTTTAGTCATGAAAAAGGACCATTTGATGGACTTGGTGATACAGTGAGGAGGGGATAAAAGCAGCCACACCTTCCAGGAAAATTGACCTACATTCTGCTAAAGATTTTTTCATTTTGCATAAGAAATCTGCCCAAACATATCACTATTATACATTTCTGACAATTGTATAAAATGCGAAATAGGTAGATTAAATGATATTTGCTCATCAAAGGAAAATAAATATTTCCGATTCCTGACACCCAAAAATTGCTCTGCTTTTTAAAATTAAACAAATACTTACTTAAAACTGCCAATATTTCATTAAATCTCCCAAAAAACAACACTGCTGATTAAACAAATGGAAATGTTGTAAAAGGAAATACCTCTCAGCAAAATTCTGAAAATGAATTTGATGCTGAAAGAAGAGCTTTAGTTCCTTTTGTAGGAAAATTATCGTTAAATATTTTGTGAGGCAAATGTTAAGTATAGATGCTTATTCAATAAAACTGAAACATCTGCAATGGTCAGGAAGTCTTTTTGCGTGGCCTGAGAAGGAAGGTTTTTCAGACAATTCTATTGAAGAAAGAATTAAGAAATTACCAGAAACCAACTTTAGGGGACGTTGTGTAACTTTTTCTAACTATGATTTTACAATGTATGCAATTCTTAACTTACCATGTTCAAAATTATTTACATATGTTATGTTATTATTGAATAAATTTCTATATCTGTGATACAATTCACATGATGTAGTGTACACTCTTAAAACAAACGAGCGGTTTTAACTCAGTCTGAGTTAATTTCCACTCCTTTCCGTGCCGAAAATGCACTTCTCCTATAGGAGTGAATTTCACTCTTTTTCGGAGTGGGTAAAAGAAATAAAAGAAAACAATCTGCGTCCTACACTCTTAAAACGAGCGGTTTTAACTCAGTCTGAGTTAATTTCCACTACTTTCCGGTGCCGAAAATGCACTTCTCCTATAGGAGTGAATTTCACTCTTTTGTTTTAAGAGTGTAAGTCACAAATTGAATGTAGTGTAAGTCACGCACAAAACTGTTAATAAATTATTTCCTATGATATTTCCACACTTTTTTGCAATTATATTATTTAGCTTTAAACCTTGTACTTAAATTAAGCACTGGTAGAATGTTGATTTACTGCACTATGAAGAAGAAATGAGAGTTTTAAATGATAACCAAAACTCGACTTCCTTTCATGTAGTGTAAGTCACAGTATGATATTTTTTTTTTTTTTTTAGTGGAATACTAAATGAAAATGGTGTTTTATGATTTCTAAAAATAGTATATGTTCAGGGGTAAACTGGCGTACAATATTTTTTTTTTTTGAATAAGTAGAAAATAATTATGAACTACGCAAACGAAATTTGTTAAATCGTCTGATGTAGTGTAAGTCACGCGTGGAAATGCCCTGTTGTCTTTGCAGAAAAAATTGTCAGTTGGTGTGCCACAAAAATACCGTAAAATTTACAACTATTATCTGTTTATTTTATACGAATAATTAGTAATTTTAACGCAAAATAGGTTTTTTAACGCACAAATTATGAAGAAATAACAAGTTTCGTTTTTTCTTTACAATTTATCTGTTCATAAACAGATTTGCTTTAAAAATACAAGTTATTTGTATAAAAATAACAGATTATCTCTGTAAATTTTACGGCATTTTTCTGTCACACCAGCTGACAGTGTTTTTCTCTAAAAACAACAGACTTTTCTTACAGTGAAAATGTGTAGGATTTCGCTCGGGAAGGAAGAGGGAATAGATAGAAATATATACCTAAATGCGACGATGGTTTTACGCATTTTATAAGAATTAAAAGAAACTCAATAGCCCTCGCGTAGCTCTAGCGCGACGATAATTCAAACTAAACTAAACCTAAAAGAAACTCAATTAATTTGGCAGTTGAAAGAAAATTTTTAAAGCAGTTTTTGGCTTTTATTTACCAAAAAACGTGAAATATGCATAAATTGCTTGAAACTTGATTCATTTAAGTACACTAACCCTTACATTTTAAACAAAATTCATATTCAGTTGCCCGTCAATCTGAAATGTATCGATCACTATAAATTAATCACAGTCTCTATATGCCTCAAAATTGAAACTATATAAACATATATTGGTTATTCTAAGAGGTGAATGTGACTAGAAATGTCCCAAAATACCAATCCATCAAGCAACCTCTATTGCGAGTCGAATATCCAATCAGCATTCTCCGTCGTATATTATCCCGAAACTTCTGTCGTCTTTTTCGTAATCACAACGTCACCATTAATCGGGGCATTTCATTTGTTGGACCCCCATTAACCCCGCCCCTCACCAATTAACCCTTTTGTTCAAGGACACACGGATATCGACTGGACTCACCAGGCTGAATTATAGAAAAGTGGTTGGTTGGAGTGAAGACGTACTAGATCTGTGCAGTGTTTTAATTTGAAAGCAGAGTTTTGCATTTAAGGGTAAATGAGACCGAATTAGAAATTAGATGGAAAAATTACTTATAGTCTTACCATTTATGTTTAGAATCACATAAAAGAATTTTGACATATTCAAGATCGTGGACAATTTTAAGTTAATTATTTTCGGCAAGATCTTTGGAAACCGCTTTTTTTAAAAAATGAGCGTGACATAAAAAAGAGCAGTTGCTAAAACTGCGACCAAATTTATTTTGAAGTCGCAAAATTGTAGGAATGAATAGAATGATACATATATATTCCGGTCCGCATGCTTGATCAGAAACCCGCTTATAAACTTTCGTCAAGTAAGACAAACACAGACAGAATTATTACTGACACAGAGAAAGAAAATACACCCAGGGCGAAGGCGGGAGTCGAAGCACTGCCTCGAAGCCGCACCCGTTACATCGCGCAGACTTTTAGCGTAATGGTCTGCGATCCAAACCACTAGGCCACCCGGGCTCCAAAATCGTAAGATTTGGTCGCCTTTTGGGACTAGTGACCGTTCATTTCGAATTCTGGTGTCGACATCCGTCGATGAACAATGTGATCCTGTTCTAATAGTATAAATAAGAAAAGTCTAATAAGTAATAAAAATATTTTAAAAAGCTTTTTTTTAAAAATATATTTAAAAATCGACCAGGATGCAAATTGACCAATGACCATATTCTTAAAATTGACCCACACACTTAATCCAGAATGTAGTTTAGACTATGATATACACACTTAATCCAGAATGTAGTTTAGACTATGATATCTATGGTGATTACACACTTAATCCAGAATGTCGGTTTCACCATGTTGAAATCACCCATCCATTTCGCATAGCATTCATCCCATCAAAATATTGTAACATTCACACTTATAACGACCCAATTACAGCAGAAATATTAATCTCACTGCACAAAGGAAAATTAGACCATCCATCAAAGGGGATTTATATGAAAATGAAACAATATGGCGCAACTTTCCCTCAAAAGGAAAACCGGTGAATACATTAATTCATCCAAGAATAACAAGCCAAGGAAACAGGCCCGGCGGCGAACACCTTTCACTTTTCGCCCCTATGTCGGTCACACACATCAGTTACGCGTTATATTTCTCTACTTCAGACACTGTTACGATTGGCGATAAATTGCTCATATATATAGTCGCCAAGACATCAGAAATGAAGCAATAAATGTTCTTTAGCTGTTCAAAATTACGTGGCTATATTAATCCTCTTAGTCCAAGAGCCCAGGGCCCCTAGACCTATGTTACTTTCCCAGTAATGAAATATATAAGATTAGGCAGTGTTTTAATGTACTTTTAGTGCATGCATACTCGGTAGAGTGGACCGACAGCCAATTTGCAGGTACCGGGTGCAAAAAGTGGGTAAAATATAAGTTAACTAATCTTATTTTCTCAGTGATGATTTTTACGAATGTTTTAGAAAATATTGTTAAAAGTTAATAAGTACTGCCAGACACTTTCCGCCGGCCGAAACTTTTGCCAGACGCTTTAAAGGTCCCTGTAAAGGTCAGACTTTGTGGCGCGCATCTTTTGGCGCTAGATGGCGCCATGTATTTTTTAACTAAACGAAAATTTAATTAAATAGAAATGACAATCTTTCTTCGTTTTTATTGCTTATCGACTCAGCTTTATTTCTGTCACCATAAAAGTAACAAACAATCCCCCCCCCCGCAAAAAAAAATAAAAAGGAAGAATTGTCATTTCAATTTAGTTAAACTTTTGTTTAGTTAGAAAAAATGTAGCGCCATCTCACGCAACCAGATGCGTGGGACAAAGTCTGAACTTTACAGAGTCTGGCTGTAGTGATGGTTGGTTGGTAGGTTGGTACAAGTATTTCCGGCTTGTGTGCTTGATCAGAGACCCGCTTATAAACCTTCGTCAAATAAGACAGACACAGAATATTTTACTGACACAGAGAGAATTTACAACCAGGGCGAAGGCGGGAATTGAAACCGTACCCGGTACAGTGCGCAAACTGTTAGCGTAATGGTCTGCGATCTTAACCACTAGGCCTACCGGGCCCCCTGTATTGATTATTAACTTGTAACGATATTTTAAAACATTCGCAAGAATCAGTGCTAACAGTTTTGTAACTAAGCTTTGGCGCTGAGATAATTTTAAATTTATTGTCAAACAACTGACCACATTCTTTCCACGAATGTGTTTCAAATAACTTTCCACAGCGAACACCCGTGCTTTAATGTGAGTGTCATCTTCACCATGTCTGATTAACTCACACTTACACGGCCTGCACTAGGATCTGAACTCGCCAATGGTCCGTGTGTAGGTTTAACGCGACGCTGATCAATCCAACCAAACCAACCATGCAGAAACATGGTTTGTCAAGTGGAGGCTTTCAGACGGCTTAATTTTTTTTTTTGTCTCGCAAAGCATCTTCATTGCATTTGTAGCTCCATGCCGGGCCACTTTCATTTGCGCCACCCTGTATAAAATGGTAACGATTAATAATTCAAATTGGCGACTAAAAATTCTCATATCTGATAACCCTAAATACAACCTGTTCACCCGACCGCTTTAGGAAGTTAAAATGAAATGATGAATAATGAGTTTTGATCGATTTTATTTTTCTCTTCATTAGAAATATCTATTTCGTGTTACATTCTGTTTTCAACAATAATGTATCATATTGGAAAGGCTGCACCGGTATTTTTTTTACTACGAAAAAAAATAAATTAATGTCAATTAAAATATTTTAATTCAAACATGTAGTTTACCTTAACAATAGTAACGATACAGTTTATTTTAATGATAAGCTCTGTGATTAATTAACTTTTTTAATTATAAATTAATTATACTATATTGATTGTTGCATATGAACTAATACATTTTTCTTTTCAAAAATAAAAGAAAAGTTTAACCGAGTAAATATATAATTAGTTAACCAATAGGTTCTATCTAATCAGACTCAATCTAATCTTTCACTGAACCAATATTGTAATTAAGACATTTTGTAAATAAGTATAATTTACAGTAACAAATGTCACAGTATTTTATTAAAACGACTCTAATTTCTAGATTTTTTACACATTCTATCTCTAATTTTCTGTTAAAATATTTTTGAACGTTTCCGGCTGTTTCTCAGGCAAATTTATAGCCTCCCAGAGAAGCGTTAACACGTACGTCTCACACTTTAGAACCTTGGTCAAGTGACGAGATACACTTCTTACCTTAATTTTCAGCAACATCGCACACTTTTCTGCTAGGTTTTGATGCTCAAGTGCATACTTTTGCCATATAGAATATACACTTTAATTCACTTTAACATGACTTGAAAACATCGTTGATGTTCGAGAACTTTAGCAATTTGTCATCTATTGGAAGGTATATTGATGTTTTAAAATAAAAAAGTTAACTATTTAAAGAAAAATAATGAATCGTCCCCAATGTTAAGTCTATGGCGATGCCAATGTTTAAAAAATTTATATAATTGAGTTCCATGGTGAAGGAGATTCTTTTTTTAAAAAAAATTTCTGTAATGTATGGCCATCAAAGGCTGTGTCCTGACTACGACATCAAATGCAACAAAACTTGGCGACTTGGCAGAGTCAGCCACATGCTATTGCATCGCTTGGCGCCCTTGGCGGTCGCCAAGTTTAGTTGCATTTGTGGCATTTGATGTCGTAGTCAGGACACAGCCAAAGATAAAAATGTATTTTTTTAAAGTAAAAAAAAATCATACATTATATGGCTAATGTACAGCTCCAATCTGTCATCATATATTATTTCAATACTCTAAAGTAAACCAAAAGCTGATAAAATGTTGCACAAAAAGTTTTTTTTTTCTCCATGCCACCATACTTTTTTTATTTACGGAAGAAAACATCCAACAGGAAACAAGTTATTAATACAGCTTCTCTATTTCTCAGGGCAATAAAAAAAGTTTTTTCTTCTTCTAAACTGTTTATTAATTATGTTTTTTCATGTCATTAATCATTAGGCACCTGCTTCTTAAATGGTTGCCTTGGGGGAAGTAAGGATTTCTTGTTCTGACCTCTTCCCTAATTATGTTCCTTATGGGATTGAAGATCGATTGGTGGTTTATTATTGTTCGAGTTTTCACTCTATTTGATATTGTTGGAAATGAGTGGTTAAGGGTCTTGTATGGTAACAGATCTCTATACAATTAAAATGGGGAAACTTTGGACCCTGTTTTTTAAAAAAAGTATACGACATGTACTCACGAAAACTTAACCAAAAAATACAGAAGAAAGTTTTTTTCCGATAAAATAATTAATAAGTATAATTTTAAAGACATTAATTAGTTATAATTAAAACAACATTTTATGTTTAGATATTTACATGCAGTTAGTGATGCCATCTGTAGTTTGTGAATAATTACTAAAATTTTGTTTAAATTATAGCTAATTAATATCTTTAAAATTATAGTTATTAATTATTTTAATGGCTTGTTTTGGTAAGTTTTCGTGAGTACATGTCGTATACTTTATTTAAAAACAGGGTCAAAAGTTTCCCCTTTGGAATTATATAGAGATTTGTTACCATACAAGGGGAGACTTTTAAGCTTTTCAGTCTGAGTAACACACTGCGAATGCAAAAGATTTCACTCTTTTTATGGCAATTGTTAATTTAAAAAGACGTTTTTTGTTTTCCACCCCGGTCGAAAGCACCCTAGGATGATTTCACTTAAAGTAATTTCGGTTGAGGGGCCTACACACATGAGACAAAGACTATGTTTTATCAAGTTAAAAACAACTTTTTTTTGCTACCCGGTAGAAAGGCACTAGTTTTCGCTTTTCAATTAAAATTTACTGTCGTCTGAATTTACTTTTATTTTATAACTGTGCATGCAAGCAAATGACCAATAATAGTTAAATAAAAAAAGGTATTCAAAGTTTTTTCGCGCTTTTTTCCAAATTGGTTGTAGTTAACGTCGGACTACTGAACTCCCGTTAAGTTTTTGGATAAAATATAAACCAAGACAGTCGGTGTAGAGCACTTCGTAATAGCACAGTACGGATTAGCGAGTGGATTGCACTTGAACATTCTGATGAGTGTTACCTTTTAATTCCTTTTATTTGTCCTTAAGACTGAATTATACGTTAAATTGTATCGTAGTTTTAAATAAAAAAAATAACAATCAAGTTTTCTCTATTTTTTTCAGAAGTTACCGATTTCTTTCTGAATAGAGATTTTTAAACTATAAAGTGATTTTTTTCCAGAGTGAAAAAACTTATTAGAAATGTAACTGTTTCGACCAAAAAAAAAACAGATAAATATCTAATATGATATATGTGTGTTACAAATTTCTCGGAAAAGTATTCTCATTAGCATATAGTGTTAAATTTGTTCAAATCACAGCCACGAAAATAACCTAATAGGGTACTTGAATAAAAAAAAATTATTGGCTTAAAATATTCTTATGCCAAAAATATTAGACCCGTATTTTTTCTTTTTTTCAAATACCCCATAAAAAGGGGGAAAATGAATTAGGACGAAAATTATGAATATTAGGACGAAATATCACTCCCGAAAACGCTTTGTGGCTGTCACGTGGTATGTATGATGTCACTAGTGACTATAAACAAACTTTGAAACACCATTTTGGAATCTAATTTAAGCAAATTTGAACTATCCGCTTCTGTAAAACCTCCACCCATTATCTATATAATTCTTATTTTAATAGTAAGTTAGATTAAAAACCAGTTTAATTACAAACAAAAAACCTCACACCGGTCTGTTTATACATACTAGTGACGTCAGCCAAATTGACGTGTTTGTGATCACTTGACGTACCGAAGAAGAAAGCCATTTGAAAACAATTTTTATTAATTATTTAAAGGTTTATTTGCAAAAATATATATTCGTTTGTTATATTTGGGTTCAAACTATAATTTAATTAATATTGGAAGGTATTTTAGCGATACTGCCAAGTACCCTATTAGCATAGAATAAATGACAATATAACATAAAATACTGCTTTTAATAATTAATATTTCTATTTGAAGAGTGATATTAATTAACTGATATGATCTCCTCAGACATGATCTACGAACAATAATTATTTTTTCAACAAATTGCCTTCATTAACCGCAGACGAGAGCGCAAAAAAAAAAAATGAATTACGCCCTTTGGGAAGTTCGAATTTCGAACGAATTTCACAAATCGTCTGCGGAGAAAGTGTTCGAAAAGAACCGTGTCAGCCGTCATTGCGCGCCATTCGGAACCGCCCAATATTCCGTTCGAAGCTTCCGAAACCTTGCAGACGATGTTTGTTTGCGGCGAGTTGCAGACGATTTTTGCTCGTTATCGTCTGTTTGCGTTTATTCGCTCCGCTGGGAATTATGTTCGACTAATAAAGTGTTCGGATTTTTCGGTGTAATTCTGGTGGATTATGTTATTAGTGTGTGTGTGTGGTGAAAACGAAGATTTGTGTTTGTTTTGTGATTCAACAAGTGTTGTGTTTGCAATCCACGTGTTTTGAGTTATCTTTTGAAAATGTCAAGGTACGTTTTTTTAATCAATCATAGAAAATAATTTATGAATAATTGTGTTTATTACAACTAGATAAAAATTGAATATCCAACATTTCATTCTACAATTGCTAACAAATTTACACAATAATTATATTGATCCATCAGTTTTCAGTCAACAAAAGTAACTCCGAAATTTTACTTGTAAGAAATTGCTTCAATGTGAAAAAAAACCTTTTACTCCTCTTAACTTACAGAAAAACTTTGTAGATTGCCCATAATTATAGAATGAAAAAAATTCTATAAAAAATCATACACAGTCAATCGGTTAAAATGTGTGAACCAGATTATTACCTTCAGCATAGAATTTGCTTGATTTTTCACAAAGACCTACTGGAACCGACATGATATGAACGGTACATTTTAATTGTTGTCGATTGTTTTAATTAGATTAATTGTGACATTTTCTTGCATATAATTTACAAATATAGCTTTAATACTTCAAAACTAGTCGAAGTTTACTACGATTGCAATATTGCAACATCTGAATTCGTCACTTTAGTAATAAACAATAACTAAACAAATTATTTATCAATTTTAACAAACATTTATACAATTGAATGCTAAACATGAAAACTTTTACTTATTTCAAGAGTTTTACAATAAAAACTTTGATAAACAGCTTTTAACGAAAAAAATTTGAATTTATTAAAAAATATTTTCAGTTTATAACAGGTGGATTTTATGATATATTTTAACACCTTTTGAAATGAAATAAATCGTTTCCTTATGTTAAAAAAAGGCCTATTACAATCTAAATAATCTGTCAGAATTTAAATACCAACCAGACAATATTACGATATCGCCTTTGAATTTGTTCAGAAATATTAATTTTTCTAAAGCTAATTTTTGAACAACAAACAAGTTTAAAATAACTCTCAGTGATTTGTTCGAATGACATTCAATTTTTCGCAACAGACAACTAACTTCATGGTAATGTTCATAGATTTTATGACATAGTATTTGCATACTTAATGAAAAATCAATATTTTCTCCATTAATCTGTAACGTATCAATATTAATGACTAAGAGCGGGACATAGCTTTAATCAATAATAAGATCTGCCCTATAATTGTTTTGGGCATAGGCATTTATTCATTAGTTCTATTTTTATTCCATATTTTAACAACAGTTTTGAAGTACTTGTTAAACACAAAATTGAATTGCCAAAAACCCATGTTTTTATTTCTATAGAAGGTTGTTACCATATGTTAACTATTGGTTTGATCAATTTTTAGACACTTATTTGCTTGCCGATGTATTTGAGGATAGATTTTAATGACGATTGTAAGTCACAGAAAGTAAAGAGAGATAAAAAAAATATAAAATCTTGCTACACCATTGTAATAAAACATAACTTGAAGGATAAATTATTATAGTTTTTGCATCCTGCAATAAAACCAATTAAAGTTTTAAAAAAATTGTATAACATAAAAATAAATATATGGTAATTCATACGAAAAAGTTCTTTCAAAGTATAGGTCTATTATATGCCAAGAAACTTCATAAATGTTGTAACTTTTGCTCAATATTGTAAAATTTTGCTCTTTACGAACATGATAACTTACGAAATTGTTATTTGCAAGAAAAGCACATATTTGACATCGAAAAGGAATTTATTGATAACAAAGTAAAACCAAATTTTACTATTGATAAGTTGTTGTAAAATACTAGAAAAAGTCCAAAATATCAATAATTTGCAGCTAAAAAAGTATTAACTTGCAAATAATCGCGAAAACAGGCTTTAATTGAACAAAAATTATTTTGAAGAAGGCATCAGAAATTAATTTAAATTAGTTCCTAAAATCAGTTCTACCCTAAAAAAAATCTATGATCTGAAAAACAAACGTCAAACTGAAGAAATTGCATAAATGGCTAATATCTTGAATTTTTTTCACAATATCAAAAATTGCTAATATATCTGCCGTGTTTAACAATTTAAACAATCTTCACGATGTAATTTAGACATAAGAAATCTAATTTATTAAATACATAGTGCCAATTTCCTTTACCAATATTCTTTTTTAAGTAACAATAAAAAGATCATTTACTAACTCACTAACTTCAACCATAGCCGACCTAGGAAAATATGACTGATACCAAATATGTTCTTTAGTAGGAATTCATTTATTGAAGAACCTATATATACCGATATATACCGAGTAAAACCTGATATTTAGTACGAACATATCGACTAAATAACTTGAATTCACAGATTACCAAATAAAATTTCTCAAATCATTAACTGATTTACAACCACCATGGCCGACCACGGAAAATCAGACCAGGAATCCTATCCGGAGAACTGTAAACTATTCTGAATCCTGCATAAGCTCACGAATTAGAAGATATTTCTTAATTTATTGAACCAAATTTGCTTTTATTCCATCCTAACATTAGCTGCCATAAAAAAAAATCGCGGCTGTTTTTTTTTTGCCAGCAATGGCCGACCTCGAAACTAACCAATTCTGAAACCAAATCTGCCATTTAGACCAGATTTGATGGCCAAATGACTTGATAGTCACAGATTCCGTAAGAGAACAGCATTTTTCGATCTCACCATTGTTGACTTCGAAAAAATCCTACTCGGAAACCGAATTCGACATTTATCACAGAATTGATTGATCAAAACCACTTTATAGTCAAAGATTCTGGTGAAAAAATCTCTTGAAACAATATTACTATGGCCGACCTCGAAAAATCCTATTCTGAAACCAAATCTGCTATTTAGCACAGCTTTTGATCGATCAAATAACTTGAATCACAGATTCCTAGAGAAAATCTCTTGAAACAGTTCTTGTTCTCACTATGGCCAACCTCGAAAAATCATATTCATAAAGCAAATCGGACTTATTGCCGATTACATTTAGCGAAAAACTTGATTCCCATAGAAAATTATAACTGGAAACAGTTATTGATTCCACTAAGGCCGACCTCGAAATATCATAGAATAATCCAGCTTGAAGCAATTTTCAATCTCACTATGGCCGACCACGAAAATTCCTTCTTGGAAACCACATCATTTAGCTAAGAAGTGATTAACCAAATAACTTGATAGTCACAGATTACGTGAGAAAATCACTTGAAGCAATTGTTTGCTTTACTATATTTCCTTGGAGCGCTCACTGATTTACTTTCACCATCAATGGCTAACCACGAAATAGCCGATTCATAAATCAAATCTCATACCTACTGTCGGTTACATTTAGCGAAGAACTTGAATCTCATAGATAAAACAAAAGTGAAAGTTATTGATTCTTAAAACAATTCTTGATATCACTATGGCCGACCTCGAAAAATCAGACTCCGACTCCCACCCTGAAAACAACCTATCCTGGGACCTCCCTTCCTCTTCTATGTCTTCAGGCCAACTGACAGACGACCCGACAAGGCCCTACAGGAAGAAATACCGTTCCAAATCGGCTGTATCCACCGACCCCAGAAGCCCCTACTACACGAGCCAGGGCTTCACTGTCAAAGACGACCCTTTCAAACACGGCTTCACCAAAGCCCCTAGCGTGTCTTGTGTGCCGGGTTACGATGGACACAAGTACGCTGAGGCAGCCAGCAAGAGCCAGCTTCCTTTCAATGGTGGCATTGTCGGACTGAACCTGAGTCCGGATGACCCGAAAGCCGCCACTATCCGGCAGCATTACTATCCGGAGGGCGGCTGGGGATATGTGGTGGTGGTGTGCGCGTTCCTGGTGGAGGTCATATCCGGCGGTTTGCAGGCCAGCTTCGGACTGCTGATCCTGAGTGTGATGTCGACGTTCGGGAAGGATGCCACTCTGGTGAGAACGGGTGAGTGAGATTGGTTTTCTGGTTTTCTTTTAGCTTTGAAATTGTATAAGAGTATTCACGAAGGAAACAACGTATATTATTGGAGCGAATAGCCTGAGAACCAAGGAGGCCCAGTGACTTAGAGGTAGTGCTTTGCATTGCCACGCCACTGGTCCGGGGATCGAGTCCCGGATTTTGCGAGGTTGACTCAGCCTTTCATATCTTAATTGGGTCGATAAAATGAGTACCAAGCATGCTTGGGAACTAAACACTGGGAATCCCACGTGAGTCTGACCACCTTACCGGGACATATGCCTAGCACCCCAGAGCCCTTGGTCACGAAAGCTGGAATGGGCACGACATGCCTCGGTCCAATAACGGGCTGTTGCGCCGAGGAGTTTAGTTGTTAGCCTGAGAACCAACATCCAGAGTTCTCTCAAATTTGGAAAAGTCTCATAGCAACGGATTAACTTTTTTCCCCGCCTACGCACAATCTCTCACTTCTTCCTCTACACTCCTTTTCAGGATATCACGTTTCACAACTTCGAGCCGTTGCGTCGACTGTTAGTTTGTGTTGTGTATTTTTCAGAAGACGAGCTTCAAATTCGTAGAAACATGTAAAATTTGTACCAACAAATAAACTATTTGCGCCGCGCCAATAATATACGTTGTTTTCTTCATGAATACTCCCATGTTTCATGCGCAAAGTTAAAGATATTTTTTGAATATTTAAAATTGTAGTTTCCTAATTTAACCACCCACTCAGGGGCTAGACAGCACCCACTCAGGGGCTAGACAGCCCATATGGTAAGGCGCTTGATCGAAATTAGTGCTACGAAAGATGTATGAACCACTTGAAAATAAACTGCATTGTTGTTGAAAAAAGTGGACTAACTTTAAAAAACAAAGTGCTAAGCAAGGTGGTAGAATTGTAGTTAAGTGTACATATAAGGGTGTGTGTAAGTCATTATGCAAATTACTATTGTTCTGATAAAACCTAACAACCATTAAAGAAAAGAATAAAAAAAAGATTATCACTTAGCGAAATTAAAATTTTATAGCATATTTTCGGAAACAAATAGCAAATAAAAAACTAACTTCAATTATTTTGATGAACCTTACTACCGTTGGATGAACAAAAAAATAACAATTCAAAATAAATGTATCAACTTAATATTTTATTGCTGGTTTTAAGAAATATCTATATGATGATATTTTTTTAAAAAAATTGTTCTCATAAAACTTGGAAGAATTCAAACTAATTGCTAAAATGCAGATAAAAGTATAATTGCATAAAATAATCGAAAACCCTTCTCTTTTTTTTGCAGTTAGAGAGAGATAAATTAAATTATTCAGCAATCCCAAAAGTCTTCCTTTAAATTCTCTCTGTTTTACTTGCAAGAAAACTACAACTGTTACTTCAAATTCAAAAGCTTTTTAACCTGTGGCGAATCTAAAAATCACTCCAGCAAACTTTCCAATTCATCTGCTACTGCGATCTAGATAAAATGGCTAAATTGAAAAAGCATTGGTGACCCCGGCAGGAACCTTTCCCCCCAATCTCACAAGAAGAGTAACTTCCGTACAATCGCTGACCGTCTACAAGTACGGAAAACACGATTGATAGTTGTCCACTCTTTCCATTACTGTAATGGTCAATGTTTCCAATAGATGTGAAGGAAAATACACACTATGTTTCATTACCTGTTGCCGTTTACATTTTTTTGATTTCCGGTAAACACTAAATCTGTATATAATGAAATTGCATAAATTGAAGAAAAAAATGTTTTAAAAAACTGTTATAACTAAAGTTGTAAAGATGCGTTACATTAAAAAAATTAAAATACGTTCAAGGTTTACAAGTTATAAGTTACTTTGGCCGAAAGTGATATCACTAGTATCATATTTTGATTATATTAATATTCTGATTATTTCTATTATTCCTAGTTTGATTATTCATATTTTGTATGTTTTATAAAAACTGTTATGGGTTTGAACATTTATATATAAATTGTACCGCTTAGAATCATCGTAAACTCATTATATTCAAAACTAAAATTCCTTTTTAACAATTCAATTTAATATTTTAGTCCAACTCCATTACATTTTGTTTTTTTTAAATCTTAAAACCTACACAAAAGGAAAAATAAAAGATAAAAAAAAAAAAAAACTTCGGCGAAATTTATGTTTTACACTTTTAAAACGCATCGAAACAAAAACAACCCTTAATTAAAAATTATTTTTTAAATGCACCAAAGCAATCATTAAGAAAATTTGAACCTTATTAGTCCGAACACGGATTATCCGAATTATTGTTAATTCGAACTACATGGCCTGTTATAATTACAAATAGTTCTGTTGTGATAGTCAAATTACGCTACAGAAGATCTAATTCTGTAGCTCTCATGGTATTTGAATTAAGGGGAGACGGATGGTTCTATCTCGCCCATGTTAATTTTACTAACTTTAGGAAATTTTTTCTCATGGACTATATGAGATATCATTATGATTTTTTTATAGTACACTCTTAAAACAAACGAGCGGTTTTAACTCAGTCTGAGTTAATTTTCACTCCTTTCCGTGCCGAAAATGACTTCTCCTATAGGAGTGAATTTCACTCTTTTTCGGAGTGGGTAAAAGAAATAAAAGAAAACAATCTGCGTCCTACACTCTTAAAACGAGCGGTTTTAACTCAGTCTGAGTTAATTTCCACTCCTTTCCGGTGCCGAAAATGCACTTCTCCTATAGGAGTGAATTTCACTCTTTTGTTTTAAGAGTGTATGTTCCTTACATATAGCTCTTTGATTTAAACTGACGATATTTCACAGTGTGAAAAATACTTTTACAGTGATTTTTTAAAAATGTATTTAAAAAAATTTAAAAAATCCAATTTAAAGTTATATAATAGTTTTTGAGTAGAGATATTTAAAATTCCTCAGTTTAAATCAAAGAGCTATTAATGGGGTTGGGGAAGAAATAATATAGCAAAACATGTTGATATTTTTTTATAGTTCCTGAGAAAAATGTTCCTAACTGTTGAAAAACCTTATATTTCAGGAAACGCAAAAGAAAATAAAGGTATAGGTAAGAACTGATATACAGAGTTTCTGAAAAATGCATATAAAAAGAAACCACTTAACAGAAATCGATAATCTTGGTCTTAAATTAAAGCTAAAGATATGTAAAGTAAAAAAAAAGAAAGAAAAACAAAAAATCGACATTTTTGACCCAATCACCCATCCGACTCCCCTTAACGAGATTTGATGATAATGAAAAAATAGTAGGAATAGAAAACTACGGCTTTTTAAACATAACTTTAGTTTAACGTGTTGCTCCGATGAGAACTGCCCTCTGCAACTGATCCAATAACCTCCTTTTCCTACAGAAACGGGATGGGAAAAGAAAGTTGAAACTCTAATATTTAAGATGAGCAAGAACTTCGAACGTTTTAAAATGAACAAATTGTTTGATCGTTTTTAATAAACAAGTTATTGGATCGTGTTTTGATGAAGAAACTATTTATTTGTTTTTAAATAAACAAATTTATTTGATCGTTTTAAAATGAATACATTATTTGATCGTTTTAAAATGAATACATTATTCGATCGTTTTAAAATGAATACATTATTCGATCGTTTTAAAATGAATACATTATTTGATCGTTTTAAAATGAATACATATTGATCGTTTAAATGAATACATTATTTGATCGTTTTAAAATGAAACATATTCGATCGTTTAAAATGAATACTTATTATCGTTTTAAATGAATACATTATTAATTGTTGAAAATGAATACATTATTGATCGTTTAAAAAATACATTATTCGATCATTAAAATGAATACATTATTGATCGTTAAATAAATCATTATTGATAGTTTTAAAATGAATACATTATTTGATAGTTTTAAATGAATACATTATTGATCGTTTAAAATGAATACATTATTTAATCGTTTAAAATGAATACGTTATTGATCGTTTAAATGAATAATATTCGATCGTTTTAAATGAATACATTATTTGATCGTTTTAAAATGAATACATTATTTGATCATTTGAAAATGAATGCATTATTTTATCGTTTGAAAATGAATATATTAAAGTGAAATTATTATTTGATCGTTTTTGAATGAACAAATTTTTTGATGGTTTTAAAATGAACAAATTATTTAAAAATTTTAACATCTTCAGTCCCGAGTAAAATCCGACACTTATATATTTTTTTTATATAAACATGTTTCTCAAATAAATATATCTATTTGAAAGTTTGTTTAAGAGGGACTATCAGTCCCATATAGCTAATGCATTAGTTTTGGAATCACAACTTCCGCTGAAGTATTGCTTTGCCATGTTATCCCCAGGTATAGGGAATCAACATAACATCGAAATGAAACAATTGAAACGAAATGTTATCGAGTTATTTAATTATATATATTTGAAGTTTTAAAATGCCAAAAATTACAGCAGATGGCGACACTATTTTAAAACTTTATCAATTAATAATTAAATAACCGGATGTTATTTTCTTTTCAATTTTGTTTTAAATTGATGTTATGATGATTCCCATACCTGGTGAAAATGGGATAACATGGCAAAGCAATTCTTTTGCAAAAGTTGTGATTTCAAAACTAATGCTTTAGCTCTATGGGACTGACAGTCCCTCGATTTTTTTAAAACATATCCTTCAATAATTGCTGAGAGAGGCACAAAGATTTTGGAATTTGAGGCCTTAGAGCCCTAAAAATATGCATTTTATTGTTCTTTGAATGCATAAACAAGCTCTGTTAGTTTTCTTTGTAATTAAAAATTCACTCTAACCTTTTTAGATGCAAAATATCTGATATATTTACTACCGAAAATGTTTATTTCTTTTGCAAAACTTCCAAAATGTTGCTTGACCCTAGGGCTATACGTATTTTAAAACAAATGAACGGCTAATGCTTGTCAATTGTTTAAATATCCGTATTTTAAGTTTGAATATTTTTGTTTACAATAGGCTAGAAAATGATACGGGTTCTTAGCATGGTCTGAAAAATCGGAATAAAACAGCAGTCAAGTGTACGTACGCTTAAGGAGGACTGTCCGTCTCATAGAGCTAATGCATTAGTTTTGAAATCACAACTTTTGTAAAAGAATTGGTTTGCCATGTTATCCCATTTTCATTAGGTATGGGAATCATCAAAACATCAAGTTAAAACAAAATTGAAAAGAAAATAACATCCGGTTATTTTATTAATTGATAAAGTTATAAAATAGTGTCGCCATCTGCTGCATATTTTTGGAATTTTAAAACTTCAAAAACCTATAATTAAATTACTAGATAACATTTTCGTTTCAAATGTGTTTCATTTTGATGTTATGTTGATTCCCATACCTGGGGAAAAAGGGCTAACTTGGCAAAGCGATACTTCTGCAGAAGTTGTGATTCCAAAAGTAATGCATTATCTCTATGGGACTGACAATCCCTCTTAATCTGCTAAAGGAAAACGCCTCTGTTATTGTTCTTTATCCGCCATTAACATGAACTTAAAGTTCTCAAAAATTATTTTTGTTCTTAGGTCAGTAGCAATTCATGAAGAAAAAAAAGCACAATATCATGCATAAACAAAATCAGCGTCAATTTGCGTATATAACACGATGACTTACGAAAAATAATAATTTTAAGAATAACTTAAAAAACACAATTTGCTCATTAAGTGCGTTTTTTTATGACAATTTGGCTACCTTGGTGCCATATTTGGCGAGAAAGGAAATTCGTTACGAACGGCCAACAATCCAGCTCTACGCAGACTTTCGAACAACCAATAAGCATATAAATCATTAAAAAACCCATTTCGCTCATGATCGCCAAAAACGGCCAATTATCTCTAAAGCGCGATGACCTACGAACACGAAAAACCAACCAGCATAAAAATCATTAAAAAACACATTTCGTTCAATTGGCGCGTTATTTATGATAATTGGGCGAGCTTGGTGACATATTTGGAGGTAAAAGAAATCATCACAAATAGCCTATATTATATAGCTGTATTTCGAACAACTTGCATATTAATCATTTAAATAACACATTTCACTCATTTATAGTGCTATTTCTTTATAATAAGTTGCGAGCTTGGTTCTATATTTGGCGAGAAAATGGAAATGTCCGAAAACCCATTATACAGCTCTAGCGTGATTACCTTCTAATAACCAACCATTATATAAACCGTGAAAGTAATCGTTGTAACCCACAATAATCAGACACACTCAAATACTCATATGCAGTCAATACACATAGTTAACCGTTTCAATCCCAACTTTTAATCCTAAAAATCTAAAATTTGTGAAACACTCACTATGCATCCAGATTGAGATGGTGAAAAGCAGGGAAAAAAAATTGAAATCATAACTTTTGGATTATAACAATAATTTTTTCAAAACTTTATTTGTTAACAAAAAGTTAAAATGTCAATCTTTAGACATTTAAAACTGCAAGCATGAAGAATTTAGGGCCAATTTATTTAATAAAATATTTTCAGAGTGAATTTTATTTTTACCATGTTTTTTTTTATATTTTAATTTAACTACAACAAACACTATTTCATTCTGCAAAAGACTTGATTCTTCCATCTATCGATACAAAATATATCAAAAAGAAAATAAAACTTTATCGAAAAATATATGGAAAATTTAATGAAAGTTATTTGAAATAAGTGCGAGTTTAACTTAGAGAAGAAAAAAAAATTCGAAGTTTTATGTCTCCAAATGGAATCATTGGGAGTGTAAGGGTTAAAGGTCTGCCATATAAGAAATTTCAATAACGTTCAATGTCCGTAGTTCTCTTAGTTCGAGCTGTAGAGTGGTTTTAAGTACACTCTTAAAACAAAAGAGTGAAATTCACTCCTATAGGAGAAGTGCATTTTCAGCACGGGAAAGGAGTGAAAATTAACTTAGACTGAGTTAAAACCGCTCGTTTTAAGAGTGTAGGACGCAGATTGTTTTCTTTTATTTCTTTTACCCACTCCGAAAAGAGTGAAATTCACTCCTATAGGAGAAGTGCATTTCGGCACGGAAAGTAGTGAAAATTAACTCACACCGAGTTAAAACGCTCGTTTAAGAGTGTAGGACGCAGATTGTTTCTTTATTTCTTTTACCCACTCCGAAAAAGAGTGAAATTCACTCCTATAGGAGAAGTGCATTTTCGGCACGGAAAGGAGTGGAAATTAACTCAGACTGAGTTAAAACCGCTCGTTTGTTTTAAGAGTGTAGACTGACAGACTGACCAATGTTCTAAATCCACTTTTATTTATCAGCTACCTCCAAAATGAATGTAAAACACAAAATCTTCATTTCGGCTTTTCGGCCCCATCACAATACATTTATTACCTTATCTTTCACATTTGGTATTTGCAATGCCAAGTAAAAAGCAATTAAAGCCAAGTAAAAGCAAAGCAAGCAATGTCAATTTTAAAAAATGAAAACAATACCTCTGAACTGCTGCCATTCATGCCCATTAATTAAAATATACCTGTTTTTGTGTGTGAAAAAAATCTGATTATCCGAATGGGAATAGTTCCCAATTAAGTCCGGGTAATTGGAGTTCACAACTGTATTTCAATTAGATATCATTTTTTTCATCAACTTTCTAAACATGCCATCTATAAAACTGTTACATTTCTAGACACATCAACATATTTTTTAGTCAAAATAAAACAAACATTCATATTTCTCTGACCACATTCGAATTGTCTATTGTCATAATATAATAACATGTCAAAAGTCATTCGAAAATGACAGAATACATTAGAGTAAATGGGACATATTGTATCCCTCCGGCTCTCTTATCAGAGGTAATTTCAGGGAAACCGTTGCTCTATGACATACAATGCATTTTCAAAGTGCGTTATTTATTCAGATAGTTTCCTTTTAGAATTTCTCCCACGCAGGTTGGCAACCGTAGGAGTTGATGGATGTTTTCTCATATTGCTTGGATTAAATATTTACATTTCTGAAACAAGCTGTTGTAAGCTATTAATTAAATGTAATGTCGGAAGTTTTAATAACGTTATTATAATATTAGCAATGTTAATAATAATGGGGATAAGCTGTTATTAAAATATGTATAGGATCATAATTTGTTTTAAACAAGTAGGTTTGTAACAGAATCTGTCACTTAACCCGCTTCCACACAACAGGTAAAAAGGCGCCAAACAAGGCATTAATTCTTTATTAAACATTTACACGCTAAATTTGGCAAGTTTCATTTATTTTATTTCGAAAATTTAATAATTATTACTTATCGTTTGCAAAAATTAATTTATATTTCAAAGAATAAATGTGTAATATTCTTCGCTTTTAAATAGAATGGAAATATTTCATATCAACATATAAAGAATCTCGTAGTGAAATATATTTGACGTCATTTCAAACTGATCGATGTCGCAAAAATAAATTTATTTTAATTTATTGTCTAAAATAATTAAAGTTTGTCGAGCAATTGTTGCGAATGGCAATGGTGATTTAATTCTAATAAAAATGTCTTCCTATGCTTTTTAAATGAGCATTAAATTTTGCCGTTTTTTAGATAATTGAAGTACTTCGAATTCAAATTATTTTCTGAAATTTTCAATGCATTCAAATTTCGATGCGCTAAATTTTTTGGCGTATCACACTTGTCTGTAGCATTTGTAGTTTGGACTATGAAAGTGGGTGACGGACAGACGGATAGACAGACGGATATTATTCCACTTTTTACGTTATAAACGTAGTGTGGAAGCTAAAATAAATTTTGTGTGAATAGCTTTAACATTAGAATCTGTTTTCAAGACTTTACTAAAAGTCATAACATATTTATTTTCATAACGTTTAAAAATTTGGTAAAAATTAAATTAACTTCATTATATTTTTGCTAAATATTAGCTAAATACTGAACTACATTATTTGTAATATACATTACACACTTTAAAATAACAATATAAAGCTTATCGTTTAAATTAAATACCCAATTTTATTTCTAACTCGTTTTATTAGGAAATTATTTTTAGGTAGGTCAAAATTGGTAGTGGGAGTCCCCTAGATGGGGCCACAAATGAAAATGGCTCTCAGTTCTGGGGAATATGCCGAGTCTGCGAAGGATTGACCGCCAATATTGCAGCCCATTGGAGAAAAAAAGTTTTATTAAGTAATTGTTCGGTTAATTTTAGTTATGGCTACTAACTAGTACTAAAACCATCATTTATGAATCTCTCGTATATATGACAGCAAAGTTCATCTTCTAAATAAACCTTCTTCTTTTACAAATTTAACAATTAAATAACCAGAGTCGTACTTGGCTCTGTTTACACTCTTAAACAAACGAGCGGTTTTAACTGAGTCTGAGTTAATTTCCACTTCTTTCCGTGCTGAAAATGCACTTCCCCTATAGGAGTGGATTTCACTATTTTGTTTTAAGAGTGATAAGCTTCATACGGAGGAGAGAAATAGACAGACAGAAGCGTTCACACCAAACTATTTTGTGAGAAAGATATTATTTTATACCCCATTTTTCTTTAGGCCGACTGGGCGGCTGAACTGTCAGGTAGCTGGGCCAGGTAGTCAGAAGGTCCCGGGATTGAGCCCCGGCATTTGAGCATGAATATTTATGTTGCGTGTTTGTCTGTATTGTCCTGCTGAGTACAATACGACACATCGCACCGTACGCGGAAAAGAGACCTATCGCGAAAAAGACCATTCTTCAGGAGAGCCGTTTAAAGTTTTGATAAAAATTCGAATTATCGCAAAATCATTCCAAATGAACCTAGATCAAAAATATTCGGCATGGATATCCGTTTTATGAGTATCAAAAGGTATGCATAGTCATTTTTTACTTTAAATTTGCCTTTGCTGAGATATTTTCAGATAGGTCTTTCTTTCGCGTACAAATTTGAACGATTTTGTTCGCGAAAGAAAGACCTATCTGAAAATATCTCAGCAAAGGCAAATTTAAAGTAAAAAATGACTATGCATACCTTTTGATACTCATAAAACTGATATCCATGCCAAATATTTTTGATCTAGGTTGATTTGACACGATTTTGTGATAATTCGAATTTTTACCAAAACTTTAAACGGCTCTTATGAAGACCGGTCCTAAAAAGTTTGCTGCTAAATTCATTCTAAATATTAAGGAAACATACTTATGAAGAATACTCATTTACTTAATGCATTTTTATAATATAATAATATATTGATCAACAATAAGAATATATTTTTTTAAAGTTAAATTTAACAAAAAGCTTGTTTAACCATTTTAATGAAGTTTATGTAATAAGGTTTATCTCTTATCATGTAATTACGATATTATTTTAAAGTCATGTTTATTTTTATAATTTAATATATTCAATGATTGAAATCATAATAGTTTGTTTATATAAAAAATAGGTGTTATGAAACGAATCACTTTTACAAAATCAGGACTTACAAGATATAAGAAATGATATCCACATTTTTCTACAAAAACCTTTCAATCTAAATTTTTACTATGTATCATGTTTAAAATTAAAACAAAAATAAGTTTTGAAGCATTATTAAAATTTTAAAATCATTTTAAAACTTATGAAAATATAAAAAAAAAGTTCGTCGTTTTTTTAAAAGTTAGTTGTAAGGATACTTCATACCTTAAGTATACAGCTGAATTCACTGACTTTATATCGCAAACTGTCAAATTGTAGCAATTGAGTTTAGATTTATAGTAAAATACCGACGTTGAAAACGATTTAAAACAATTTATCGTTTCTAATATATTAATTTGAAAATTATATATATATATATACTATATATATTGATATAAAATTATATATATAACATATTGATATCATTTGCAATTACATATGTCATGAATTTTTATATATATTTATTGTACTAAATACCACAAAACAGAGCTTTTGAATGAGTATTTCAAATAAAGAAAATAAATAAATAACCGACTTCAACCTTTCCATTTAAGCACTTCAAACTTATTTTCATCGCCGCCGCAGCTGCAAAACGCATAACGAAAAAACGCCAGGTGCGATAGGTCTTTCTTTCGCGCTCATTTTCATCCAAAAACGAACGCGAAAGAAAGACCTATCTATTAATTGCAGCCGAACTAGGGCTCGGATCGCTATGCCGATTGCACCAATCGAAAGATATCAAAATTTTGAATCCTATAGTAGTGTTATCTTAAAAAGTCAATTTTGCCCGATAGGTCTCTTTTCCGCGTACGTTGCGACATGTGCTCGTTAGATCGGTTAAGTCGAATGTCTCGAATAAACGCACGGTGTCGCCATTGGTTTGCTTTGGGTGCGCGCTCAGATGTCGACCTCATCACTTGACCAAGGTTCTAAATTACACTGCGAAATTGGTTCTGTTAAAGCTCCATGAAGGCTAGACACAGACAGCCGGAAAACGTACAACCTAACCTTGAGGCTGGTGAGCCCGGTCGGTTAAGGCGTTCTCCTTGCATACAGAAGGTCCCATGTTCGGATCCGGGTATCGTCAAAATAACTGCCAATCTATAAACGCCCCATGCAGTCAAAAATGTCCGACGAATAATACCCCGAGTAGAGGGAGTGCACGTTGAATATACTTCAAAGTCAAAACGCTGCTTACGATGTCGCCCTTAATGATTGCGTCGGGTGCCCACACAAGAGTCGGCTCGTCACTTGACGTGACTGTGGTTCTAAAGTACGACGCCCGTTGGCAATAGCCCTATTGTAGCTCTAGTGCGAGTATAACTCAAACTAACCTAACCTTTATATTTCTTTATCAATACCCTTAAGAGGGATTGTCAGTCCCATAGAGCTAATGCATTAGTTTTGTAATCATAACTTCCGCAGAAGTATTGCTTTGCCATGTTTTCCCATTCTCACCAGGTATAAGAATCATCATAACATCCATTTAAAACAAAATTAAAAAGAAAATAACATCCGGTCATTTAATTATTAATTAATAAAGCTTTAAAATAGTGTCGCCATCTGCTGTAATTTTTGGCATTTTAAAACTTAAAAAATATATAATTAAATAACTAGATAACATTTTCGTTTCAAATTTGTTTCATTTTTATGTTATGTTGATTCCTATACCTGGGGAAAAAGGGCTAGCATGGCAAAGCAGTACTTCTGCGGAAGTTATGATTACAAAACTAATGCATTAGCTCTATGGGACTGACAGTCCCTCTTAAACCCGAGTTAAGTTACGCGTCGCTACTTTTAAACCTTTTTTTCCTACTTTTAAACTTTTTTTTCGAGACGTCTACAACAAAAACTCGGATAGTAGCTGCACCACTGTTGCTCTCATTCCAGACTTACAAAGTCCGGCGTTTCCAATCTCTACTTAACGCCGAATTTATTTTTCCGAAATCACCCGGGCAAAGGTTATAATTCGGAAGTTAGAGCCGTTATCTAATACAAAAGTAAGAGGAACGGACCCGGGTAAAAGTTTGCGGGGTTTCCGAAGATCTGGTTACTTTATAGGAACTGTTGTATTTTGAGATCAATGAATTTTTAAATCTGGATTTTCAACATTATGAATTAATATTATTTCGTTAAGTTATGTTTAAGTTTTAAGCGTAAAAATGTGTTGGAAAATATTTAGCAATTTAACTAAATAAAATGTTTCGCCTCCATTTTAAAAACAAAAATAATTGCAACGTTATTATAAGGCTATGTCCTGACTACGCCACAAAGGCAACAAAACTTGGCGACTTGGCAGAGTCAACCACCATGCTATTGCATTGCTTGGCGCGCTTGGCGGTCGCCAAATTTTGTTGCGTTTGTTGCCTTTGTGGAGTTTGATGTCGTAGTGAGGACATAGCCTTAGAACTTCAAAGAAATTTAACAAACTATAAAGACTATTAATTGAATCTGTGAAAGAGAATTAATGATGATTATTAATTTTGGCTATTAAAAGTTTTAAAATAGCAAAAAGCATGTCTGGCGATTTTCTTTATAAAGTGTATAAATATCATGTGGAAGCGGTTCTAAGTAACAGCTACCGTTACCAAAACTTACTTGTTTCTTACCAGCATTTTGCACCAATTTTAAGTATCATTTCATTATTATAATTCAGTTCGATGTTTGTCTAGTCTTTAGAACAGGTGAAAAGTAATGCATGATTCTCTGTTCCCATGTTCCTTGTAAAAGTGTCAACGTGATGCATTGGCGATGCCAAATGGCCGCCATAATTCTCGCCAAGTTCTGTCGGGATGGGCATTGAGATAATCTTCCCTAAAATTTTTCCCCACGCCCCTGTCGTTTTCCCTTTTAATCCGGATGATAGAAATTGGTGAAAACTGTCGTTAAAGTAATCGAATTACTTTTTCCACGTACGTTTGGTGTCGAAAGGTAATTTTACAATTTTTGAAGATAGTGTGTATAGAAAATGTATCCGTATGTTTTTTTTTAATATATAAAAATACTTATTTGGACTTATAAGGTGACGGAAGTTTCAACTAAAAACTGTACAAATGTAATGTCGGCAAATTAGTTGGAAGCATTGTGAAAGGGTTTCTAACATAATCGAATGTTTAACTTCGTACTTAGATTCATATTCTCTACTGACTTGCATTCTTACGTACTACAATAGTCACTAAAAAGTAATAGTTTTAGCGAATTGTGTGTGTGGCCAAAAGATTCCTTTCAAAGTCCGAGGCAATTTAGTGCCAATACTGCCAATTCATTATAATTTGAAATAATACATTTGGGCCTTTTCATCATAATAATGGTTACTAGTAGCTACAATCGCTGTGTGGTGAAATTTTTCACCCTATTTTGGGGATTCCGCTTGAACCATTTTTCAGATTCTGGAAACAGAAATCTCCTAAATGGTTCAACTAAATACCGAAAATAGGGTGACATATTTCACCACACTGCTGTTGCAGCTACTAGGAACCATATTTTTGGTGAAATCAAGAACCAAATTTTTAACAGTACGGGATCCTACGCGTGCTCTCCAAATTAATGGTTTTCGTTAACGTGGGTCACCATACTAAGCTAACTTTGTCACGACTCTGCCAACGTTAATAGAGCCGAAATATAGGGACTCGCATTTATTTTTCTAGATAATGACGTATCGACGAAGGAAATTAGTACTTTAGGTGGAAATTTTGTGCCGACAATTGATACTTTGGGAGGAAATGTTGTAGCGTATCAGGTCCTGGACATCCGCAAAACTTGAATTGTAAACTGGTCTTATAGAAAATTACTTCACCGTGTTTGTGGCTTCACAGCTGGACATAATTGGATGGTTCTTCACCGTACTGAACGCTACTCGAGTGAAGCGGGGAAAATCGTTACTACTAACTCAAACAAATCTCTGCTCATTATATAACCAACTGCGCAGCTTCACTCGAGTGGCATTACCGAAGATGTAGTCCCTTTCATACCCTGTCATGGTCATCACTCAAGTTCATCACTTGATGTAGGATACTCTATTCAGTTTACTTCACAAGTACTCTATTTCAGTTTAACTTCTAGAGTCATAAATAGTAATAGCTTTAGCGATTTGGCGAACGCTTATATACATAAAAAGAAATCGAGCCACAAAATACAGAGACTCTATTCGTGCTTAGTCTCTATTAGGCCCTTACTTGATTCATTTTACCTCCGAAGTACGCTTTCTTAATGTGCCCTTAAATCTGAATATTCGGATATGGGCAACAACGCCTTTTAATTAGATTTTTCTAATGTTGATATCGCTGTCACGCATACATAACGACTCGCATTTATTTCCCCAGATAATGACGTATCGACGAAGGAAATTAGTACTTTAGGCGGAAATTTTGTGTCGACAATTGATACTTTGGGAGGAAAAGTAGTAGTGATTTAAGAATGATGATTTAATTGAGATTGTTTATTCTTACTTCCGAGCATAATGTTTTAATTATAAAATATACTATTTTACCAACTTCTAACATAAGAAAATTGATTTGTCATAAAAATAATATTTTTTATTTGTGTCTTGTATTTAATTATCAAAAATTATGATATTTGAAAATTTTATAAACCATTAATATGTTAAACCATTATAATGTTAAACCATTATAATGTTAAACCATTATAATGTTAAACCATTATAATGTTAAACCATTATAATGTTAAACCATTATAATGTTAAACCATTATAATGTTAAACCATTATAATGTTAAACCATTATAATGTTAAACCATTATAATGTTAAACCATTATAATGTTAAACCATTACAATGTTAAACCATACTAATTTGTTATACCATTAAATTTAAATTTTAGTATTAATTATCGTTTAATTTAATTATTTTTATTTTAATACCTAACTACTTCAAAATATAAATTCGTTAACTTCCAGCCAATTGGAATCCCATAAAAAATTTATAATAGAATAACGCATTTAAGCTAATATTTTAAACCAACTCACTCGAAATCACGTCTCACGTGATATGGAAATTAAGATATTTTAACATAAAGCTTTATTAGATATCTAATTTTCATACTAATCCGCTATCCATTATAACTTTTAACAAGTCCAACCAAATAGTATTTCCCATCTCCAGACACAATTTCCCGCAAGTTGTGTTTTTATGTCTGACTAGGAAATGAAAGACCGCTAACCGCGGAAGTCGGCAGTTTTCGGGTCTCTTCTGTTGACTGATAACTGTCGATCTTCTCCGGTGTCTGATGAAACAGAGAAGGATAATGTTCTTCTGCAATGTCTGAAAATAGTTAAGAAACGTGATGTAACTGAATATTAACTAAAGTAAACTTGGCTCAGTGACGCTAGAAAAATATGTATTTCTCATGGAGGAATGAATAGACCATGGAGGAATCTCTACTCATTCCTCCATGGTATTTCTAGTGTCGGCCTTTCGACACTGTCGGGCTTCTGGGCTTTCGGGGTTTCTGCTGTCGGATTTATTGACCCACCATTTAAAAATTGTGATTATTTTAAATAGCATTACTATTGTAACCTGACCTTAATTTCCCGAACTGTAAATTTCGACAGTAAATATCGTACATGACCTTAAAGAAAATTCTTATAATTATATCATGCAATATCAATTTTCTAAAGTTAAGCTTTAATAATTATGTATTTTATCATGCTATTTCAATATCATAATTCATTTCATTTTCAGTCAATCGGAGTTCCATTAATATTTTATTATATAATGACGTATTTAAGCTAAAGTTTCATACTGACACTCTCAACGGAAGATATTGTATTTCCAATTTGAGTAATCTAATATTGCTAGTACACTTTAACGAGGCATTTCAAAATTCTATCGCAAATATTATATCATAACTTTAAAAGTAACTCGAGTAAAGTTAAGCAATTTGCTTAAAAGATAGGTTTACTTTAACAGAATTAAATTACTTAGAGTAAAATATCATAATGTGATAGTTAATGTAATTAGTAAAGTATTCACTTCCTTATAGATTTGAAGTAATGCAAGTTAGATTGGTAAGAAATGGAATCAGCGAAATTATTCCTTGTTTCTAGCGTAATTAAATGTAATCAAATGTTAATAATAAATTGTAGGTTTGTAATAATATCTGTTTAGACTGCATCCCCACAAAACTTTTGCTTAAAAGAAAAGAAGCGCCAAACACAGCATTTAATTCGATATTAAGGCATCCATACACGTTCGAACCACTCTTTTTAAAAATATGAACTAGAAAACAACTTTGGTAGTATTTTTGTTTGTATCTGAAAGGAAATAACTATATAGCAAGTAAAGTTTGGCATACATACCAAATTTTTTATAATATGGTCATTTTATGCATGTTTTTTGCAGTTTTTTTTGTCAAAAACTTCAATTAGGCTAGAAAAAAAACTGTTTGACCAATTTAGAAAATAAAACCACCAAGTGAAACTGTAAACTTATGTCTAGGGAATATACCTAAAACCAAAAGATTTTATTTAAAAATAAAATTTTATTAGTAGTCGAAAAACTGATGCTGATTTGAAGACTGATGTCTGAAATGTCTGATTTTCAACATTTTTACGGTGTGTCAAAATGATTAATAGGTCAAACAAAATAAAAAAAACATTTCTTCCAAGTTTTTTTTAGGTATATTCCCTAGACAACAAGTTCTTAAATTATTAGAAAAAAGAATTTTTAAAATTACTCAATAACTTTTTGAGTTATCTTTTTCCAAATGAAGTTATTTAATGAAAAACTGAAATGCGAGAAAAACGCATTTAAAGTTTCAACATCTGGTCGATTCTAGTGCTACTGACCTTTACTAAATAAATCACCACGTTCGTTCTAATTGCGACACAGTTAAAATGATGACAGTTTTAGAAACAAGAAAACCTGGGTAATAATATAAACAAGTAAAACAAATTATAATTTCTTTCAAAAATGTCATTTTCAACGTGTACGGCTACTTTAAAACAATCACACGCTAAATTTGGCTGGTACCATAGTTTTTCTTTCTAAAATTCCATAATTATTTAGGATCTTTTGCTAAATTTATTAATGTTTCAAAGAACAAATAGATAATGTTCCTCGCTCTTTAAATAGAAGCAAACCATTTCCTATCAACACACAACATCATTCGAACACTATTATCACTTTTAAAACCTAAATACACAGAATGATTTTCGAATATCATTTAAAAAACAAATCAACACCACTACAAGGAATAAATAATATAAAAAAATGTATTAATAAATGCGTAAATGTAAGTGAAAAATTGCTTTTGCAATTAAAGAATCCTATTTTGAAACATATTATGATGTCATACTGACTTGTATCACAAAAACCAACCAATTAGTAAGCATAGAGTTTTTTTTATTGGAATTAGTTATAAAAACAGTATGGACACACACTTTAAACTACGAGAGCGTTATGGCTTATATCCTATGCTTACAGCTGCTAAAAAAGCACTAAGCCGGATAGCAGCTGGCCTTTAAAAACAATATAATTATTTCACTTCTCTATTGTAGCGTGTTGCCCTAAATCAACACTTTATTTTTCAAATGAGGGCTGAGGAGCCCAGTTGGTTAAGGGGTTTGCCTTGCATGCGGAAAGTTCCAGGTTCAGGTCCGGGCATCATTAAAATAACTGCCGACTTATAAATGGCCCCTGCAGCCAAAATGGCCCCTGCAGCCGAAATACACTCCGTGTTGAGAGAGTGCACGTTAAATATGCTCTAAAGTCCTGACGGCGCGTACGATTTTGCCCTTAAAAATGCGTTTTGTGCCTACTCAGTTGTCAGCTCGTCACTTGACTGTTAACTTAGGACGCTCGTTGCCAATAGCCCTCGCGTAGCTCAAGTGCGATGATCCTTCAACTAAACTCAAATTAACGAGATTTGATGAAAATAATGGTAGTAGTTAATGAAAGATACAACTCTTTAAAAAAATGAGATTAGTTTTTACCTCGCATATGCTTACATATTGCTAAAAAACGTACTAAATCTGGTAACGGCTGCCCTTTAGAAACAACATAAATATTTCACTTTTCTATTGTAACGTGTTGCCCTAAATTAACACTTCACCTTTCAAATGCAGGGCGTAGGTAGGCATTTTATAGGATAGGGCGTGACTTTTGGTTACATCGAATTACCTGATTTCATTTTGATAAGCGTCAAAAGGCGTTAAAAAGACATAAGGTATTGTCGAATTTATTTCAACTAGCTATCTTTTTATGCAGTGTTGTTACAATTAAAGTTCCAATTTATAATGATTGTAAAGTGAGAACTATTATTGCTCAAAGTGATGGGAAATTTGGAGAAAGCATTTTTTTGTGTCATAAGGTATTTGTTTAGTGTAGCCAATGTAGCAATATAGAATACAGAATACAGTTGGAACAATTAATAAAATAAGGAAATATGAGTTAAAAAGGTTTTTTAATAATTATTGGGTGCGTTAATTCAACCAAACCAAACTTTACTTCACTGGCATTTTTTTCTCGAAATGTATTCCTGCGGGCTATGTTTTGCTGATCAGAGACGGAAAGTCATCGAAATATTTTATTAAGTTTTGTTCCATATTAATACATTACGTTTTGCTCAATGAATTCAAATTCCTTATTACTCTACGAATGCTTCTACAGTGGTGGAAATTGATTTATGAACTAACACTATTTTCGTCAGATATCTCTTAGTATTAAGTGTTATTGATTCAAATTTTGTGAGTCGCATATTCAGATCATAATTAAGAATTTTCACACATAAAATTTTTTGAAAAATGATATTAAATAAAAAAAAATTATTTTTTATTTTTTGAGCAACTTAAATGATGAAAATTGATTTATGAATTTGAATCTATTTCAAACCTAGGTACCAAATATTTTAACTAGTTCTTCATGTGAACCTGAAGGGAGTTTATTATCAATGTTTATAAATAAGATCAAGGCCTACTTCGTTGATATTTGTCTGTTTCATTACTGTTTTACGAAATGGGTAAGCGTGCGGGACTGTCTGAAGCCGAAAAGGTAAAAAAAAATAGAAATAGGAAAATGTGAAATTTTCTTATGAGAGAAAGTTAAGTTTGGATGTACCTGATGGTTTAAACTGTTATTGGAAGGATCTTCGTAAGGAACCAAAATCTGTCCTAAGCGTAAATTTTGGTGGTGGAAATTTGATGGTTCGGGCCACGATATCTTATGATTGAAGAAGGGATATTTTGTTTCTGAAGGGCCTAAAAACATCACTTTATTACAGATCAGTTCTAGAAAGCTCTTTGCTTCCTTTTGCATGGCAAAACTATTCCTTTTATTGTATTTTTATTTCCTAATCTTCGTAAGGAACCAAAATCTGTCCTAAGCGTAAATTTTGGTGGTGGAAATTTGATGGTTCGGGCCACGATATCTTATGATTGAAGAAGGGATATTTTGTTTCTGAAGGGCCTAAATCTAAAAACATCACTTTATTACAGATCAGTTCTAGAAGGCTCTTTGCTTCCTTTTGCATGGCAAAACTATCCCTTTTATTGTATTTTTATTTCCTAATCTTCGTAAGGAACCAAAATCTGTCCTAAGCGTAAATTTTGGTGTTGGAAATTTGATGGTTCGGGCCACGATATCTTATGATTGAAGAAGGGATATTTTGTTTCTGAAGGGCCTAAATCTAAAAACATCACTTTATTACAGATCAGTTCTAGAAAGCTCTTTGCTTCCTTTTACATGGCAAAACTATTCATTTTATTGTATTTTTATGCCTGATAATGCAAGTATCCATACTTCAAACGAAGTGAAAGACTTATTTTATGTACAGAGTGTTGTTCTTTTAGATCATCGTACCAATAGCCCTGATTCAAACCTCAAGGACAATATCTTCAGTCAATTGGTTCGAATAAGTAACTCAAATGAGTATGGAGTCAATGGAGTAGGCATCAGTTATAGAATTGAAGGATTCAATCATTTAAAAACTGGAAATTAAAAATCAAATTTTGATAATAAATAATTTTGATCAAAGATTTGGTAATAAATAATTTGATTTTTTAATATTCAGATTTTGATACAAAGTTTCGTGTTATCTATGAAAAACAGAACCAAGGAAGTATTAATGAAAAAAGGTGGATTTACTAATTATTGAGATTGAATGCAAAAGTTCATAAATCAATTTCCTTATGCTGGAATTAAAATATCAACAAAAGAAAATGATTACAAATTTATATAAGGATTTATTCATGTGTATAGTTTATTATACAAAGCCTGCTTATTGTACGAAATTTAAATCGATAAATATTCATTTAATAATGAAATACTGTTAAAAAACTGTCTGTTCATATAATCAATTTCCTTATCCTTCAATTGTCCTTCAATTTCCTTAAAAATCAAATTTTGATAATAAATAATTTTGATCAAAGATTTGATAATAAATAATTTGATTTTTTAATATTCAGATTTTGATACAAAGTTACGTGTTATCTATGAAAAACAGAACCAAGGAAGTATTAATGAAAAAAGGTGGATTTACTAATTATTGAGATTGAATGCAAAAGTTCATAAATCAATTTCCTTATGCTGGAATTAAAATATCAACAAAAGAAAATGATTACAAATTTATATAAGGATTTATTCATGTGTATAGTTTATTATACAAAGCCTGCTTATTGTACGAAATTTAAATCGATAAATATTCATTTAATAATGAAATACTGTTAAAAAACTGTCTGTTCATATAATCAATTTCCTTATCCTTCAATTGTCCTTCAATTTCCTTAAAAATCAAATTTTGATAATAAATAATTTTGATCAAAGATTTGATAATAAATAATTTGATTTTTTAATATTCAAATTTTGATACAAAGTTTCGTGTTATCTATGAAAAACAGAACCAAGGAAGTATTAATGAAAAAAGGTGGATTTACTAATTATTGAGATTGAATGCAAAAGTTCATAAATCAATTTCCTTATGCTGGAATTAAAATATCAACAAAAGAAAATGATTACAAATTTATATAAGGATTTATTCATGTGTATAGTTTATTATACAAAGCCTGCTTATTGTACGAAATTTAAATCGATAAAATTCATTTAATAATGAAATACTGTTAAAAAACTGTCTGTTCATATAATCAATTTCCTTATCCTTCAATTGTCCTTCAATTTCCTTAAAAATCAAATTTTGATAATAAATAATTTTGATCAAAGATTTGATAATAAATAATTTGATTTTTTAATATTCAGATTTTGATACAAAGTTACGTGTTATCTATGAAAACAGAACCAAGGAAGTATTAATGAAAAAAGGTGGATTTACTAATTATTGAGATTGAATGCAAAAGTTCATAAATCAATTTCCTTATGCTGGAATTAAAATATCAACAAAGAAAATGATTACAAATTTATATAAGGATTTATTCATGTGTATAGTTTATTATACAAAGCCTGCTTATTGTACGAAATTTAAATCGATAAATATTCATTTAATAATGAAATACTGTTAAAAACTGTCTGTTCATATAATCAATTTCCTTATCCTTCAATTGTCCTTCAATTTCCTTAAAAATCAAATTTTGATAATAAATAATTTTGATCAAAGATTTGATAATAAATAATTTGATTTTTTAATATTCAAATTTTGATACAAAGTTTCGTGTTATCTATGAAAAACAGAACCAAGGAAGTATTAATGAAAAAAGGTGGATTTACTAATTATTGAGATTGAATGCAAAAGTTCATAAATCAATTTCCTTATGCTGGAATTAAAATATCAACAAAAGAAAATGATTACAAATTTATATAAGGATTTATTCATGTGTATAGTTTATTATACAAAGCCTGCTTATTGTACGAAATTTAAATCGATAAATATTCATTTAATAATGAAATACTGTTAAAAAACTGTCTGTTCATAAATCAATTTCCTTATCCTTCAATTGTCCTTCAATTTCCTTAAAAATCAAATTTTGATAATGAATAATTTTGATCAAAGATTTGATAATAAATAATTTGATTTTTTAATATTCAAATTTTGATACAAAGTTTCGTGTTATCTATGAAAAACAGAACCAAGGAAGTATTAATGAAAAAAGGTGGATTTACTAATTATTGAGATTGAATGCAAAAGTTCATAAATCAATTTCCTTATGCTGGAATTAAAATATCAACAAAAGAAAATGATTACAAATTTATATAAGGATTTATTCATGTGTATAGTTTATTATACAAAGCCTGCTTATTGTACGAAATTTAAATCGATAAATATTCATTTAATAATGAAATACTGTTAAAAAACTGTCTGTGTTCATAAATCAATTTCCACCACTGTATTATATTCATACAAAATTCTACCAGTAATTCTCATTCGAAAGTTCTTTTAAGTAAGAGCTTTAATTAAAATCACCCTGTAAAACATGAAATTTCCCACACTACAATACATTTTTTCTTTTTTTTGTAATACTTTTGATGTTATAAGATTTTATTTAAAGATAAATGATTACTTTTGAAGCACAATGTAAAATGTTATTTTAACTTTAACAGCGCAAGTACTAAATAAACTTAACTCTAATAAGATGAGAAAGTTAAAGTTCTTTTGAACGTTTAAAAGCCAATATAAAATGTAAAGTAGGCTTATGGCTTAAGTTAAAATTAATTAAATATAAGAAAAAGTTTGTCATAATTAAGCGGATATAAATTTAATATTTTTTTAAAGTACGTTGAATCGTTTCTCTTAAAAATAAAAAAATTTCAAACTAGCAACAATTTATTCGAGAAATGGTTTTTCTTCATAAGAAAAATTTATTCGAAATCTTCTAGTCACGTCTTACTAAAGTAATAATTTCTATATTCTAATAAAAGAATAGAGAAGAAATAAAGTTAAAAAAAATATAAAAAATTTAATTAAGATATTAAAGCTTACTAAAATAACACTTTCTATGTTATTAATAAAAACAAATATTTTTTTTTACAAGCTATAAAAAAAAATTAAAATTTGATTAAAGAATATTAGGCCCATGAAAAATATTTCACGGCGCATATTGTTTTCTAAAGAGTGTAAAAATAGTATCGAGAAAATCGAAGACTTCTTAATTTAATCTTTTTTCGGAGGACGGACTTTTTATGGATGTTTTTATGACGGCTTTATTGCGTTGCTACTTGGATAAAATAAATTCTGAAGTGTCTAGACATTGATTAAATTTGTCAAGAGCATAGTGTCTTTTTTTTTACAATGCATGTTTTATTCAAGTGGGCATTTTTTTGCATAAGAATAGAATTTATAAGAATAAGTAGAGTTTATAGGCGCAGTCTTGTACAATTTTTCAGCAAAGGTTAATTTAGATATATATTTAGAGTGCTTTTTTTTTATTCCGGTTGGCAACTTTGTACAAGAAAAGTATTGGCACTACACTTTAAAAAAATTTGTGCTTGGTTTCACCATGATATTGGTTCCTAGTAGCTGCAGCGGCTGTGTGGTGAAATGTTTCACCTTTTATTCGGTGTTTGGTTGAACCATTTTTCTGGATTTGGAAACAAAAACCTGAGAAATGGTTCAACCGAATACCAAAAATATGGTTTAACGTTTCACCACACAGCCGTTGCAGCTACTAGGAACCATATTTTTGGTGAAACAAAGTGCCTAAATTTTGAACAGTGTATGAAAGAAAATTCAAGAACTTAACTGGGAAATTTTGGGCACCTTAGCTGCTCATTTTTTAACAGTTATGCTCCGAGAATATATCTGCAACTATCCATACAACAAATTTAGAAACAATCCCACCTAAAACTAAACACTTTCCAGGAAATGTTAAAAAAAATATCCATTTGGAGGCAAAAAACGGGACTGTGCCGCTATTCATTTTACTTTTTTTCTCAATTACATGCTGCTTGGATTGGTATCTGCTCGGATTCGATCCACCAAACTTTGTTTCTATTAGGAAAATCCGAAAACACGATGTAAACTTCAAATGCCGACAAATACGTGCACAAATATACGAAAGTCATCTTTTATTAAGATGGGCAGTCAGTTAGTAATGGGTTAATAAACTTAGTGCCTTGTTGACACACGATAAGGCATTTTAACAATGTTTCCGGACAATTTATAGAGTTCAAATAACAAGGCATGGTGTTTACGTAAACTAATCTATTCGATACGAGCCTCCATTATTAACTGTCAAATTAGATGTATGAATCAATTAGACGTTTGCAGACTACTTAGCTGTAGTATAATTGGTTTAATTAATATCAAATTAAAGGTTCAAAATGGGTTTACTCTCACGGTTGTGCTTTATTTATCTTAAAATAAAGCACCGGTAACACAGGCAAGGAATGGACAAGTTGCATGAAACGCGAAATTCGTAATATATGTGTTTTTCTGGTACATTAGAAGCTGCAGATTCCGAATGTAAGGTTAAAAAATTCACAAATATGTTTAATTTGAACAAAAAATGCATTTGAAATTTGCCGAAAATGTACGTCACTGGAAACAGCTCTGACGTCAACTGTTATGTTTTTGGCGATGTTTCGACCTATGCTGTAATACACTTTATAAAATAGTAAACCTTACAATTTCTGCGAAACCTAATTAAAAGAAGACAATATTATTTGTAACCAGTTCATATCAAGGAAGTTAAACAGCTTGTTCCAAGTTTGGTTGTTAGTTAAAATACACACACTAGAGCGCGTATGAGCTATTGCAGAACTATTGACTGTTGGATCTGATCGGAATAGTCGAGTGAAATCGTTCAACGTTTGAAGAAATTAACTGGAATGAACATGACATGTTTCTGTAAAATAGCATAACTTTTTTAAGTGTTTGATAAGGATGAAAGCACGTTTCACAGTTTCAAAAGCGATACCGTGAAACGTGATACGAAATAACACGCCAAGAACAAAAAAAAATGTCAACCGTGACGTCATATGTTATGCTGAGAGGTTTAACAGGAGTGACGTATCATTAACTTTAAAAATGAATTTAAAAATAAATACACCTTTAAAACCAGAAAAACTTGAGTTTTAGAGGTTTTTAAATATGCTTAATCGAATAAATATGTTTGTGGAAAACGCTGTAATTGTCCATTGCTGGGTGGTTGCTCAGGTATTGTACTCGTCATCCTACCACTATTTAAAAAAACCCCACATCGATCTTATGTTTTTAGTTTCGATTACCCATTATGAAATATAAGGTAATGAAAGTAGATTGAAATGGAGATGTTGGGTAGTTTACTGCTTTTGGAGGGTGCTAAATCTAAAAAAGTGGTTTTAGAACATTGGTCCGTGTATTTGTATGAAACCCCTTTACAGCTGGGAACTAAAAGAACCACGGATTTTAAATTTACTACACGAGTTCCTAGTACTTGTCGAACGTCATAATAAATATTTCTAGAAAAATGCTTATGTGCAGGGGTAGCTGCCATAGAACTTTATGGTTTTTCAAGTTATGGAAATTAACTTACATGGTATAAAACTACCTTTTATATGTGTATTAATTTATTAAGTGGTAATTGGAAGTTGTGTTGTGTTACACACCCCTGGTTTTTAAATGGAGCCAGTTTTTGTAAAGATGTCGTTCAAAAAAATTTATAAAATAACCACAAGTTCATTTTCTTTAGTTTCCTCTTGAGAGCATTACTTGTCGAAAATGCTGGATACATAGGGAAATAACCAAAAAAAAACTGTGTGAGGGGAAGAGAGATTGATATAAATAAAGATGACTTGCGGTAAACATACTTCTTGAAAATTAAAAACTCTCATCTGGAAACTAAAATGCTATTCCCACTGTAATACAGAGTCCTGGTTATCCAAATCCCGGTTATCCGAAATTCGGCTTAACCGAAAGGCGCCGGAACTTTTTTTGTGCTAAAATATGAAGTGTACGTATAAACGCATAAATAAAGACACTAAAAAAATACGTACTTACGAAGTTGGATTTATTTCTCAAAATATGCAATCTTTTTTTTACTGCTCAATTTTGGTTCGTTTTAAAGCAGCCCTGCCCCACCTTATTTTAAACAAGAGAACGTCTGAAGTACTGGCTTCATTTTGCGCTGCTATGTATCTAAGGGCCTGATCTAAGATTTTTTTGCAACGAGGCAAACACTCTATGACGTCAAATTTTCTCTTCGCCAGCATTGTTCTAGGCGTGAAGTGGATGATTCCCGATTATCCGAAAATTCCTATGGAATCTCGATTAACCGAAAGTGCTCCGATTCCGTTACTTTCGGATATGCGGGACTCTACTGTAGTCCAAGAATTAAATCAATATAACCCGGTTATTACGTCATTCAAAGACAGCGATTTTTATAACGTTATAAATGAGGAACGTTATAAAAATTAATATTATGTGTAGTAAATCATGTAAAATGCTTATTATGTATTCATATTATTAAATAACATCAACTGAATAAATTGTAACCCAATATGCAATTAGTAGTTTAATTTCCCCTTCTCTGGCCAATAATTTTTAAGGCGGGAAATAAATTTTAAATTTTGCTACTTTTCGCATCATTTGGCGAAAAAAAAATTAAATAGTGATACCAAATTATATTTCTTTAAGAAGGCATTTTGGATACAATATAAACGTACATTTTAACGTTATAACTGAGAATTTAATTATAAAATTTAGTTATAAGCAAGATATTATAAAAAAAATAAGGTCTATGCGGACAATTCAGGGTGTTATAAACGAATTACCGTAGTAAAAGTGGTCGTTGTAACCGAGTTTGACATGTATATGCTTCATTTAACTGTTAATTTTAGTTTACAAAGGTGAAAAAATTTGACATCAATGGTATAATTTGCCTCCGTATATTGAGCATTACACTGAGAAAAAAAACTGACTTTCAATACAAAAATAATGTTTTTATTAGTTATTACTAGATTATGTTCAAAAACAAGTAGGTTTGTAACAGAATCTGTCAACCCGCTTCCACATAACATTTGTGTTTAACAGAAAAAAACGCGCCAAACACAGGATTAATTCTATATTAAAAATTTACACGCAAAATTTGGCTAGTTTCATTTATTTTCTTTCGAAAATTCAATAATTATTTGTTATCGTTTGCTAAAATACTTTTAATTTCGAGGAATAAATATGTAATATTCATCGCTTTTAAATAGAAGGAAAACATTATATATCAACAAACAATCAAAGAATCTTTTTGTGAAATATATTTGACGTCATTTAAAACTGATTTATGGCACAAAAATAAATTTATTTTAATTTATTGTTTTAAAGAATTAAAGTTACTCGAGCGATTGTTGCGAATGTCAATGGTGATTTAATTCTAATAAAAATGGCTTCGTTTGCTTTTTAAATGAGCATTAAATTTAGCAGTTTTATAAATAATTGAAGTACTTCGAATTCTTTGCTGAAATTTTCAATGTATTCTAATTTAGATGCTCTGAATTTTTTTGACATCACACTTGTCCGTAGCATTTGTAGTTTGGGCTATGAATGTGGTCATTACTTGTGAAAGATCTAATTGCCTTAACTTTACCAAGTTCATCATACGTTTACGCACGACAGAAATTAAGGGAACTTTAGAGGGGGAAACGAGAAAAGGGCAGATCGTAATTCAATCTGTATAGACTCCAAATCAATCAACTCTTTTGTAGATCATCAATCAATCAATTAATAATGTTGTCAATCAATTGAGGGGACACAGTACCTCAAAAATGGCAAAATTTTTGATATATTTTTATTTGTGCTATATTTACAGTTTGAAATCTTCTAAATAAGTCTACCAAGTTTTAAAAGTGTAGTGGAAAAAGTTTTTCCACTTTTTATGCGGAAAGGTAGAATCAAAACGCAAACGAAAGAAAACTTTATATGCGTTTTTCTCGGTGTTCATTTTTCTTTGATGACAAGGTTTTCAAAACGCTAAGGCTTTTTTTATTTATATAAGTCTAAGGAATTTTGTATGCAGTCTGTCAAATATGTTGACATTAAGAATTGGTATCAAAATTGTTTTTAAAAGTAACTTTTTTTATAAAAAAAATAAACATTAAACAATAAAAAAAAAACATTTTTTCTTTACGATAGGTTTTTCAAAACGCTAAGGCTTTTTTAATTATTTATAAAAGTCTAAGTATGCATCTTTGTATGCAGTCTCAAATATGTTGACTTTAAGAATTGGCGTTAAAATTGTTTTCAAAAGTAATACTTTTTTCATAAAAAAATTACTAAAGTCGAAATTTTCCAAATATGCTAAAAATTTGGGATTTTCTAGATAAATATTTTTTATATAATAACTACTGAATATAAATCAAATTTAAATGCCAATTCTTATGTAAAACAGTTTAAAGTACATGAGAAACAAAAATATTGGGTTAAAATATTTGCATTTAAAAAAGCCTTAGCATTTTAAAAAAGTTTTAAAAAAACTCAATTTTTCTTAAATAACTTATAAATTAAATGAATTATTACATTTTTGTTTGTCCTATATTGTTTTTAAATATAGGTTGAACTAATAAAACATTAATTTCATAGTGAATGTGTCAAAATTAAAACTTTTTTTGAAAGTGGTATCGTGTCCCCCTTAACAGTATTGCCAATCAATCAACATTGTTATGTCAACAATGTTTACTAAAAACCGAGTGGTGGGATAAGGATTTACTACACGTTGACAAAAAGGAATAGCATAACAAAAAATATAAATATTCTAAAGTCCAATAAACTTTGTTGATCCTAAATTAATCAACAATGTTGTCAATCAATTAACAGTGTTGCCAATCAATCAACATTATGTCAACAATGTTTACAAAGAACCGAGTGGTGGGAAAAGGATTTAATACACGTTGACAAAAAATACATCAAAAAAAAATATTCTAAAGTTCATTTTTTCATCCAAATTCTAAAGTTTTGTCAATAAATTAACAGTGTACAGATTTGGGGCACTGTTTACGATGGGAAAAGATTAATACAAAAACAAAATAAATAAAAACCCAATTATTTCTAAAATTGCATTTCAAAGTATAAAGATCAGGGGTATTTAGATTGGAGGGGTTTTACGATATTAATATTTATTGATAGTAATTAATATGCCATTTGTTGATCGTGGAAAATTGTAAAATGAGAGAAAGGAATATTTTTTGTAAGGAAAGATGTTTCTATTTGTGTTATTGAAGTGTTTAACACCGTGTGCTGGATAACTTTTAAAAACTGTAAGATTAATTTTTTGTTGAAGTCAAAATGTTTTATTTAACTTCAATTACACTTTTCGGTAATTAAAAAAATTTTCAAGAATTAAAGGTGCCTGAAAATTTTTTCATTACAAGTTAACTTATTCTTACAATTTGGAATAAAGGGCTTCTACTTTCTAAAAATTGGAAAATTTAAAATAAATGAATTTTTAAACTTTAGAATTTTAAATTGATTCAAAAAAATTTCGCCGGAAATAATTTAAATTTAATTTTTAAATATAAAATTTATAATTAAAAAAAAATTATTTTTTCAGAATAGCTTTGTTAAAACAATAACTTGAATGATAAATTTTTTAAAAAAAAATCGTGATAGTTTATTCGAAAGTTTCTACTTAATTATTCTATAAGTGCTTAATTATTTGTGTATTTTATTCTGCATTGGTAAGATAGTGATAGATATTGAGATATTAGGGTAATTTTAAGTTATAATTTAAATTAACCTTTGTTTAAAAAATTTTACAGCGAGCTTAGAAGACTGCAAAGCGATTCAAGTTTGCTTTTAATGTCGATTAAGTCGAGAGATTTTGTAAGTTATAGACACATTAAACAGTTATTTTTTTTATCCACAAATATGTTCCTTAGACAACGATATTTATTAGTTTCTAGATAGCTAATATACTAAACTAAAAGAAATGAGACAGCTTATAAATAAAATGCTACAAGTTATCTTTCTCTACTGTGAACATTTGTATTGATTATTTCCGTATTTTTGTCCGCTCTTCTTTATCAATAATGCATTTTTTGTGTAAATACAAGTAATGCTATTTTATGTACGTCTAGTACATAAATAACTATTTTTTTTATACGAGTTCTTTTTACATTTTATCATCTAACTTTGTTACAAAAAAAATATGCAAGATTTTGTTATTAAAATTATGCCTTATCTTTTGAGCAGTTCTGATTTATTCATTTGGGAATTTTAGCGTTCCTTGTTTAACTTCTTTACTCCAACCGCAGCTAAACAAATTATTATTCACAATGTTGTAATTATTATTAACATCATTTTTATTAACGATATGATAGTTACAATTTTGTAAATAATAATTGCAATAAAAATAAGTCTTATCAATCATTTTTATAATACTGTTAATAGTAATTACAGTCCCTGGACAAATTATTAGACGCACTGTATTTTTTTAGTAATGATAAAAACATACCAAAGAATGCCATATCATTAAAAACGATGTCGATATATGTATTAAGTATAGCAGATAGTATTTTCTATTCAATAGCTTAAGTTTAGGAACACAAATGTCCTTCTAAAGGTATTTTGTTCATCATTGATTGATACATGAAATCTTGCAGTGCGTCTAATAATTTGTCCAGGGACTGTATGTTAACAATTGCGCTTTTTACAAGATTATGTGGGCTGGGGAGCCCAGTCGGTTAGGAATTCACCTAGTATGCGAAAGGTCCCAGGTTCGGGTCCGGGCATCGCCATAATAACTGCCGACCTATAAACGGCCCGTGCAGCCAAAAATGTCCGACGAATACCCCGTGTAGAGGAAGTGCACGTTAAATACCCTTCAAAGTCGTAACGCGTCGTACGATGTCCCTCTTAACGGTTGCGTTGAGTGCCTACTCGGGTGTCAGCTTGTCACTTGATTGTGGTTCTAAAATACGACGCCCGTCCGCCAATAGTCCGCGTGTAGATCTAGTGCGACGATTATTCAAACCAAACCAAACAAGATTATGTTGCGTGATGCTTTACCACATTATGTTGCGAGAAGATTGGAAGAATTCATGAATAAGCTTGAGAGTTGTTGGAGACTGGAAAAAAATTAGTTAACTTATGGACCTACCTTGCTGGCATGTTGTTGGTCGTCAATTTTTGTACTTGTACAATGACGATACTGATAATTAGAATAATTAAATACATTTATGTTCATTAAAATAATTGTACCAATTACAATATTGATAATGATAATTTGTCTATATTGAAATTACAATAATTATTTTTATAATTATTATTGGCAATATTGTAATTATTTTATCAATTTGTAAATTTTATTTAATTAATATCGTAATTATAATCGTATCAATATTGTAATTATAATCATTATAATTATCAATATGGTAATTTTTTTAAATATTTGTTTGCAATTATTGTTATCGTTAATGTAGTTATTATTGCCGCTGTCGTTGCTGTAGTTATTTAGCGCACAAGAAAGTCTGCATTTATTGGTTTTAAACTCATTGATGTACTTTATTTGCTTCATAGATAAAAAGCTTTAAAGACATCCATCGGTCATGAAAAGTTCATTGATTATTATTTAACTTTGATTTTGGTTGTTCTTTAAAACGCAATCAATAACCAGATTTTAATTTAAATTGAATGGCTTCTGAAATGAATATTGATTTTCTATCCGCCACTTTCTATGATTGATTGCTATGACTTCAACTTCTTTGAATATTTTTCTTAACTCAACGTATAGAATTTTGGAATTCATTGTCTGTTGTGTTACTACATTTGATAGTTTCGAGTTAACATTCTATAAATGCTATTATTTGTGTATTCTAAGTTCTTCTTATTAATTTTGATTTTTCTTTCATATTGAAATTTATTTTGTAAAATGGAGTTACTAAAGAAGTTAATGAAATTATTTGGGATTGTTTATTGCCTATTGGATCAGGAAGGTTGAATTGTAGATTTTTTTTATTTCAAACGTTTAGTACCTAGTAATTTTTTTTCTTAAGTATACTCAAATTTTGGAACGTTTAAGTTTATTTGTACCACTCTGTTTTAGCAACCATTGGCAAGAAAATTTATCTTGTGAAAATAAACTTTCTGATATAGTTTATCCAAATTAACAAAATAAAAGACATATGTACACTCTTAAAACAAACGAGCGGTTTTAACTCAGTCTGAGTTAATTTCCACTCCTTTCCGTGCCGAAAATGCACTTCTCCTATAGGAGTGAATTTCACTCTTTTTCGGAGTGGGTAAAAGAAATAAAGAAAACAATCTGCGTCCTTCACTCTTAAAACGAGCGGTTTTAACTCAGCCTGAGTTAATTTCCACTCCTTTCCGGTGCCGAAAATGCACTTCTCCTATAGGAGTGAATTTCACTCTTTTTCGGAGTGGGTAAAGAAATAAAAGAAACAATCTGCGTCCTACACTCTTAAAACGAGCGGTTTTAACTCAGTCTGAGTTAATTTCCACTCCTTTCCGGTGCCGAAAATGCACTTCTCCTATAGGAGTGAATTTCACTTTTTTGTTTTAAGAGTGTAGACGATAGTACTAAGCAATTTGTATGGGGCAAATTAAATTTTACGAAAATTAAATTTTAAAACTTCATAGTTAAAATTTTCATTTGGTAAGGAATATGTTAAACATAATGTTAAAAAATTGGTCGTTAATGGATTAAAAGTACACTGGTGTATTATCATGTCGATCATTTTCGCCCAAACCTAATATTATTTCCAAACACACGATTTATTGGTATAATTTATAATAAATATAATTTAATAAACATATTATAATCAATATTAAAAAATTAAATAAAAACTAAAAATTTCATAATAATTATATAAAAATTAATATAAATGAAAAAAATTAAATAATTAATGTAATTTATAATATAATATAAGTACAAAAATTATTTTTCTACATATTTTTCCAGGAAAAACTAGAGCCGAGCCTTAAAAACTGATGCCAAAAGATTTCGGGAGTGTCAGCATTTCAATGGTATAATACACAAGTACCATTAGCAGGGTCTGACCTAGGATAATACATACTATATTAAAAAGTATATATACTATACATTGTAAAAATATATAATATACATTTTCCATGTTGCAAAAAGTCTACTCTTATTAATATAATACTCTGTTTAAAAACACATACCATTAATCTTTTTTTATGTCGAATTTGTAATAGTGTATACAAAACACCGTTTTATCACTCTATTCACGTAAAGATGCTGTGATAAAAAGTTCTTATAAATGTAAATTTGAAACATGTGTAAGCCCAGGGGCTTTGAAGCTTCTATAAAAAAAAAGGAGAAAGAGAATAAGTGGTAAACATTTATACGAATAGCTATCAAGCTTAAAGTTTGGTGTATTCCTTAAGGTATGCTTGGTAGGGAATAACGATGCAACAGAACTGCGCCATGATTTGTAGACTATAGACCTTGTGATTTTAAGCAGTAAAGCGGCATTAGTTGGTCAGAATGTATGTAAAATAAGTCGACAGGGAAACTTGGATGTGTAAAGTATCTTTTATTTAACAGCTAGACATCGGGAGAATATTGTTTTGTCGTCTCTAGTCGACGAGAGAGTGTCACGGAATGCCCACAAAAATGGCGAAGAATATCGAGAGCTCTTCCACTGACCGATTCAGAGTTATGAGAAAGTTTGAAAAGGTCAACTGTAAAATGTGATGACAAAACAGTTTCTGTGGGACCGATTGATCTATGCGACTGTTTGTCGCCGACAGGGTGTGGCTGGGATGTTAAAGTACTAAGTTACATTAAGGTTATGTGAAAAAGGTAATTTAAGTTATTAAGTTTAAAATGGGGTTAAAAATATAAGTTTTTGAGGGGTTAAGTTATAATATGTCATGTACGTTATTTACAGTAACATAATTATAAAATGAAGTTTAATAAAATAGTATTTGTAGCAAGTCACAACAATTGTAACCACAACATATTTAGGACCCCTCCCCCCCCCCCAACCATATAGGAGAGCTTGTTTTTCTAATTTTCATGATTACCAGTCGCAAAGCATTCTGCTTTTCGAAATGATGAGGCGTACTTGGTCGTGTTAAAACTCCTAACTAAAGGATAGATATAGACAGCCGGAAACGTTCAAACTAAACCACCACAAAAAAATCCTTTGACTATTTTGTAAGTTTAAGGGGATACAGTACCTCAAATACGGCAAAAATTGCGACTTTTTTTTTGCTGAACTTAAAGTTTGGGATCTTCTTAATAAGTCTACCAAGTTTCAAAAGTGTAGCTATATTTTAAAAAAGTTATTCCACTTTTTATGCGGAAAGGTAGGATAAAAAATGCAAACGAATGAAAACGTTAAACGTGTTTTTCTCGGTGTTCATTTTTCCTTGATGACAAGGTTTTCAAAACGCTAAGGCTTTTTTTTAAAATTATTTATATAAGTCTAAGGAATTTTGTATGCAGTCTGTCAAATATGTTGACATTAAGAATTGGTATCAAAATTGTTTTTAAAAGTAACTTTTTTTATAAAAAAATACTAAAGTCAAAATTTTCCAAATATGCTAAAAAAAATTGGGATTTTCTAGATAAATATTTTTTATGAAACAACTACTGAAGATAAATCAAATTTGGATACCAATTCTTATGTAAAACAGTTTAAAGTACATGAGGAAAAAAAATGAGTTAAAATATTTGTATTTAAAAAGCCATTTTAAAAAAGTTAATTTTTTTTTAAAATATAGGTTTAACGAATAAAACACCAAATTTATAGTGAATATGTCAAAATTAAAAAAAAAATTGAAAGTGGTACCGTGTCAACTTTAAAAAAAATCCTTTACTTCAAGGAATAATTGTTTTCTAATGTGAAATAACATTTAGTTCTAATGATCGATATATTAGTGTATTTTGTGTTTTTCTTAATTACATTAACCCCATTAGGAGCCAAGAATCTCCCTAATTATCTTTAAATTCAATTTGCAGTCTGCATTTTTTTTCTCGTTTCTAAGTAACGTCATGATTTTGTTACTGGTTGTCGTTGTCGGTGAATGTTTGTTAAAAAGAAAGATTTACTTTTTTATGTTTGGTTTTGATGAAAACTTCCGAAGTTCTGAAGGAAAACACATTTGAAGAGCTCAGTAGAAGAACGTGCAAAGTGACATTTTTGAAAAAAATTGAGATTTTTGTGTCAATGAGCATATTACTGACTTCTTTAACGATAACAAGTTTTGCCTTTTTCATAAACTTTAAGTTTAATGCATTTTTTGCGGTTTCCAAGTACCGATTTTAACGTAGTTGAGTGAAAATGAAAATTTTTGAAGATTGTTTTCTCGTTTTCCTTCTCTTTGTCCTTATACTCGCCGCCAACCAAATTAGAACACGTTAGGGATGGCGGTTTTTCAGAAAAAAACCCGTTATGAACCGCTCCAAAAACCGTTTTTTTTACAACGCCGGTAAAACCGACCCGGTTTTACCGAACCTTAAAAACCGGTTTTATAAGACCGGTTTCCACGAAACCCGTTTTTCAATGGCAAAAAAACGGTTTTCCATTTTTTATTTAAAGTTTTTTCAGTTTCTTATTAATTAATTGAAAAAAATCAATTTGTAAACTATACTTTCGAATTAAAAAAAACAATTCACACAGTCAATTTGAAATGTTTAAAGTGTTTTGTTGAAAACTAAGTTCTAGGTTTTCTTCCTAATTCTTACTTTCTTATCATTTAAAATTATAATGTTCCTTTTTTTTTATCCCGGTTTTGTAATCGTTTTGAGAATTTTTATTAAGCTTTGCATTACTCAATCTATATTCCTTTTCTTTTTTTAATTTTTTTTTAATTCCTCCCATTTGCTATCTACGATCTTTGCTATCGTTAACATAGTGCAAAACTAACATTTTTTTTAAAAATTATATAATTAAAAAAAACGCTGGCGGTTTTTGAGAAAAAAAACGATTTCCGGTTTAGACCGGCCTCAGAAAAAACCGGTTTCGGTTTTCCATCCCTAAAGTGTAACAAAAAGGGTGGCGGGAACTCTATAGCACGTTCTCCCACTAAACTCTTCATTTTATTTGCCGAAAATTTTTATTTAATTGCTTAGAGTTTCTTATTACATCTAGAATACTTTGGGTGTTGTTTTAATATATATATATATATATATATATATATATATATATATATATATATAATATATATATATATATATATATATATATATATATATTATATATAATAATATATATTTATATATATATATATATATATATATATATATATATATATATTATATTATATATATAATATATATATATATATTATATATTTATAATTATATATTATATATATATAGATTATTATATATAATATAATATATTTTTATAAAATAATATAATATATATATAAATTTCTTAAATGCATTGAAATTACGGTTTTCGATAAAATCTATCGAATAAGAGGTCATTATTTTCTGCAGAAAGTTTTCAATTATTTTTAATTTTCATCTAGAGAAATATATATTGTTTTTTACTATACGATGAAATTTATAATGTTTTGACTTTAGTATGTTTTTAATCGAATATAAATTTTAACAAAATATATTAGAGAACGAAAATGGTTTGCTATATAGTTCAGATTGTCAGTTGTCCTTACAAAATAAATAGTTTAATAAATTGATTTGTTTCTGTTGACGTAATTACTTTCAGCTTTTATTCCTGTCCTTCTTTCGACCGGTGCTCCGATTTGTGCTCTTTTCCCACGCGTCGTCAATCATCAAACGAGGCTCTTAAAATAATTTATATTCATTCAAGCATTTATGTTGCCACTCAAGACCTGAATTATGGCCATTCTAGATTATTTTATATTTTATCGTTTTTAAAAAAAGGAATCTTTCAAAACACGTATTTATTACAAGAAATAAATATTATGAAATATTAATAAACTTCTTTTTGTTTTGCAATTAAATGAAAACCATTTTCAGTAAAAACTAGTGAAAACTTTTATTCTTTGCGCGTAATTTCCATACTTTTCGATGAAAGATTTCATAATTACGTTCTTCGGACAACATTTTGAGAATTTTTAGATCGATAGTCAGGAAGCCAAAAGTAGGTTATTTACGTTAGTTTTCACGTCTAAACATATCATAATGACGTTTTATTTTAACGTCATTAATTTCAAAGAGTTGGTCGAAGCATGATTTTAATCGTCTTTTATGACTCCCGAAGTTTTATAGAGAGAAAAATGAATAGAAAAACACTAACACAAAGTCATTTTAAACAATAGAAATACGATTATTCATTTTCCACTATCAATCTTCAATTAGGGGCGAATAAACACTTATCGCAGGTTATTAAATTACCTGAGATTCCGAGTTTCACAATAGAGGGAGCTGATGAGGTCAGGATCGTGACGTTTTAACCTTCCCTCCCAATTGAATGACGTTTGAAGAGCTTAGTGGAAGAATGTACTAAGTTACATTTTTGAAAAAATTTATATTTTTGTGTCAATGAGCATATTACTCACTTCTTTAGCGATCAACAGTTTCCCCTTTTTCATAAACTTTAAGTTTAGTATATTTTTTACGGTTTGGAAGTACCGTTTTTTAATATCTGAGTGCAAACTAAATATTTTAAAGCTCATTTTCCGGTTTTCACCTTTTTTGTCACTTAGCACGTTCTTCCACTAAGCTCTTCGAATGTAAAAAGGGGTCGAGTCCTTAGGGAAGTTTCCCATGACGCTATTTCCTTCGTGCACTTTGGCAAGAAAAGATTCGTGAAGAAAAACTTCCTACGGACATACCCTTTTTTTAGATGTAACATTTCAATAGATGCCCAACGAGGTCAGGAGAAACAACTTAGTTCTGTAGGTCATTTGCTATTCTAAATAGGTTTTGTTGTTTTAACCTTTAACGGGTCTGAAAGTTAAAAGGTTTAGTTGCTGGATAGGTTGAAAGGGAAAGGATTAGTATCGGTGGTTCTTGTACACTACATGCTTGGCTCGATTTAAAAACTATTGGTATGTAACATCACACGACTTTCAATTACCACTCAATACATTTAAGGGGGAATGGGCACGCTGGACCGCGGGTCTCCAAACTCAAGTGCCTCAGTGTTAATCCAATGGCGAAAAAAAATATTTTCTCTGCCACATTTCTCCGGCTGTATTGAATATTTTTACAAGCGGATTTTTTTATGTGATAAATGTAGCTGACTTACAAGTCTCTATATTCCAACGTTTTGAAATTGCTTCGAATATTTTGTGTAAAATTATTTATTGAAAAATATATTCGAACCCATTTCAAAAAGTGGGAAGGTCGGGACCTGTAAATCAGCTACATTTATCACTTAAAAAAATCCGCTTTTAAGAATATTGGATACAGCCGGAGAAATGTGGCAGAGAAAATATTTTTTCTCCATAAGATATTTTTGCTTTGGAAACCCCCGGTCCAGCGCGCCCATTCCCCCTAAAAGGCAATTATATACCTTATAAGGTAATTTACATTATTTTAAAACCTAAAAAGTTCAATTGCAACTACCCCTTGCGAATGGGCAATTTCCACGAAATCCTTATTATGATGTTCAAGCGGCACTATAAACTTGTGTATACTTGTGTACAAATTTGAAGTCTATAGTTTTTTTTCGTTTAAGCTGTAGTGTGGTTTCAAACACACAGTCACAAAAGACATAAAATATCGTAATTCCGTTACTTCATTTAGCTAGACATCAATTACAGTAGGCTTGTGTTGTGGATTGCATTTTGATTAGATACAATTTCTCCCCGTACTAGATTTATAGATAAGTCCAATACATTTAAATCAACGTTGTACTGAACGCGCAATAAATAGTGTTTCCCATAAACTTCAGTTTAATTGCATACATAATTGATCCATAGACCTAGAAATTTTTAGTCTGTAACGAAGAATGGACACATATCGATCAAAAATCAAATAAAATCGCCACTTCCAACTTCAATTGAAATATCATTAAGAGGGATTGTCAGTCTCATACAGCTAATGCATTAGTTTTGGAATCATAACTCCAGCAGAAGTATTGCTTTGCCATGTTAGCCCTTTTTCCCCAGGTATGGGAACCAACATAGCATCTAAATGAAACAAATTTGAAATGAAAATGATATCTAGTTATTTAATTATATATTGTTGAAGATTTTAATTGCCAAATTTATCCAGCAGATGGCGACACTATTTTAAAACTTTATTAGTAAATAATTAATAACCGGGTGTTATTTTCTTTTCAATTTTGTTTTAAATTGATGTTATGATGATTCCGATACCTGGTGAAAATGGGATAACATGGCAAAGCGATTGTTTTTCAAAAGTTGTGATTTCAAAACTAATGTATTAGCTCAATGGGACTGACAGTCCCTCTTAAGTGGAGTTAACAATAGTAAATATCATTAACAACAATCACTCGAATTATCGCAATAAAATATCATAATCATGCTTCTTGATTTAGCAAGGCATCAATTGGGGGCTTGTGGCTTTCATACAATTAAAATTTCGCAGTACTAGATTTATAGATTTGTCCGATACATTTAAGAAGGACTGTCAGTTCCATAGAGTTAATGTAATAATTTTGAAATCACAACTTTTACAGAAGAATTGCTCTGCCATGTTATCCCATTTTCACCAGGTATGGGAATCACCATAATATCATTTTAAAACAAAATTGAAAAGAAAATAACATCCGGTTATTTAATTATTAATTGAAAATTTTTTAAAATAGTGTCGCCATCTGCTGTATATTTCCGGCATTTTAAAACTTCAAAAATATATAATTAAATAACTAGATATCATTTTCGTTTCAAAAATTTGTTTCATTTCGATGTTAAGTTGATTCCCGGAAAAAGGGCTAACATGCCAAAGCAATACTTCAGCGGAAGTTATGATTCCAAAACTAATGCATTAGGTCTATGGGACTGACATTCCCTCTTAAATAAACGTTATACTGACCCCGAGATAATTTACACGAGTCTTTCCCATAAGCTTCAGTTTAAGTGGGTACATAATAGGTATATGCATTATACCTAGAAATTTTATGTCTCTAACGAAAAATTTACACACATCATTCAAAATTCAAATAAATATAGCCACTTCCAACCCCAATTGCATATTATTAACCACATTCACTCAAATTACCGCAATAAAATATCATAATCCTGTTCCTTGATTTAGTCAGGCATAAATTACAGTGTGCTTGTGGCTTGCATCTGGATGAACTAAAATTCGCCGTACTGTATTTAATAGATTGGTCCGATAAATTTAAATCAACATTGTACTGAACACGGCGTAATTATATGAGTCTTTCCCATAAACTTCAGGTACACTCTTAAAACAAAATAGTGAAATCCACTCCTTTAGGGGAAGTGCATTTTCGGCACGGAAAGGAGTGGAAATTAACTCGGACTGAGTTAAAACCGCTCGTTTGTTTTAAGAGTGTACGTAATGGACACATACACCTAGAAATTTTATTTCTATAACCAAAAATTCACACACATCATCCCAAAATCAAATAAATATTACCACTTCCAACCCCAATTGCATATCATTAACCACAATCACCCAAATTACCGCGATATAAACTCATAATCTCGTTTCTTGATTTAGCTACTTTACAAGGCGTTTACCCTAAGAGTCTTTAGTTCCCCTTTTACTGGCCCGAGTCACGTAACACTTCAGGTTACACCTGAGACTGTATTAAGTGGGTGGAGTGTTGAACTCTGTCAGGGGCTTAATTAATAAGGTTTTGTTACAAAGTCGCCAGGGATCGAGGAAAATTTCGCATTAATGCGTTTGTAATGGGCATTAATGGGTTTGTTTAATAAAATGTAGCAATATATATCTTTTGAGAAAAAGATTTTTTAATTGTATGAAACATTTGCATTTTGTAATATTCAAAACATTTCGGTTTTTAAGCAACTGAAACATTTCAGTTTTGAAGCAACTGAAACATTTCAGTTTTGAAGCAACTGAAACATTTCAGTTTTGAAGCAACTGAAACATTTCAGTTTTGAAGCAACTGAAACATTTCAGTTTTGAAGCAACTGAAACATTTCAGTTTTGAAGCAACTGAAACATTTCAGCTTTGAAGCAACTGAAACATTTCGTTTGAAGCAACTGAAACATTTCGCCTTGAAGCAACTGAAACATTTCAGCCTTGAAGCAACTGAAACATTTCAGCCTTGAAGCAACTGAAATACTTCGTTTCTGAAATTACATTAGAAAATTAAACTGTATGCTTTACTCTTACTTTAGGTACAATACGACGTATCGTGATTCCTGGTTGTTTTAGTGCTAGTTTGGAATTAAAAGTGGGAAGGCAGACGGGTAGACAAACATATTATTACGAGTTTAATTATGATGAATAAAAAATGTATCGGGGAAAGTAAATTTTGAAATTTATACAAACACATTTTTTATACAGTAAAAACTTGTTGACGTGAACTATTTTATTTTTTAAATATTTTAACAATGTTTTTTTATCTGATAAATGTATCTGGTTAAAGTTCTTTTTAATTCATTTTTTAATTGATTTGAATATTTTTGATTGTCAATACATAGTTTTACAATAAAAATATTCCAACCAATTTTTAAAAAAAAAATTGAAGAGAGTAAGCCATCTACATTCATTACTTAATACTGGAGTTTGCTTAAATACTGGAAGTAACTAAGCTTCGGAAATATATTTTTCTCGTTGGATTTAAGGAGAAATTGGGAAAGTAGATTTCGGTTTGGAGACCCGAATTTCGGTCTCTTCCCCCGATTAAATCTCCCATAATAAAATTCTGTTTTCTTGTATCATTTGAAAGCTTTCACTTTGTTTGAAAGGAGCACAAAAGACCCTTTTATACAAAATGAGACATTTTTGGAGAATAAATTTCATGTTTGAGATCTTCGCATAGAGAACCTGTCTAAAAGTGCGTGTGGGTTTTTAACATGGAAGAAAGCCAGAATGCATTATGCAATGCATTCAATCTATATGCACTAAAAGGACGGTTAGATATTTAAGCGTATTCTGAAACTTGCTTTGTAATAGTTTTTTTAATGTCAGCTATTCAGGATTTATTCTTCAAAAATAAAAGCTGTAACAAGTATCTAAAAATATCCAGCTGTCAAAGTAATAATGTCTAAGTGGGCAATTCTACCATAATTTTTAATTTTATGTCCCTTGGGCATAACTTAAAAAAAAATTAATATTTCTTTTCATTTTTTTCTTATTATACTAATAGAATGGTCCTTATATAAATGCAAAATGGAATTTTAAAGCAAAGAAACTCTAAAAAACTTTTAGGACACAAAACAATGCAGAAAATTCCTTACCTTCCCATGTCCCGAATGTTAAATTTTTAGTTTATGGGTCAAACTAACACATTTTTGAGCTAAAAATTACATTCATTTGGATTTTAAATTGAACGAATACTATATCTTAACAAATTCCTTTCAGAAAATTTGGCTTTAAATATTTATAATGTGTATTTCTCTTCTCCTAACATTGTCCCTGGGTTTTGGTACATTCAATGACCTCATTACTAAAGTGGCGAAGAGAGGCACTGGATGGAGCTACAGTGATTCTTCAATCATGAAAACTGTATTGCAGAAAACTCACATTTCAGTTTGTAGCCGCATTTTTTTGCAATACTTCATCAATAAGCCCAAAAGTTAAAAACCCCAGTAAAATGAGCTGCGTGGCTTTATTACTTTCCTTACAATCCCCCAGTTTTAAGGTTAACTTTTTGCTTAATAATTGGTAATTCTTTTCTATAAATATGTTTAAGTGGAGTATAAGGAGTAAAAAAATCAATTTTTATTAAACTGGAGTTAGTTTCAACACAAAAATGACCGGAAAACATCGTGAATTTCCTCACCTTCCGTTCCTAACCGTCACAATGATCTAGGGATGAAAAACCGAAACCTGTTTTAAGACTAACCGGTTTGTTCGTGACTTCGGTTTCATTGAAAATTAGTTATTTTCATAAGGCCAGTTTAAAACGGTTTCTTTAAAACCGGGTTATTTAAAAAAAAAAAAAACTGCCATCCCTAATTTTTTGTTAAAAAAATTCAAATGAGCCTTGCTGAATTTTTTTTGTAATTCTAGAACCCTTATAAACCTTTTTACAAATATTTAAAGTGTTTTTGAAAAAATAAATTTCACAAGTATTTTATACCTGAAATTAAAAATTATGGTAGAACTGCCCAAATGCCTAAGTATACAAGCATTAGGTATCGGAAGCGCTGGTAAGTCTTTTTAAGGGGTTACGATATCTCAAAACTGTATTTAAATTGAGATATATAAATATTTTTTAATAAATAGGTATAAAATGGTTTGAAACAGATTTTATGTATAAATACCCTTAAAAAAATTAATTTTTAAAAATTATTTAAAAAAAACTTGAAGCGTACACTTTAAAACCTTTCGTCTATTCTTTTCTCCGGTTAATTTATTTGATAAGCAGTATTGATTCACTCTTAATAACTTTAGGTAGTTGTTTTTTTAAGCGTGGAATAGTTTCGAGAAAAATAATATGGATAAACACGCGAATTTCAATGAAAATAAATATTTCAAACTTTTTATATCATAAATCCATCAAATATTCTCTAATTCCGTCCCAAATTCTATTGAATGCACCCTTATGTACATTAAAAAAAATTGATAACTTTCAATATTTATTGGAGTTTTAATATTTTAAGTACGGGTATGTTTCCGTTTATTACAAACTGAGTAAAATCCTTTTAAAGAATTAAAAGTTAGTGGAACATTCGATGAGAAGTTGAAATGAAAGGGCTTTTCATGTTAAAAAATCTTTACAGTAATTGTTTTAAAACTTTGGGAAAACATACTTAAATAGTATTTTAAGACAACAAACAAATTCGTCTGTTTAATCGCTTTTGAGGTATTGAGTCGTTTTAAATGTTTTTTGTTCAAAGTTATATGTAAGACAGTTTAAGATTTTTATCTTCAGGTCACTTAATTATTTTTTTACGTTCTACTACAGTAGAACTCCAATTATCCAAAGAAATGTGGACATAACCATATTAGGATAATCAGAATTTTTGATAATTGGAGTTATTAGAAAGAAAGGATATATATACAATTATTTACTTAATGTATTCCTGGGCTGTGAGATTATGTAGTTCCAGTTTCGGTCGTCACTCGTCATCAACCCAACCAAAATCAAAGTGTAAAATGCTGTTTTTGGCAATTTGAGTTATAGCCAGGGCCGGATTTCTAAATAGGCTAGATAGGCTGTAGCCTAGAGCGGCGAATTTTTGGGGGCGGCAAATTTTACGACCAATTAAAGCGTCATTCGGTATAAAGAAATTATTATAAAGATACGAATATTTTTAAGAGAGAAAACAATAATTTGCTTTAATACGTAAAACGTAAATTTAGTACTAATATTTCGTAGTAAACATGGTCGTTGGGAGGGCAATTGTGCCCCCTCCTCCCGGATTTCGAAGTTGAAAGAAAAATAGAACAGTTTAAAAAATTTCGCTCTCGATTTATTGTGTAAAAGTACATAGATGATTCTAATATGTGTATCTATTTTAAACAGCACATACCACCCTATTTTGCAGCTAATCAGCTACCTTTCCTCGAAGGGGGAGAATATTGTGACAGGGGCGGCAAATCAATCGTAGCCTGCAAGCAGCAAATCTTTAAATCCGGCCCTGGATATAGCCTTTTGTATTAGTTTTTGTTGATACTCGATTGTCGTGCTGTGGTCAGAAGGAATGATTGATTTGGCTTGAAGCAGGTTGGCTCGTTGTACTATAGGAATGTCATGATTTCAATCGCTAGACTAGAAAGAGTATAAATAAATAATGCAGATTTATGGAAATAATTGAACTAATAAAATTATGTATGTATTGTGGTGGATAACATTAAATCCAATAGACAAGAAAATTTGCCATGCGAAAATAAACTTTCAGTGAAGTAAGGAAATATTGTATTGTGTTCAAAACAAATGTAATTTGAAGAGCTTAGTGGAAGAACGTGCTAAGTGACAAAAAGGTGAAAACGAGAAAATTAGCATCAAAGTTTTTCTTTTGCACTCAGATCTGTTGAAAACGGTACATGCAAACCGTAGAAAATATACTAATCTTAAAGTTCATGAAAAAAGGGAAACTTGTCATCCATAAAAAAGTTAGTAGTATGTTCATTAAAACAAAAATCTCAATTTTTTCAAAAATGCCACTTAGCACATTCTTCCACTAAGCTCTTCATTTCAGAAGGACCAAGAATGAGAATAATGCTGCTGGAAATGTTGACACTCACGACCATAAACATACCAAATATTGCAAGCATACACTTAGATTTCTGTTGATTTTTTTTAAAGCGTGCAAAAATAAATGTTGCTTTCTATGAGTTATACCAATAGTAGAATCTAAAATTGGATGTTTAGTTTTAGGGTTTGGTTGATTTGCATCGCTCTTAATGGGATAATAATGTAATAAAGCTTCTCAACTAAAACTATGTTAATTAACTTGATAAAACCGTTTTGTAAATGACAATTTTCCCAAACAGCGATTTAAATCCTGTAAAATAATCTACAACTTCTCAAAAAAAAATACCACCCGTCATTAACTTGAGATTGTGCATTTTTTTATGCATTTTTAGTGTTTTTGCAGTTGATCAACAACAAGAAATATGCTCTCTAATTAGGTCAATATAAACAACAGAATTTACCAGTTTTCGAAAGACAAAAATAAATGCTTCAATATATTTCAAATTCGTACAATAAATCAAAAGCGCTCATTTGAGCTGCAACTATTCGTGACCTGTTGAGACACTAATTTCTATTTTCCAGCACGCTACATATAATGAAGGAAATAATTTTAAATGTGTTACCAGACGGGTCTCCAAACTCTTAACTTAAGGATTTGATTGAAATTAGGCTGGTCAATATTAATAAGTGGCACAAAATCTACGAAAAAAAACTATTTATATCCATACTTTCAAAAGTTTGAAATATATAAAACTAGCAAATAAATACCCGTTCTTCGCACGGATTAAAAGAATATCAAATCGATCCAAGTATATGTGTCATTTGATTTGCTTATACACTCTTAAAACAAACGAGCGGTTTTAACTCAGTCTGAGTTAATTTCCACTCCTTTCCGTGCCGAAAATGCACTTCTCCTATATTTGAAAATTGCTTGATCAAGGTTAATAGTGAAAACATTTATTAATGAAAAACAATCTTCATTTTTGATTTTTTTTAGCAATGAACCAATTCTTATACCAGAATGATATTTTACCCATATATTGTTTTAAAAAAATACCAAGTATTCATGAAAATAATTTTAAAATTTTAAGTATGCATTTTAAAAAAAATTAAAATTCAATTTTAATTTAAATAAAATCTTCTATAATCTGAGTGTGTTATATTTTATTAAAATTGTCTTATAAATTGCTGTAAACTAGCACTTAATACCATTTCTAAATTAATTAGGAAACCATCTAGGTCATTTTTAAAATTAGTTGATCAAGTTTATTAATAAAAACAATTATTTATGAAAACAAGCTTTAGTTTTGAATTTTTTTATCAATGAACCCATTCTCATCCCAACATGATATTTTTTCAGCTGATGTGAAAGAGTCCTAACTATTCATGTAATTAATTTCGAAATTTTAAATTATGTACTTTTTTAAAAAATTTAAATTTTAAAATTTAATTAAATTTTAATTTAAATAAAATCTTCTATATACTAAGTGTGTTACATATCATTAAAAAGTTCATACAAATCTCTGTCAGATGACACCTATACCAGGTCTCTAGCTTTATTAGGAAAGCTTCTAGGTCAATTTGAAAATTGGTCGGATGCGGTTTTTTGACCAATTTTTTGAACTTTTAAAGTGCCATATTTTTTAAACGGATCAATATTTGTGAATAAAAATTTTCATTTCACAAATAACCATATAAACACTACTGTTGTTCCAAATTTCAGCAAAATCTGAGACGGTGAGGTAGAATTTTGCCGAAAAGTGTGTTGAATTCACGCGGAATGACTCTTTAGGAGTGAATTTCACTCTTTTTCGGAGTGGGTAAAAGAAATAAAAGAAAACAATCTGCGTCCTACACTCTTAAAACGAGTGGTTTTAACTCAGTCTGAGTTAATTTCCACTCCTTTCCGGTGCCGAAAATGCACTTCTCCTATAGGAGTGAATTTCACTCTTTTGTTTTAAGAGTGTAGGATAATAAACTTTGCCTTTGTTCCCGTTCATTATAAAGAATAAATCCCGTTACTTATATTGCTTTAAAATTCCAAAATAAAAATACATCACTAAAAAATGCACATCCTCATATCACAAAAATCTTCCTCAATATGAACTTACTGTCATCGCGATTTTCCTGATAAATTCAAAATTAACCATAATTGGCACGTTCAATTATTTTTCAAATAATTAATTTAGTTTCTGAAGGTAATGGCAAGAAAATAAAAGCAATTTCAATTTTAATTAATTTTTTTGTTCATCTCGAATGGCAACACGAAAAGGAAAAAATGATCGGATTTGAGCGAAAGTGGTGTATTTTTTTCAGAAACTTCGAATTTTCTCTAAAAATGGAACAAATATAAAAAAACTAAGCTTTAGGTGCACACGTTGGTATTAAAGGGAATCTATCTTAAAAATTTCGAATTTCTGAGGGCAGTATAAGTAGGTTTTTTACGATCCACAGACAAACAGACTCTTTCTTTTATTATTATATAGATTGACGTGGAAATGACAATTTTCAAAACCGCATAATAACATTTAAATAAAGACTGTTTGTCGTCATAAACTTCGATTAAACAGTGTTAAAATTAAATGTCAAAGCAGCTTTTTAACGTATCCTAATAACGATTTCATTATCTTTTTTCTATATGGATAATGTCACAAAAGCGTAAAGTTAACATTAAATGTATCTTAATGTATCTTGAAAAAAAAAACACAAAGCGTTCACATAATTAAGTATTTAAAGGCGTAAATTTTTATTCAATACTGTTTAATTTAAAAAAAAGCTTGAAAATTGGGACTAGAAATGTGAGGGAAAAAACATGATCTAAAGGTTTCATCAAGCAAAGAACCAAAATATATAAAGCATGAAATATTTAAAAACGTGGTTTATAATAAAAGCAAAATATTTTATTTTATTTTGAGAAAATCATTTGAAGCTGGGGCGGGGGGAAATAGAGTATAGGCTACAAATTACTTATTATCCGAATTTAGAAAAAAATTCCACCCGGCGGTCTGTTTCTGTTTGTGATAGTTGGATGTCATGTAATTTTTTTTGTATCGAACAAACAAATTACTAGGCATGACATTCAACAGCGACAAACAGTAACAAAAACAGTCATAAAAGTTTATGTAGCATATAAACTCTTGTTAAACCAAGTTTCTAACATAAGTTACATTTTTAAAAACTATTACAAAAGGCTATAACTCAAATCGCCAAAAATAGCATTTTACACTTTGATTTTGGTTGGGTTGATGACGAGTGACGACCGAAACTGGAACTACATAATCTCACAGCCCAAGAATACATTAATTAATTGAATATTCCCTTTCTTTCTAATAACTCCAATTATCAAAAATTCTGGTTATCTTGTCTAAAAGTTGAATAAGGACGTTTACTTAAGTTTTAAAACTTCGTTCTTCGAGCAACTTCATTTGTCCTACACAAATTGTTCATCACTTTTGTCATCATTTGTCCTATTATTGGCTTATTTAGATAAACTTAAGTATAAAGTTTATTTTGGCATGGCAAATTTTCTTGTCTGTAGTCGCAATGGATTTAATGTTTCCCGCCACTATACATAATTTTATTAGTTGAATTATTTCCATAAATCTGCATCATTTATTTATACTCTTTCTAGTCCAGCGATTGTACTCAGGACATTCCTATAGCACAACGAGCCAAACTGCTTCAAGCCAAATCAATCATTCCTTCTGACCACAGCACGACAATAGGGTATCACCAAAAAACCTCTTGTCTAAAAGTTGAATCCAACATGTTCTTTATATCACTGGAAAGGGTCCAGAGATTTTTTTTCCACTCAACTTGGCGTCGGGATCAATATCTCCTGGGGTTTTCTGGCGATTAACGAGGGTTTTCCTGTTTTTGACGCTCCGTCGGTTTCTGGAGAAGGGGCCTGACCATCCGGGAAAAGAGTCGGGCATCACTCCTGTTTTTGGCGACAAATCCAAGACGCGTCAGGATTGGGGAACGCGGCTTAATGAATAGGAGATGCGGTTTGGTTGTTTACCGGCTGTCTGCACTTAGGGCCCGATCGACTGCGAGTCTCCAAATCAAAGTGCCTCTAAAATTATTTTCTAATCCACATTTCTCCGGCTCTATCGAATATTTTTACAAACGTTTTTTATCTGTATGATAAATGTAGCTGATTTGCGGGTCTCTATAAAACCACTTTTTGAAATTGGTTCAAATGTTTTGTGTAAAATTATTTAACCGGAGAAATGTGATTTAGCAAATATTTTTTTTCCATTGGATTAACACATTGGCACTTTGGTTTGGTGACCCGTGGTCAATTCGGGCACATTCGGCCTCCACAAATCTACAAGGGAAACAAACGATCATTTTTCAATAATTTCATGATTGACCAACCACCGCCGATCACGATTGCCGCTTGGGAAGATGTTACATTACAAAAATAAATTAAATATTACAAAACACATCAAAGCTTTTAATAATTTCATTCAAACCCTAAACTAAAAACAATATATTGCAGATAAGGCAATTACTTTTTTCAATTTAATTTCTTTCATCCTACTAGAGTTCATTTGCATTCATTTTAAGGAGTAGCAATTTAAAATTTTAAGCTATTCTTCTTATTGCAATTAAGCCCCTCAAGGGATCGGTAAAAACAAGAATTTTTAATCGGGTACTATCTAGTTTCAGTTAATTTTTTTATTGAGAAGGAAAAGCGTAGGAGGATTTTTTTGGGGTGAACGGACTTCGATGTTTTTCCGTGGGAGGCTGTAATATAAATTTTTAATAAGGAAAGATATATTGTTTATTGTTGCATAAAGTAATATGTTGAAACGGTAGTTTTTAGATAGTATAAATAATGCGATTCCGAGGACGTTACAAAATGAGTTGTAATGCAATTTACGAAAGTTAAGGTTAAGTTATGTGTAATGATAATGTCAATTATGAGTATGATATAAGGCAAGTTGTGAGTTGTAATGTGATTTGAAAAATTGAATTGTATGTGTTTTTAAGTTAATTTTTTTTTTAAAAGGAAAGCGATGAGTGTTATGAAAATGCTTCATTTAATGAAACCCTTCGGAAAAATATCTATCTCGGGACAAATTACTCTAAAATCCTAATTTTGGAGTCATATATGTCAACTAAAGAAGAAATATACATTATTGCGTCTTAAAGTGAAGTAAAATTATGTAAAAATGTCTCATAAAAAAGATGTACCAGACTCCAAGGACATTTTTCCACAACGTCAATTTGACGTCATATTTGTCCATTAGTTGAAGATATAGAAATTGATATTACTCCTTAAAAGCAAATAAAAAGGATGTTTTTAATTGGCTCAGTCGTCATCGGACAGTAAAACAAAGATGTCATGCTTATTTTGGATAGATGAAAAGACACCGTTTTGACGGATCTTTTTAGACCATAGATCTAATGCTGGCATAATATTTAGGCATTCTTGGCGATATTGTTCGTCAAAACTGTCTATTCCCTACAAGAATAGACATTCCTAGCGAAAAACATCGTACTGTTCTTGACATTCCACTTTTCAATGTTTACAAGACGGCATTTTTATATGGTGTCATCTAAAAGACATCTTGTTTCGTAAGACTTCTTATTCTACATGTCTCGTCTAAAAGATGTCTTGTTTCTTTTTTCTGCTCATATGATGCTACATAGCTATTCTGGAACAGTTCTCAGTCTGGCCGCTTCCAAGAAGAAAAATTCAAATTCGAAGTTTCTTTTTTTTTGTCGGAATTATGTCGGACTGACATCATGAGAACATCATTAGATATTATATGCTACCAGTTGGCATAACCGAACCGACTTCAGATATACAGTCCCTGGACAAATTATTAGACGCACTGTATTTTTTAGTAATGATAAAAACATACCAAAGAATGCCATTTGCCATATCATTAAAAAAGATGTCGATATATGTATTTAGTATAGCAGATAGTATTTTCTATTCAATAGTTTAAGTTTAGGAACACAAATGTCTTTCTAAAGGGGTTTTGTTCATCATTGATTGATACATGAAATCTTGCAGTGCGTCTAATAATTTGTCCAGGGACTGTAGTTACCAGCTCTTTCAATTTCTTTTTGACCAAACCAAGCATTAACAAATTTCAATCTTCATATTCAAATCTTTGTACCTTGTCCCATCGCACTAAACAAACCGTAACAATGCGAAATGGAAACATACAAAAATGACAGCGGCCATTTGCCTCGGAGCAACACTTTCGAACTTTTCCGTCGGGATGTCGCGACGTCAGAAGAGGACGTCACTTTTGTCTTCCCTTTCCGTTGCTCCACGCTCGAGTGGTTTCGTAACCGGGAGCTCGACGAAATTAATTCATTGCAGTCAAAGACTTCTGATTAGGGAATGCTGAGAATGGGCGAACCAATATGAAGGCAAACATGCCTACAAGTGACATGTAACAAGTCACGTGATGTGTATAGTTTGTTTTCGATCATCTTGTATAAAACTAGCCAAGTCAAATGAGTTTGGATTAACGACTTGGAGTATTTTCAAAAACTGACACTGAGTTTGATTGGGTAGCATCATAGAGGTAGGAATGAGGTGAAGAGAGGTCCTCCAGTTGAAAGGATTTGAAGCAGGGGTGTCAGGTTTTTCGAGCTACTGCGCATAACATACTGACACCGAGGTTACCAAGATGCACCGCTCTAGCCTGCTTCATGTGTGCGCTACTGCGCATAAACAAGGACCTCTCTATTCTCCTTCCTACCTCTATGGGTAGCATCAATACCACCTAGACTAACAGAACTGAGCAACATGACGTCACAGTAGTAGACCGATTTTGAGGTGTTCACCAATGACAGCTTGATTCCGTTTACCTAATTGTTCTAAAGGTTAAACGAGATCGTATGATGGGCGATCATTGGTTAAAGAGACAAAATGTGTCAACTAATATGACGTTAGGCAGCTTAGTTCTTTGGCCTTCAAATCTAGGTGGTGTTAGTAGCATCAGGAAATTCTAGAGTCCCTCAACATGGTCTTGTACTAATGCGTATCGAAAAGTCACGGCACCGGTAGCTTTTAAGGCATCGCGAACATTTCCTTTTCACCTCACGAGGCAATACCGTAGTCGATATCTAGTTATTTAGTTTATTCATGTACATATTTATATTTTTAGTGTTAGTCTCTATGTTTCATACAATCTCGTTCAAAAAGTAATTTTAAACAGTGTAGGATGTCCGAGAGGCTTGACCGCTGATACTTGTTTCTAACATCTGTTGGTTTAAGGGGATGCGCCCCCCAAAAAAATTAAATCCACTATTTTCATCGCTAATCGCTAGCATTCAAATTAAACTATTTTTACAGAGAACTAACATTCAATAAACATATACAAAAAAATAATAAATATTAAAACGTAAGTTTTTTTTTAAAAATTTTTTAAAATTTTTTCAAAATGCTACTCCTCCTACAATTTAATCAATTTTGTAATTAATGGATTTTTTTTCAAAATGTTCCCACAACATCTATTAATAAAAGTTGGTATGGATATTGAGCTATCAGTTAAACAAAAAAAGTTATGTGGCTTTATGTATAAAAATGGTCAAAAAATAAGATTTTTTGTAAATTTTCACCTTCATAATTTTTTTTAAAAAATCTATTCCCATTAGACCTTATCCCATACCAACTTTTGTTAAACGCATATGTTTCAACACAGGAAAAAAAAATTGGAGCTTTATATTAATTTACAAGAGCCTTAGGGTTTTAACCATTCACAAGCTGAAAAAATAAAAAATTTAAAAAATCATCATAAACTTTCAAAAACCATTTTACCTAACCACCATATCATTTTCAATAAACCTCTACCATTATAAAAGAATCCTTCTTTTTTTTGCAATATCCTTAGCTCACAGCATTCGAGCATGTTTAATTATTTTCTGGGTAGCCCTAAATTTTGGGTAATACGTCCCCTTAAAAATATTTCTGGCAAAGATGTTTGTAGCCGTTCCGAATAGCAGTATATCCATGGCTTATTTACTTTTAAGGCCACAGAAACTCTTTGCGACGTCAAGCTATCCGTCCGGATCGGATTGTACGCATTTGCGAAAGGAAAAGTACGAAAACCTATTCGCGCACGGTCGACTTATACTTTTCAGCTTCTGAAAAGGTTTCGTTCCTCATTTTCGGAAAATCCGACAGCCCGAACCGGACGGACAATATGACGTCACAGAGAGCGTCTCTAGCCTTATTGAATTGGGCGTGGTAAATTCCAGTATAATTTCCCTTCGTGTACAAAACAATTCCGTTGTCTATATAACGCTTCGTGTAGTAAACTTTTACAAAAATAAAACCATCAGCTCTCTACACAGTCCTTGCCACATGCAGTCTCTGGACAAATTATTAGACGCACTGCAAGATTTCATGTATCAATCAATGATGAACAGAATACCTTTAGAAGGACATTTGTGTTCCTAAACTTAAGCTATTGAATAGAAAATACTATCTGCTATACTTAATACATATATCGAAATCTTTTTTAATGATATGGCATTCTTTGGTATGTTTTCATCATTACTAAAAAAATACAGTGCGTCTAATAATTTGTCCAGGGACTGTATTATCTCGGTACTGTGATTCCAATTTCTTTCTTACAACTTGATGCCTCGTCCTGTTTAATCCTGGTCGTTGTGTCTGTCGACGAAATTAATTCATTACACTTGTCGCATGCTGCGTCTGACACCGCAATCAATGGCAATGATAGGAAACGAAGAAGTTCTGTTGTTTGCTGGGATTAAACGGGTCTCAGTTGTAATGTCTTGATCTTCAACGAATGTGCAGTAGACGGGAGCGGAATTGTGTTCATTGTGAATAGTTTATGAACTTGTTAGAATTCTCAATGCTGCTATAGTTAATGCTTCAGATCTTCAGTGGCAATAGAAATGCTAAATGAAAATAAATTCTTTCTCGGGCCTCGATTGGTGACTCGGAGTCACGTGGAAACAGCCCCGAATGGCAGGAATAAAAGCTAGAAGGAAATACGTCATCTGAAACAAGCTGTTTTAATGGGCCAAACTGACTGTTAAAAACTTTAAGTGATACTCAAAAACTCTCTTCATTTTATTCAAAACTAAAAACACAACTTTAAAAAAGGTGGCTAACAACCCCCCGTCTGCCAACAACTCGAAAATATCAACAATTTATAAGTTTCTTGTTATCATTGCCAGATCCAGAATCGTGTCGATTCTATAAATACTTTTAGTAGCAACGTCATAAAGGCGGTTGACTGCCTATTGAGCTGCTTGGGTTAAATCATTCAACCTTTATTCAACACAAGCCGATTGTAAGTCAAATTATAAGAAAGGAAGGTCGCAGTTTGGTATGGTGATGGTTGTTAATCCTTACTGAATATTAGGTGATCTAACTCTAACGTAATCTCTTTAATGTTTTCTTTCGTATATTGCTAAACATAAAATCTTTCTCATACTTTATAAGCGAAAAAGGCAAAGAAGGGATGATAACATATACAGTATTTATGTGGCATTTTGGATGCTGTACTCTATGGTTTAAAATTTCGAACTGTTGGCTTACGAAACGTTGAAAAGTATGATGGTATCGAAAAAAAACTTTGCATAAACTTATTATAACACTAGCAAATAAATACCCGTTCTTCGCCCGGACTAAAAGAATATCAAATCGATCCAAGTATATGTGTCATTTTATTTGCTATAGGAAAATAAACTTTGCATTTGTTCCCGTTCATTATAAAGAATAAAATCCCGTTACTTATATTGCTTTAAAATTCCAAAATAAAAATGCATCACTATAAAATGCACATCCTCATATCACAAAAATCTTCCTCAATATGAACTTACTGTCATCGCGGTTTTCCTGATAAATTCAAAATTAACCATAAATGTATAACAATGTTATTTCGCGTCAAAACCTCCATTTTTTTTTTTTTAAATAAATTAGCTCATTGACACGTTCAATTATTTTTCAAATCATTAATTTAGTTTCTGAAGGTAATGGCAAGAAAATAAAAGCAATTTCAATTTTAATTTTTGTGTTCATTTTAATTTCTTCTCTCGAATGACAACACGAAAGAGAAAAAATGATCGGATTTGAGCGAAAGTGGTGTATTTTTTCCAGAAAATTCGAATTTTCTCTAAAAATGGAACAAATATGAAAAAACTAAGCCGTAGGTGCACACGTTGGTACTAAAGGGGAATCTATCTTAAAAATTTCGAATTTCTGAGGACAGTATAAGTAGGTCTTTTACGATCCACAGACAAACAGACTCTTTTTTTTATTATTATTATTATAGATTATTTGGTAATTGTCTTGTTATTTCTCATGTATAGATAGTATTTCTATATATGTTCATGTTTTTATTAGTAAAATGGATCTGTAAAAATTTAAAAGTTATGTTGTTTGCTCGGATTGAACGGGTCTCAGTTGCAGTGGAATTGTCTTGATCTTCAACGAATGTGCAGTAGACGGGGGTGGAATTGTTTTTATTGTGAATAGTTTACATATTTTGTTACAATTCTTATAATGCTATAATAGTTTTAATTGAGAGTTAATTAATAGGAAAGGGAGGTTGCAGAATGATATGGTGATGGCTGTTGATCCTTACGGAATATTAGGTGAACTTACATGATTTGTTTTATGTTAAATAAAATCTTTCTCATACTCTATGAGCGTAATATGGAGAGAAGTGGTGATAACATATTGAATTTATGTGATATTTGGATAATATACTATACCTTAAAATTTTGAACTACCATCAAATGGGGAAGTTTTGACCTAAGCAAGAAATCCCAGTACTGTCTTTTTTCTTTAATTTTTTACTCGCTGGTCTAGTTGCCATTTAACTAAAAAAGGAAATCACATTTGTAAAGAGCGTCTTTAATTATGAGTTATTAGCTTGAAAAGCGTGGGTCAAAGTTACCCTTTAGGGCAAAATTTATCTCATTCGACGGTATTGAATATGGCCTATTGAATGCAAAAAGCGTGATGGTATTGAAAAAAAAAACTTACAATAACTTATTATAACATTATATGTTAGATGATTTTGCTGTTCTTCGCGTTTTTTTTAAATATACAGTCGCTGGACAAATTATTAGACGCACTGCAAGATTTCATGTAAAATATTAATTACCGGGTGATATTGCGTACCGTTTTATTATTTTAAATTGATTTTTTTTAAATTTTTATATTATCCAATCAATTACCGATTTATTTGACATAAATAAAACAGCATCAATTTAGAAAAGCATAGGTTTATTAAGTTTTAAAGAAAAGTGAAATTAATGTTAGTAAAAGTCAATATTTAATTGAGCCACCTTTAGCCGCTATCAAAGCTTTAATTCTGCGCGGCATGCTATCAATGCAAGACTGTACTGTCTCCTGCATTTGAGGATGATGATTCCACACATAAATAATAATATAATAATATATAAATAATTAATAATATATAAATAATTAATAATATATAAATAATTAATAATATATATATAATAATAATAATAATATATAATAATATATAAAATAAAGTTACCATATATTAAAAATAAATACAAATATGTAGTCTACAACAATTCTTTTAAATAAAAATTAATAATATTGTAGTTTAAATATACCATTATTACATAAAAACTCTTAAGAAACATAAAATTACTAAAAAAAATACAGTGCGTCTAATAACTTGTCCAGGGACTGTATTTATTACTTATTTTAATTACTAAAGTGTAAAGGTTAATCGTTTCAAAAAGCCGCACTGTATCGTTTACCATTAAAATATTCAAGTTATGCATTGTGATTATAAAATAACCATAAATTTAAACAATATTTTATTCGATTGAAATAGTAAAATATTATGTATTATTAGCTTTACTGTTGAGATTCACGATTGAATTTATTATCATAGCAATAAAGTATTCCCCCTTTTACGCTGTCAGCAAAGAAAAATTTATCCGTCACCGTAAAACGTTTTAAATACCATTTCTAAGCCCATAAATAACATTCTCCAGCCGATGACTAGACATTCAAGAAGTCTGCAACAAGCAAAAAAAATAGGCTCTTTTATGTGTTTAATGCAGCAAACCACTCTAAAATTTAACCCAAACCATTTTGTCGAACAAAAACCCCATTCGAATTCTGAAGAGGCTAAGCTAAAAAACCTCAGTTTTACGGACATCGAAATTGCAGACGATCTACTCGCATTTTACGATCGTTGCCAGTTTCCAAATTAGAAAAAGTACAGAAAACTATTTCTCAAGGAACGGGCAACGGCAAATAGCTGATGTGGTTTGACATTAATGGATTTGTAATGTAAAAAAAAAAGCTGCAAAACATGACTTTTAAGAAAATATCCCGTCTTTTGACGATTTAAAATCGTTTTGTTTTTCTTTATGGTTTTTAATCGCTTTTTAAATTCATTTACAGAATAAAACCGTTTTCTCTTAAACTTGTTCTCATATTTATTACTCACAATTATCTCAATATTACCGAGAAAATTTTAACTTCTTTTAGGTTCAATCTGCCGTGAGGTTTAATCGTCGTATGACGCTTCGCTTGTAAGTTAAAGGTTACGAGTTTAAGTCGCACCTGATGGAAAACCATCGTTTATTTTTTAAAAAAATACGAAGAGTTCCCTAAAAACAAATGTTTTAATTGGAATTAACTGTTAAATTCAAATAGTTTTTTTGAATAAACTTTATTTTACTTTTTTCTGGCAACTCAGCTGCCACTTTAAAATTGATATAAGACGGGATTTGTTTGCAGTGTGTATTGTCATAAATCATAGTGAACTAAACTAACTTTTACAGTTTTTGAGTTATTACGTAAAATGATTGCTTCAAGTTATGAACTGGGGAATCTGTTATGATCTGTGCTGTAAATTTTGACGTCGACAGTAAAAGTTGTGGCCTTGCATTACCACTAAAGATATTGTTAACATTTGCATTACATGCTTGAGGGAATATCATTGATAACAACGTAAGTGCGATATTTCAAATTGATGTGTGAAAGTTTTATTGACTCAACATTACCACATCGGACCATACTGCACCGGATAATGCGGAAAATATCACCCGAACCATTATGTGTAAAACGGGCTTAATGACGAATGAGACCGAATGATCGCGGGTATCCAAACCAAAGTGCCTCTGTGTTAATCCAATTGAAAAAAATGATTTTCTAAGCTACATTTATCCGGCCGCATTAAAGATTTTTACAAATGGATTTTTTATATGATAAATGTAGCTGACTTCAGGTCTCTATAATCCCACTTTTTTAAATTGGTTCGCATATTTTGTTGTACAATTATTTTTTTAAATTAAAAAAAAATATTCGAACCAGCTTATAAAAAAATGGTATTTTAGTGCCCTTTAAGTCAGCTACATTTATCATACAAAAAAAGTTTGTCAAAATATTCAATCAGCCGGAGATGTGATTGAGAAAAACAATTTTTTCCATTGGATTAACACCAGAGGCACTTTGGTTTGGAGACCCTTTTGTTTGCCCTTAAGAGTTACGACTTTTACAAACCACCACTTTGCAGTACAGGAGATAAGAGGGGACCTATGACGTAACATCGGCTTTTTAGGAAATTAATGCTGATCTTGCTTTTAAGAGAACAGGAGAGACTGTTTACCCTCAAAACATAAAACTCTTCCGGGCCATATCCCGTTTCGTTTAAAGAGTCCGGGACTTTTAAAGCAATAAATTCCTTGCTGGATAATTGAATCTGGTTAAAAGTTTCGTCGGGGCCGTTTGGGACTTGGAAGATAATGCTGAAATTACAAGGGCTTTTTTTGTGCCTTAATGAACATTAAGTCAGGTAATGGGATTTACTATGACCATATTAAGCAATGCAGGATGCAATAAGTAACGGGAAAAATACTAGTAAATATTAAAAAAAATGTATAGTTGGGTATAGTTAAGCAAGCCATATATTTTGGTTTGTCAATAAGAAATAAAAGTTTGTGCCATAAAAGTGTCTTTCGAAAGCTTGCGTTTTATTCGGCAGCCTGATGTAAGACTATTAAAAGCTTTTAGTAAATAATATTTGACACTTGTTGTTTACATTGTGGAATGATATTAGATTTAAGATCAGTGTTGAAGTATGATCATAGAGAAGGAATTGGGATCGGTTCGCCGTAATTTTATTAATAAACACGGATTTTGTTTGTCCGTCACTTGATTTTAAAGCAATTGACTTCTCCTATACGTATGAAACCGTACGAAGGCTACTTCGCTGTAAGTTGTAGTTGCGTGCATAGCAGCTCGTGATCGAGCGCAGGTCGGTAAGGAATTTATGCAAGTGTGTGACGGATCTCGTCACACCGGGTCACCAATGTAGTGCTGCCGCAGAAAATACGCAACACGTGGTGTAAACCAAAAGGTACATCAAGGTGAAGACCAATTTGATTTGGCTCATATACTACAATAATAGGGTACTTGACTAAAAAAAATTATTGGCTTAAAATATTCTTATGCCAAAAATATTAGACCCGTATTTTTTCTTTTTTTTAAATACCCCATAAAAAGGGGAAAAATGAATTTGAAAATTTGGACGAAAAATCACTCCCGAAAACGCTTTCTGGCTGTTACGTGGTATCTATGATGTCACTAGTAACTATAAACAAACTTTCAAACACCATTTTGGAATCTACTTTAAGTAAATTTAAACTATCCGCTTCTTTAAAACCTCCACCCATTATCTATATGATTCTTATTTTAATAGTAAGTTAGATTAAAACCAGTTTAATTACAAACAAAAAACCATCACACCGGTTTGTTTATACATACTAGTGACGTCAGCCAAATCGACGTGTTTGTGATCACGTGACGTACCGATGAAAAAAAAAGCCATTTGAAAATGATTTTTATTAATTATTTAAAGATTTATTTTGAAAAAAAATATATACGTTTGTTATATTTGGGTTTAAACTATAATTTAATTAATATTGGAAGGTATTTTAGCGATACTGTCAAGTACCCTATTGTTATAATCTAGTTAACTGGTAGTAACATGGTAGTAAATCAGCGCCATCTAGTGGGGATGTTATTTGAAGTTGCGTGTATGTGTGCGGAATGCTACATGTGTTTAGGAAGACTGATTAGTTCTTAGATAAATGAGTTAATCTACCAACTAACCAAATTAGTCACCATAAAAGCTATCTGTGTCCACGAATAGTCAGACCATGAAATCAAGTCATTAACTTTGATGTTTGTTGACCAATGACTTACTAAAGTAGACTGCCTGCTCAGGTGCTGTTTTCAAACGTTTCTCTCTTGCAGAAGCGCCGCAATTTTAGCAATATAGACCGACCACTAGATTGTACCGCTTCTCCAAATGAACAAACAAACCGAATCCATAAAAATGTCGAAGACCAAGTTTATATTGGCTATGTTAAATGTTCCGCATTAATTTAAGAAATAGAAATACGGAAATGTTCTCTATATACGCTCATCTCAATTCATTATAAACAAATCAAACTTCGTACCAAATTACTTTTCCGATAAGCTATATCAAAACATAATTGAATTCTATGTGCTTAATGGCATCAGTCACATGTCAAATCAAACACTGTAAATTTCTGGGGCCATTCTCTGTGCATCTTCCTTCATTCCAAAAAGAAAGATCGAACTATGGACGTCCGAATGAGAAGGATACACTTGGCGTGAAACTAGCGAGGCAGTCTGAAATCCGCCAAAAAGATGTGTTAGGCTAGAGCGAGCAGCATAAGATTTCAGTTCGAAAAATCTATTTTATTTCTTTTAGTTAAAAATTACTCTTTCTTAACTTTTGATGTCGACATCAGAATCGATCCTGGTAGTGACCATAAATAACTATTAACTCTGGATACTGTGCCAAGCTTTAACGTCATTGGCGATTTTGTTTGGCGCTCGTTAGTAAAAACCAGTACTGCTTGAGGACTTATTAAAATTAAATCAGGCTCTTTTGGAAATGGAACTCGTGATATAAGATTGAGTGTGATTTGGACCATTTCTGGATGTCTTTTTCTAGGCTCTGTAAATGTCTTCATCACAGCAACGTAACTTCTCGTAATTGTGACGGTCGAGTGAAGAGGTCGCAACTGAGATGACACCCGACGGAATTTCGAGAGACCTCGCATCACACGGTAACACTTTCTGGACTTAAGACTCCGCATATTTAACGCTTCCGTCTATCTCACGTACTTAGGGACATCCGTGATTGGGAGTGGATTTTTTTCAACATAAGTCAATTGTCAGTAGTTGTTGCCTTGTAGCTTCAGGGCACGCCCTACCCGGAATTTGAACCCTGAACCATTCGCTTGACAAGCAAGGGTTTAAACCACCATACCGGCTGGGTAACAGTCAATCGTCAGTTTGGTGTTATAAACAAATTTATAAATTTGAATTATCGTCACACTAGTGCTATACGAGGGCTATATTGGCAACGCGCTTCATAATTTAGAACCAAAGTCAAGTGACGAACCGACACCTGAGTAGGCATCCAACGCAACTTTTAAGGGCGACATCGTACGCAGCGTCGGGACTTTGGAGCATATTTAACGTGCACTCCCTCCTCACGAGGTATTATGCGTCTGATGTTTTTTTTTGCTGCACGGGCCGTTTATAAGTCGGCAGTTATTTCGGCGATGCCCGGACCAGGGCCGGATTTCTAAATAGGCTAAGTAGGCTGTAGCCTAGAGCGGCGAATTTTTGGGGGCGGAAAATTTTAAGACCAATTAAAGCAACATTTGGCATAAAAAATATTCTCAAAAATATTAGTATCTTTATAATAAAGAAAACAAATAATTTACATAATGCGTAAACCGCAATAAGCCGTAAATTATTAATGAATTCAAGAAAAGAAACGTTGCGTACAATGAGTACTAAGGGAGGTCCTGCTTCTTAACACAATTATTTAATAGTCTTATAATTACTGAGGATTTAATAAGAAACAAGGCCACTAGTTAAAGACATCTATTCAAATTATCTAGATTCCGATTTAACTGAAGAATGCATTCATTTTAAAAATCACTGCATCACAGGAATAGAAAAACCCTTAATTGAAGGGGGAGAATATTGTGACAGGGGCGGCAAATCGATCGTAGCCTACAAGCGACAAATCTTTAAATCCGGCCCTGGTTCGGACTCGAAACTGGGACCTTCCGCATGCCAGTCGAAGTTTGGTGTTGATTTGTCCTGTATTGGAACCAATCAGTGGCTTCACTTGGCGAACCGTTTCCGCTCTACATTTTAGCCAGGCATCACCTCCATTTTATTCCTTACCTCAACGGATCGAACGAAAAAACATTAAAAAAAATGGCGCACATTTCTACCAGGAGAAGAAAGGAATTCTAGAGAAGACAAATGGCTCGCGATAAAGACGGAAATAATCAGTCACTTCTCTCTTCCTCCAGTCACTTCAGTTCATTACTGGCATGAAAGGACAGCCACAAAAGGCAAGGAACTTATAAGAGAATGGGGGGTGCATTTGAACTACAAGAAAATTTTGATTTGTGGGGTATTGTTGGTCGGATATTCATACGTTGTAATCTGATTGCTTTTGGAATTTTTAGAAATGTAAAGTAAGGGCATATGCAAAGTAACCCATGAGGAAGTCTGTCTAGCTTTATAAAATTGTAAGTAACATTACACTCAATTTTATATGAAAGCTAAGGGTTTATCTCTAGGTCAGTGACCACGAAGACACGAACAGTTTTTACCGCCGTATTCACAAGTTCGAGTCAAGTAGCGAGATATCCCCAGAACATGAATCCTGCGAAGAAGGTACAACTTGAGGGTTATTTCAAATTCGTATTCACAACCGCGAGATTTATCAGGGTTTCACCTTTCGAGTTTCTTCCCCAGAATTCACTCAGATTTTGTAACAGGACTTATCATTGGTCAAGCGGAATCACGTGACGTTGTTTACTTATAGAGATATTTCTCGTGAGACAGATCGCCTCTGGGGAGTCGGATAGTTCTATCTCGCCAATGTTAATTTTACTAACTTTAGAAACATTTTTCTCCGGAACTTGAATTTTTTTATAGTTTGTTCTTTACATATAGCTCTTTAATTTACACTGAGGATATTCCACAGTATAAAAAAATACTTTCACAGTGATTTTTTTTAAAATATGTATTAAAAAAAACAAAACATCCAATTTAAAGTTATATAACTTTTTTTTTAGCAGAGATATTTAAAATTGAGCAGAGATTTTTAAAATTCCTCAGTTTAAATCAAAGATCTATTAATGGGGAAGAAATAATAAAACAAAACACGCTGATACATTTTATAGTTCCTGAGAAAAATGTTCCTAAAAGTGTTGAAAAGCCTTATATTTCAGGAAACGCAAAAGAAAATTAAGGTATTGGTAAGAACTGATGTACATAGTTTCTGAAAAATGCTTATAAAAAGAAAACTACTAAACAGAAACCGATAATCTTGGTCTTAAATTAAAGCTATATATATGCAGATTAAAAAGTCGACATTTTTGACCCAAACACCCATGCGACTCCCCTTTAAAAAAATGGCTGATGTGAAGAAAATAAACTTTATGCCGGATCACTGAAGTTTTAATAACTTTAATTTATGAAAATATAAAGGAATATTGAAAAATAAGAAAACTAATGCCTTTATAATTATCATTATGTATATGTATAATATCTTTAACCAAGAATATTAACCTGCTAATTATATTTTACAGTGGCAAATTCTAGTATGGTTGTAATATTCCTCTGTTATTTGTATTTTATCATTAAGTTTGTAATATTTTTATGCATAACTACCGCAGCACACAACTTTTAAAACAGTTTTAGTCAATTTAAAGATACGTTTTTAAATGGATTGTACACTAAAAATTATCATTGTATATCTCACGTAAGTCTCTACGTAGAAATTTAGTATCAATCTAAATCTCATGTTGAAAATATATTTAACTTTATAATAGGCTGTACTTCTACAATGAACAATCTTATAAAAATCAATTAAAATGGATTAGAAAACTAAATAACTGTAATCACACTAGTTTGAAAGAAGAACCCGATAAGCTATGTTTGTTTTGATTTTGAACATTTCTCAGAGATATCACTCTGAAAACCCACTGATATTGGTGGGGTAACCCGCAGAGCAGATTCGACTCCTTATCTCTCCCTTTTGGAATAACTCGCACTTATGTGAATAACCGCCGTATTCACAAGTTCGAGTCAAGTAGCGAGATATCCCCAGAACATGAATCCTGCGAGGAAGGGACAACTTGAGGGTTATTTCAAATTCGTATTCACAACCGCGAGATTTATCTGGGTTTCACCTTTCGGGTTTCTTCCTCAGGTTTCAATCAGATTTTGTAACAGGACATATCATTGGTCAAGCGGAATCACGTGACGTTGCTTACTGATAGAGATATTTCTCACTTGTTCTATTTGCATCGTGAGACAGATCGCAATCGCCTCTGGGGAGTCGGATGGTTCTATCTCGCCCATGTTAATTTTATTAACTTTAGAATTTTTTTTTCTCAGGAACTTGAATTGTTTTTTTAGTTTGTTCCTTACATATAGCTCTTTAATTTAAACTGAAGATATTTCACAGTATAAAAAATACTTTCACAGTGAGTTTTTTAAAAATATGTATTTAAAAAAAACCCAAAAATCCAATTTAAAGTTATATAACTTTTTTTGTAGCAGATATATTTAAAATTGAGCAGAGATATTTTAAAATTCCTCAGTTTAAATCAAATAGCTATTAATAGGGAAGAAATAATAAAACAAAACACGCTGATATATTTTATAGTTCCTGAGAAAAATTTTCCTAAGTGTTGAAAAACCTTATATTTCAGGAAACGCAAAAGAAAATTAAGGTATTGGTAAGAACTGATGTACATAGTTTCTGAAAAATGCTTATAAAAATAAAACTACTAAACAGAAATCGATAATCTTGGTTTTAAATTAAAGCTATACATATGCATATTAAAAGTAAAAGAAACACAGAAAATCGACATTTTTGACCCAAACACCCATCCGACTCCCCTTTAAAAAATGGCTGAAGCGAAGAAAATAAACTTAATGCCAGATGACTCTGAAGTTTTAATAACTTTAATTTAAAAATATAAAGGAATATTGGAAAATAAGAAAACTAATGCCTTTATAATTATCATTATGTATATGTATAAATCTTTAACCAAGAATATTAACCTGCTAATTATATTTTACAGTGGTAAATACTAGTATGGTTATAATATTCCTCTGTTATTTGTATTTTATTATTAAGTTTGTAACATTTTTGTGCATAACTACCGCAGCACACAACTTTTAAAACAGTTTTAGTCAATTTGAAGATTTCAATTTTTGCACAATCAAAGTCAATTTTTGCACATCTCACGTAAGTCTCTACGTAGAAATTTAGTATCAATCTAAATCATGTTGAAAATATATTTATCTTTCTAATATGCTGTACTTCTACAATGAACAATCTTATAAAGATCAATTAAAATGAATTAGAACTAAATAATATAATCACTAGTTTGAAAGAAGAACCTGATAAGCTATGTTTGTTTTGATTTTGAACATTTCTCAGAGATATCCCTCTGAAAACCACCGATATTGGTGGGATAACCCGTAGAGCAGATTCGACTCCTTATCTCTCCCTTTTGGCATAACTCGCACTTATGTGAATAAGGAATTTGACGAAACCCACCGATCTATCCCCCAAACGGGGGAAACCTGCGGGTGACTCGAACTTGTGAATACGGCCGTTACTCAGACTGGTCGGTTTTGGCGATAGGGCTGGATTTAAGATAACTTGCATTCTCTAAAGTATAACTCAGATATAAGGTCCGGCCTGTTCATTGGTGACTTTTAATAATAGTAAATTTAATCGGTAGGCAGAATTGGAAGTTCGCCAATGAAAGGGCCGGGCCCTATACCTTAGTTTTACTTTGATGATAGTGGGATTTTTGAAACTAGACACTTCATGTTTGGTAAATACATTAGTTGTCTCCATATAAAAATGTTTGAAATTTAGTACTTTATTAAGTCTAAAAAAATTATCGGTTTCAATGTATTTTATTGCCGGCAAGATTGCCCATTAATTAGAGAGTGCTGGCCACACCTGCTTAACAATTGCCAACAAATTTAAAGTTATAGTCAGACTCGTGGACCTATTAGTACCTTATTTTTGAAATCACAATATCTTTCAAAACTACTGCATTAAGTATTTTGGACTATGACCTTCTCACTAATTTACCATTGATCCGGAATTATAACTCGCAGTTCCATTGCACCGTACACAAATTCATATTTAAGGACTGCCAAAATCAAACTGACCAGGCAGAAACTTAAGCTGGATATATGATGTCCAATCTCCCCTACCCCATAAAAATCTCTGAATGGGGAGTTTATGCAATAAAAACAACGATCAATATATATGTTGGTTAGGAGTATATGGTTCGTCAATTTCGGAGTTCGGATTACATAAAGTACTCGGAGTTATTCTTTCAGGATGAGACATGCTTTTTATTGAATTGAGTATAGATGATTGAATTAACTTCGCACTAGAGCTGAATATGGGTTATTGTAGACTGACTTTGTAAATTTAAGAGGATTTGGATGGATCTGCTTGGCGAATTATTTGGCATTTTTAATTATTTACTATTTTCTGTAGGTAAACAATAGAACAAGCTACAAGAAGATAATATTTTGTTTATTAATCCATGATAACAAAAATTTGAGTTAATTTAACAACATTGTTTCAAATACTCGGTAAATTTTTTTATATGGCATAATAGTATTGATGGAATAAAGAAGTGCGACAAGAGGGGGGGGGGTGTAGGGGGGTCAAAGGGGGGTCGAAAATCTGTAGAAAAGGTGTAACATTATCTGTGAACAGCCCTTCACTTGCGAAAGATTAATCAATAGTTAATAGCCTTTATAATAGCTATTGAAGTAAAACTAGGATAATTCAATTGTAGTAGCTAGTAATGTTAAGTAGTTTACGAAATTTCAGATAATTCTGACCAGTAGTACTCATTTTTCAGCCATTTGAAATTCAAATTGAACTATAGTAGTTGAGCTATGATGTTAAGAAGAAGATGGAGAATGCTGGGCGCGAAAAATAGTGAAGTCGTCAGAAACTCGCCAAACAACCAGAAATTGCCATAAAATCACCAAAAAACGTAGTAAGACTCATTGAGCTAGAAGGGAAACTGGAGTGAGGTGTCAGCGAGCCGAAAACCCACTCACACCCTTTTGAACGAACCAGGCAGAAAAGGACTATTTTCCCTATACTTGTATGCAATGCTTGTATGTGACCCCTCTATCATATTGACTTGGGCTCCTAAATGTATTTTAACATTTTTAGTTCGAAAGAAATTAACTTTCTTCAACTTTAAATTCCAACTTTTTTAAGAAATAACCATGTGGATCACTAACTAAGAACCAGCGAAGACGAACCCAATAGCGAAATAGGCAAGTTTCTAGGTTTTCTGCCCGGTTCGATTCTGCTGCAGTGCCGTGTATTCCTCCGCGTTTCGTTATTGAACCGGCTCGTTTGCTGCACTGTTCAGTGAATCACACACCTCACGCCACGTTTCTTCTAGCTCAATGGTAAGACTATACAATCTCCATTGTAGAATAGCGCCAAATAGTGCGCCGAAAGCGTTTGTTTGGGCTTATCTACAAAGCGATCGATGGCTTCACTTGGGAAACCGGTTTTTGCATTGGTTTTTGCCCGGCAGCATTTCCATCTTCTTATTAAATCTGTGATAACCACTCTCACTTGAGATAACAACAACAGTTGACATCTCAATGACCCTTGCTTCTCAACCCGTTGACATCTGACCAAGTTATCAAATTTATATACCCAAATGGACTAGAAATTGTCACATTTCGAAGAAAAATACCGAAAATGTACCCCCATTCTTCTATTCATTTTATTTATTCCTTTGTCAATCCTTTTGTTCTTATAGAGTACTTTTTCGAAAGTTCTTCCGCTTGAAAAAAAAATCGATCAAAATCGCCTGCGTAGGTTAAAACCCGTATTTATTTCATTCGAATGGTGTCTGGATTCATTCTTACTGCGACTGTAATCCCGATTGAAGTTCTGGGAAAAGAACAAAGTAGTTGAAGAAGTTGTCGATTGTAATCTGTCAATTGCTTTCCTTTTGTTTACAATCGGGAATTCTCTGTCTGTTCAAGTTGATTTAGAACGTAAAAAATGTTTTTATTGTATTAAATTATCTTGGAAAGGGATTTTTTTAGATATAAGTATAGTATTGGGGGTAAACAAACAGTAACAAAAATATTAACTTAAAAATGAATACAGTATTTCTTAGTGTATTTGGTTGCAATTTAGCACAAAGATTGAATGTCCAAAGCCGAAATTCGAGGATGAACCATCTCGATTTAACATAACCTGTTTAGGAAAGTTCATACTTATAATAAACTAGCAAATAAATACCCGTTCTTCGCACGGACTAAAAAAAGTTGTAATCGATCCAGGATATATGTACCCATTTAATCCATCATTGGATAATAAACTTATGTTATTGTTCCCGCTCATTAAAAAGTAAAAAAATCCTGTTATATCACCTTTAAAAATCTAAAACAAAAAATACCCTATAAAATGGCACCCTAAAAAGTCATCGTAATTTCCCTCATAAACATATAAAACCTTTTAGCTCTTTTTGGCGCGTTTGTGGTAAGAATTTGGCGAGACAAGAGATATAGCTACAGACACACTTATTATACAGCTCTAGCACGATGACCTTCGAACAATAACCAGATTGTAAATTAAAAAAAAACAAAACATTTCGCCCATTTGGCGCGTTTAGGTAAGAATTTGGCGAGTTCGGCAACGTACTTGGCAAAAAAATGAAAACATAAAACCCTACTATGCAGCTCTATTACGATGGCCTTGAACAGTCATCATAGTTATAATTCTCGGAAATCGCTTAATTATGCATATTTTCAATCAACAGAACCATCAATGAAGAAATCATATAACTTAAACCCACAATAAAATCCTAGAATGGAGACTGAACGGAATTGCATCACTTGCAAAGTGTCAACTATTTTTCAAATAATTTAGTTTCTGAAGGTAATGGCAACTGAATAAAATAAACATTTACAATTTTAATTATTTTCGTAAAAGTTTTAATTAATTTTTTCAGCAGATGGCATCGCAGGAAAGTAAAAAAATGATCGGATTTGAGCCAAAGTAAGTGGTGTAGTTTTTTCAGATAATTCGATTTTTTTTCGAAAAATAGAACATTTTGAAACCTGAAAGTTCAAAAATCATAACCTAAGTATGAACTACGCATTTGTGCCAAGTTACGAGTCAAAAAAATGTCTAGTTTATGAGTCTATAAGGAACATACACACACAAACAAAATTTCATTTTTATTATTATAGATGAAATAAGTATTCTGATCACTATTTTTCAAAAAGTGAATGATTTAATATTCCACATAGTGTTAAATATTTATTTTATTGATGGTTTTATATAAAAAATGACGGTTAAAGAGAACCAATAATTTCAAAGTGATAAGAAAATCGATAACACTATAATATTTTAGCAAATGAATATGCTCATAGCTTCGATTTTTATGACTGCATTGCAACAGTATAGTCAATCCAAAAGTTTGCCAATTTATACTGCCGTTCGAATAATGTCAGGGAGCAATGCACATGTAAATCCAAACAAGAAACAAGACATAGGCACATGATCCGACATCGTGTGATTATACACTTTCTTGATACCATTAAACAGCTCCATTAAAATTTCCAAAATTAAATATCTTTGCTTATTCCTTACGATGATATTTCCCTACGTTCTCAACGATATTTTCTGTAGACATTTTTAATCTTAACTTCATAATCATACAATAAAGGTATCGTTAGTCTAAATGGCTTGAGGACAAAAGTGGCCGAAAATGTTTTTTTTTTTTTAAATTGTCCAATGGTAACCTTTAACTGTGTATACTGGGACTTTTACTGTGATTTCTGTGTTCTATTGCCATAAAGTTTTGGTTGTCGCCAAAGATTCTTTTTGGCGATATTTGCCGCCTGCGAAATAGAAAAGTACTTTAATTTTAAAATCCAAATTTCTGCGAATATATTGCTTACAATTGAATCCCTTATGCCCCAAGTATAAAAATCATTAAAAATAAAACGAATTTGATGGGAAGATATTAATTGGTTAGTTAATTATAACTTTTTAAAGTTTTAAATTTGTCATAACAATCAACAGAAGATGAGACTATTGTAAAAAAAATGTATTAACTAATAATTAAATAACTGGATAATAGTTTCTCTTCACGTTTGTGTTTTTACGATTTTTTTTTATACCAGGACCTTAGATTTTAATGTATTACTTTCACAGAATTTATAACTTCAAAATTTAATGCATTGCATATATGGGACTGAACATCCTTAGTTTTTTTTTTTTTAACTTTTTGCACTACATGCTTTTCAAGATATATTTAAAATTTAAGAAATCCGGTACTGTGGTTGCAGTTATTTCCATTATTTTTCTAACCTTAAATTTCGGGAAAATCGTCTATTCTTAGCCTCAAGTAGTCTCTTCTGATATTTCTGCGAAAAATGCTGTTAACAGTGATTTAACGCCCGTGACATGTGTTCTGGGGTTTGTGGAAGTGTTTCGCAAACAGCTGTTTGTTGTTATCATATACAGACCAGAACTGTTTTCTTTGTAGTTGAAATAGCATTTTAGGATCTAAAATAACATTGTTATTGTGTATTACTTTCTTGGAGGCACAGACCAGTGAATTCGGAACAAAATATTGTCAATAAGACATCCATTAGGTAAAGCACTCACTTAAAAAAATCTAAGTTTAATGATTTGACTTCAGAACTAAATAGCGCATTAAATTTTAATCTAATAATGGTCAACCAAATGTAATTGTGAAATCTTATTTATTTTAGAAAAACACTTAGACAACCATATCGTAAAAATTATGAGGACCCTAAAAAGTCCTTTTGGTAAGACTGTCTATGATATCTATCGTTTTTGCCTGTGCTGCTATGGACATTTGAATCCCATACCAACAGCTCATAACAAAGCGTCTTAAACTCTACGTGCGCTACTTCTACTTATTCTTTTAGGAACAAAATATAACTAAAAAAATTTCAAACTTTTGCATTCAAACAAAATATGGCTATCTACCGCGAAATATGGAATACAGACCAAAAACTTCAAGAAAATTATTTATTTTCACAAATAAATTCTTCTCGAAGATAAAAATTGTTTTCGAGATGTTGCCAAACGATAAAATTCGATCAAGCGCGAAGAGGCATATGAAGACTTTATTCTCTTTATTCATTCGAAGAAACCTACAACTCAACTCCACTTGATCGATTTCATGAGGGCCGCAGATGTTTCCCCACTGTGAAAAGCAACATAAATATCATACATGTTTTTTGGTTCCACATTTCTGGAACTTTTTTTTTTCTTTCCTTTTCCATATTGTGAAGATATTTTTAGAGGTTTGTTTGTCTTTCTATTCTCAGGTTAGGGTCGTAAAAATGAGAGGTATGTCGTATAAGAAAAACGCATTTTGTTACCGGTCGTATAAAATTGTATTAGAAGAGATCAACAATATTCCGTTGGGATGTTTATTGGAGATCGTTGTTTTGATGGGATTGTGCTACTTCCGGAAAATATCACTTTGTGGGTGCTATAACGATTCAGTTGTGGTGAAAAAGTTCCACCGCTAATTTATCTGCCGTTATTCATCTCAGGATAACGGAATTTGGTATACAATTCATCAACAGTATTCTGACTTGATTTCACTAGTCGAAAATTTGATATGATTTTCATATTAAAAATTACTACAAACTTAAAATGTTTAAAGTCAGCACCCCAATTTTATTTCCTAGAAATGCTCATCACTACCAAAATACACTACATCTTTGGTTTCAGTATCGGTGGACCTTTATTTGCAAAAATTCCAACATATCCCTTGATGGGTCCACACGATTTGCAAATAATTTTTTGCACTTAAGCCTGAAAGAACAGAGAGAGAATTTTTGAGAATTTTAAATTTAATATGGGGGGGGGGGACGACCCCATAAGCAAATTTTGATTAGTGCAAGTAGTTTCAGATGATGACTCTCCTGTTTTCATTTTTGCATCTTCTGCGATTTCATTGGTTGTTTCAATTTTACTGTCAAAATGGGCATGTTTGTCATTTGCTATTTTTTTTGTATGTTCTATTTTAGAGTTCTTTACGTGAAACTTGTTTTTACTCCTGCGTTTATTAAATTATTTAGGTTTTAATTCGATTTAATTTAAATATGCAAAGCATTACCGAAACGTTAATGTTGTAGGAAAATTTCGGATTAGAGGATATTTTGTCTTGTGCGGAGAAATTAAGCAAAATTGTGGGACAGCAATTTACCATGAGTCACGAACAGAGAAAAGTTTTAGTTCAACTGAAAGAAACGTTTGTTCCCAACATTCGTTTCATTAGTAAGGTAAGAAGATATTGCATTGTTTAAAACAAATGTAATTCCTGAAGTACTAAAAATGAAAACAATACCGCTGGAACTGTTGCCACTCACGATGTGAAAAATGCCTGAAAGTTCAATTAGCAGAACGTTCCGAAGGTCTTGGAGGGTCTTTCATATTGCGGCTAATAAGGGCGTGGACGAAAGGGCTGTGTGAAGGATAAAGGGGCAGTCCTAATGCCGACAGGGCGCTTGCTTTTCACTCAAAGAATGTAAGGCGATTAGAGGTCTGCTGCTATCTCAACACACTAGATTTTCTTATAAAAAATAAAATCTTTGGTGAGGTATTTTATTGGTGACTTATTCAATCGCTAGGTTCTTTCAGGGGCTGGTAGCGGTAAGGAATGGGGCGCAACTAGAGAAATTCTGGGGGGGGTTTCAATTTTTTAAATATTATTTTTCAATTAAAATAATTTTTTATGAAATTTTTTAATTAACATTTTAATTAATTAGTTTTTGATTAACATTTTAATTAATTATTTTTAATTAACATTGTTTTAATCAAAATTAATTTTTATTTTCCATTGTAAATGCTGTTTTTTACTATTTAGTATGTATTACTAATTACTATTTATAAACATTAATTAGTTTTTGTAATTAAGTTAATAGATAATTAATGTTTTATTTTTAAATAAAAATTAAGTGCAACAAATAAGACAAAAATTAAAGAATGTTTTTATTTAAAATTTCACCACTTAGATAATTTAAATCACCTGATTTGTTGTAATTATTGTTGTTTCGTACCCAGAGGGTAGTGTTTCGTATTGTTGTTTCGTGCTGATAATTCGAACTAACCCTGACCCTTTGAGTAGTTAATTAATAAGGGTGGGGGACTTTTTTCCCCTTCAGCTTTACCCCTCACTATCAACTTACAGGGTGGCCCAGAGGGTAGTGTTTGAAACAAATGAAAAAATAAAAACAAATAAGAGACATGAGAAAAATTTAATGACGTTTATTGAATGGACATATTGGGCAATTTATGATAAAGAGGTTCGAAGAGTGCCCGCCATTTTTAACAAGGACAGCAGTTAGGCGGTTTTCGAATACTCCATACTCCATACTCCTTACAAATACCTTCCTCCATCCTTTTGTTTGACCAATTCTTTTTGAGGGAAGCTTTTTTTAGCTTTTGTCAGAAGTTCCACAAAAAGAATTGGCCAAACAAAAGGAGTATGGCAGGAGTATGGAGGAAGGAGGAAGGTATGGGTAAGGAGTATGGAGTATGGTTGGATTCGAGAACCGCCTAACTGCTGTCCTTGTTAAAGATGGCGGGCACTTCGAACCTCTTTATCATAAATTGCCCAATATGTCCATTCAATAAACGTCATTAAATTCAGAGATATACAATAAATCAGTTCAATTAGCAGAACGTGTCGAAGGTCTCTTGGTTGTCTCGCATATTGTGGCTAATACACTGTGAAAAAAATCTGTAACCATAACAAAATATTTTTTGTAAAAAACTTTTCCTAGAAAATTTCTAGTAAATAACTACTAAAAATAGTACTGTAAAAACACTTAATATATTTGTGTTAACATTACATATATATATCTTGTATATTTACAAGACTTTTTTATGTATGCTATACATGTAATGTTTTTGTAATTTTACAAGACTTTTTTATGTATATTATTACTTATTTTCTAGCAAAACAGAACAATTTTCATTATATGTTATGACTTATGACTTTCTTGGTGGGGGGCAAGTTCGCCGAGCACTGCGACCTCAAGTCTATTGTACTCAACCCCAGAAATGACACAGGCACAAGAGACACACAAATAAAGAGACGACACAAACACTTAGACAAATAAAAACATTTATTGAGATTTATTGAAACATTTACCGGGATTCGAGCCCGAACCTAGAAGCTCCAAAGGCTAGCTCCCTAACCGTTGCGCCACCGGATCGGCTTCATTACATGTTAACGAAATGTTCATGAACATAAAACATTAAACAATCGGAACAATGCCAATTCAAAAATAAGAATTATAAATAGTATAATAGAAAGAAATAAAAGTTACTCACCTATATTTTATACCTGTATCAAATTTAAAACGTTATATCATTTTTAAATGGTGATGAATTGATCCAAATCACAAACGAAACTTTAGAAGCGATGCGCGCGCAACTTCAAGTCGAAGATGATTGGTTGAAAAAATTTGCGAATACTAGAACATTTCCTGTAACTGTAGAAATGAGGATTTCTGTTCAGAATTACAAAAACTTTTTTTGTAAAATTGGTTATTTCTGTAACGTTACAAAAACATTTTTTGTATGTTTACAGTATTTTTTTCTCAGTGTAAGAACGTGGACGAAAGGGCTGTGTGAAGGATAAGGGGCATTCCTGATGCCGACAGGGCGCTTGCTTGTCACTCAAAGAATGTAGGGCGATTATTGAGTTATGGCTATCAACACACCGTATTTTCTTATAAAATAAAATATTTGATGAGGTATTTTATTGGAAAGCTATTCAATCACTAGGTTAATTCCCGAATTTCATTTTAACTTATTAACGACGACTTTGTGAATACCATTGACGTTTTTATTTCCGGATAAAAACGTTAACTTTAAGTTTTTTAAGCTGGTTTTTCATTTAATTTGCCCTACGTAAATTATCCTAGACTATAGTCGTTGTAGTTTTTTAATGCCACTCGGTAACCGAGCCCGGAGTAGAGAACTACCCGATTTTAAGGCGAAGAGGGGCGGCTTCAATTTTTTTTTTGAGTGCCACAAGGGAGGAAGTCCGACTTTTTGCTAGTCAGCATGACACATCCGTTTTACAGGAAGGTCCCTTTCAGACACCCATTCTCACTCACATATCGAAATTTTGATCCAGATCAAAGGCCGATAACCCCCTGATCTGGTACCCCCAGAGGTATTAATTTGGTATGGGAACATGGAGGACTTTGTGACCACCACATATTTAACGTGCCCCAGACCACCATTAGCAACACGGCGGTCTTTAGCCGAATACAAGCGCCGACCCTGCAGAATGGCCGCCCATCAGAATGGCGAGCACCGCCGAGGACAGAACCCACAACCCTTCACATGCGAGCACGACGCTTCATCCAACCGAGCTACCGCGCCTCGACTATAGTCTTTGTTTGTCTTATATTTTGTTTATTTAGATGAGTTCGACAGAAACTAATTTTCGCTAGGCAAATTTTCTTGTCAATCGTCGTTGATGGGTTAGATTCCAGTGATTTCAAATGATTCTATGCAAGTTTCATGTGCCATTCCTAATGGGGATGGATAAATGGCCCGTTTATAAAAAATATATTTCAAAATCATATTTTTGCTTAAAATTTATGTAAATCTATACAAAATATAGGCATAATTCTATTACAAAACATATACCGTTAAATGCAAATATGGGTCTCAAAGGGTTTACTATATTATATAATCCACTATTAGTCATGGAGAAAATGGAACCGGAAGATATGTTTTTTCCCCAAAAATATTTTTACCAATAGTACACAAATTTTTCGTACAAAGGATTAAACAAAATCTTTAATAAAATGATGCTCCGTCCTAATTTTTAAACAATTCCGAGTTAAAAGTATCAAACTATAATGGACTCATTCTTGTAAAATTAAAACATATAATATCTAAGATTCATCTAATTCAAGTAATGTCAACAAAACTTAAATAAGATTCACTGCATCAGATTTTAGTCCCTTTTGAAAATTGTTAACGTAAGCTGGCCTATTTAGTGGTCGTTCCCTCGCTGGAAGAGGTACTAAATAATAATTAAATTTACATTAAATCAGTATGTATTAACTACGTTTTTATCGAGTACAAACGAGAAATTTATTTAAATTTACCCCCATTCATGCTAAAAAGATTCTGTATAATCAATCCATCCTTATACAAAGATAGTAAAAATAAAAGTTTTCTTGGGGGAAAATTCTCTTTTTGAATGATTCATGAAGCCATTTGGAGCAACAAGTCATTTTGCTTTCGACACTATAAATTAACTCTTAACTGGGACCGTATCGGAGATGAATTATTCAAACGTCTTTCTCTTTACAAAATGGCATCGGTGATAAGCCGTAATAAATAGCTTAATGAAGGCTTCTGGAATGTTCGTAATAAAAATATTTCAATATGGAATGTGTTCCAGTCAACCCTTTTTTTTATGTAAAGAAATATTTTTTTTAGGGGAAAAAGATTTGAAGTTTTGTACTTAAATAAAATGAATTTTAAAATTTTCTGGAATGGGCATGTTTCACGTCTTGAGTGGCAACAGTTAAACAGGATTTTTTTTTATAAAAAAAGGTCTCGATTAGTTAATTAATGCAAAGGGCGGAGCTTATCGTCATACCACCAATTGAATCAATGGAATCCAAGAATGAAAGAAATTATCTACGTCACGTGAAACAAGCCAATTAAGATTATTATAATACGCTAAATGTCAAGATATGTCTGAACAATATCTGGACTGCACGCTCAGTGGCGTGGTAATGGGTAGCGTACTCGCCTCATAAATCCTAAACCGCGGGATCGAGTCTCGGCTGAATTGGTGAATTGTCAGGATGGGAAAATCATAGACACCCGTGAATATAAGAATATGAGTTAACCCCTGCACTCCCAGGTTTAATTTCTTGAGTAAGCACCTATGGACGAGGTTAACAAAGCTGTTGCTGCCGTTGTTTACTGTACACTCTTAAAACAAAAGAGTGAAATCCACTCCTATAGGGGAAGTGCATTTTCGGCACCGGAAAGGAGTGGAAATTAACTCAGACTGAGTTAAAACCGCTCGTTTGTTTTAAGAGTGTAGAGCGGTAGTATAGTGAATTAATTTAATTTAAATTATTTTACGCACTCTCGCCTTTTTTGATTGCCCATTAATTAGAGAGTGCCGGCCACACCTGCTTAACAATTGCCAACAAATTTAAAGTTATAGTCAGACTCGTGGACCTATTAGTACCTTATTTTTGAAATCACAATATCTTTCAAAACTACTGCATTAAGTATTTTGGACTATGACCTTCTCACTAATTTACCATTGATCCGGAATTATAACTCGCAGTTCCATTGCACCGTACACAAATTCATATTTAAGGACTGCCAAAATCAAACTGACCAGGCAGAAACTTAAGCTGGATATATGATGTCCAATCTCCCCTACCCCATAAAAATCTCTGAATGGGGAGTTTATGCAATAAAAACAACGATCAATATATATGTTGGTTAGGAGTATATGGTTCGTCAATTTCGGAGTTCGGATTACATAAAGTACTCGGAGTTATTCTTTCAGGATGAGACATGCTTTTTATTGATTTGAGTATAGATGATTGAATTAACTTCGCACTAGAGCTGAATATGGGTTATTGTAGACTGACTTTGTAAATTTAAGAGGATTTAGATGGATGTGCTTGGATAGTTATTTGACATTTTTAATTATTTACTATTTTCTTAATGTAAACATTAGGACACACACACAAGCTACAAGAAGATAATATTTAATTTATTCATCCATGATAACAAAAATTTGAGTTAATTTAACAACATTGTTTCAAATACTCGGTAAAAGTTTTTAGATGGCATAATAGTATTGATGGAATAAAAAAAGAAGTGTGACAAGGGGGGGGGGGGATGGCAGGGGGGTCAAAAATCTGTAGAAAATCTGTAGAAAAGGTGTAACATTATCTGTGAACAGCCCTTCACTTGCGAAAGATTAATCAATAGTTAATAGCCTTTATAATAGCTATTGAAGTAACTAGGATAATTCAATTGTAGTAGCTAATAATGTCAAGTAGTTTACGAAATTTCAGATAATTCTGATCAGTAGTTCTCATTTTTAAGCCATTTTTGAAATGCAAATTGAACTATAATAACTACTATGATGTTAAGAAGAAGATGGAGAATGCTGGGCGCGAAAAATAGTAAAGTCGTCAGAAACTCGCCAAACAACCAGAAATTGCCATAAAATCACCAAAAAACGTATTAAGACTCATTGAGCTAGAAGGGAAACTGGAGTGAGGTGTCAGCGAGCCGAAAACCCACTCACACCCTTTTGAGCGAACCGGGCAGAAAAGGACTATTTTCCCTATACTTGTATGCAATGCTTGTATGTGACCCCTTTTTTTTATGTAAAGAAATATTTTTTTAGGGGAAAAAGATTTGAAGTTTTGTACTTAAATAAAATGAATTTTAAAATTTTCTGGAATGGGCATGTTTCACGTCTTGAGTGGCAACAGTTAAACAGGATTTTTTTTTTATAAAAAAGGTCTCGATTAGTTAATTAATGCAAAGGGCGGAGCTTATCGTCATACCACCAATTGAATCAATGGAATCCAAGAATGAAAGAAATGATCTACGTCACGTGAAACAAGCCAATTAAGATTATTATAATACGCTAAATGTCAAGATATGTCTGAACAATATTTGGACTGCCAGCTCAATGGCGTAATGGGTAGCGTACTAGCCTCATAAATCCTAAACCGGGGATCGAGTCTCGGCTGAATTGGTGAATTGTCAGGATGGGAAAATCATAGACACCCGTGAATATAAGAATATGAGTTAACCCCTGCACTCCCAGGTTTAATTTCTTGAGTAAGCACCTATGTAATCAGGTTAGCAATGCTGTTGCTGCCGTTGTTTACTGTACACTCTTAAAACAAGAGTGAAATCCACTCCTATAGGGGAAGTGCATTTTCGGCACCGGAAAGGAGTGGAAATTAACTCAGACTGAGTTAAAACCGCTCGTTTGTTTTAAGAGTGTAGAGCGTTAGTATAGTGAATTAAGTTAATTTCAATTATTTTACGCACTCTCGCCTTTTTTTTAATACTTTTAGCTCAAAGGGCGATTTAAATGTTAGAGAAATGCATACACCTGTCTTTAACCTGACTTCCGGTCATCCCACAGTAATTATGAAGCCAAAATCTTCCGCAGGCTTAGGACGCAAAAAAGTCACACATTTGACATTGAAACGTCTTCTGTGACTTTTGCCCACTCACTTATTTTGCACGTAAGACAAATGATGACGGGACTCGCACAAAAGCCCCCCCCCCCCCCTCCGGATTGGTAATTAGGGAGCTTAATGACCGGTTACTACAGCTAGAAAGCGGTAATGGATATTTAAGAAGTAACAATCAGTGAACTCTTAACTGTAGCCTGACCACATTTGTATCAGCGATTATATTTTCGACTATGAAATGAATCTTTTCATAAATAATAGTTAATTATGATGTTTACATTCAGAAAATATAACAAATAAAATAGTTATCTATTTGGGTAATTTTTATAGCCAGATAGTTCAATAACAAACTAAGCTGTACTGCGAAATGCAGTGCCTCTGGTCACCTTACTTAACTGAACTAGAATCTATAATAATTTTATCGGAACTATTTTAAGCAAGTTCAGTTAGACAGTCAATGAATGAGGAGTTATGCGAAAAGAAAATTAAATGTGAATCTTCTACTAGAATCCGTATTGTGTCTTCTACTAGAATCCGTATTGTGTCGGTGCTTTAGTAAAATATGTACACATTAAAAATATAAACAAATCGTATAAATAGTTATTTATGAAACTAGTGTGAAAAGTAAGGCTTTTTTAAACGAGTTGAATAAATTCACGAGTTTAAAAAAGGCTATTTTCCACGTGTTGTCGTACACTATTTTTTTACAATAAAGTGCAAAAAATGTATTTATTAAATTAGCATTTATTGATTGGCTTATTAATTATTTTATTATCACGTCCAAATGATTTGAAGATGATTATTTATATTAACATCACGTGCAAAAAGTATTTCTTAGATTTGGCATTGGAAATAAGACGCCAAATAAAGAATCACGTTCAAATAAAGAATTTTACACCAATCAGATGCTTTTATTTACTTTGTCGCACTAGTGCGTAAAAGTAACTTTGAAACACGATTTCGTTAAAAGCATCACTTTTGCCACGATTATTTATTTGAAAAAGTTAGTTTTTTTGCACGATATTATAAAAAAAACATTTCAGCATTTTGTCTGTCTAGAGAAAAAAAAAAGAAATTCTGGCAGCACTCCATAAATTACCATCGTCTCACGATGTCGATTCTATATCGCAGTGTCAGAACAATATGGAAATCACATAGTACGCTATTGTATCATACTGAGAATACGATTTATGAAGGTTTTGTTCTGAAAATCTAACATTCTCCCAAGTATAACTATGATATAGGGTCTGGCTCTTTTCTTTGGCGACTTCTTCCGGATGAATTCACAACTGTGAAAAGTCACCAATGAACGTCAGTTTTACAACTAGACCTATCAAAAATTAAGAGGGATTGTCAGTCCCATAGAGCTAATGCATTAGTTTTGTAATCATAACTTCCGCAGAAGTATTGCTTTGCCATGTTAGCCCTTTTTCCCCAGGTATGGGAATCAACATAACATTAAAATGAAACAAATTTGAAACGAAAATGTTATATAGCTATTTAATTATATATTTTTGAAGTTTTAAAATGCCAAAAATTACAGCAGATGGCGACACTATTTTAAAACTTTATTAATTAATAATTAAATAACCAGATGTTATTTTCTTTTCAATTTTGTTTTAAATGGATGTTATGATGATTCCCATACCTGGTGAGAACGGGATAACATGGCAAACCAATTATTTTGCCAAAGTTGTGATTTCCAAACTAATGCATTAGCTCTATGGGACTGACAGTCCCTCTTAAACAATTTTACAGGAAACGATAGATCCCAGTTGAAGGTGTTAAAGCTGGAATAATAATTCGAATCATACCCAATATTTGACCATGGAGAGCTAGGTCTGTCTTTGCTGTAAAATGTTTGTGTAGCATTGCTTCACAAAACTAGTAGAGGCGTAGCTGCCACTAGCATTAAGGAGTAGTTTCGTGCATAATCTTTGTTTGTTTTAAGAGAAAAAGAATAAATTCGAAAAGCTGCTCACTAGTGTGACTCAAAAATGCTCATGTTACCACACTAACTATGTACTTAAATATCCTCTATTTATAAAGTTTCTAGAAGACACTGTTAAATTTTGGTGCAACTTTACTCCATAAAGTCGTCCACGACCGTAGATAGAGGAACATTACACCGCAAAATAGGAGTAACCTTACCCCTATTTTACGGTATAACTTACTTGGAGTAACGTTACATTGTAAAGCTCGACGGAGCTGGGAGTAACGTTACACTAGACCTTTTTACATTGATACAGTGTCGATTTTAGCTTCCACGCTACGTTTATAACGTAAAAAGTGGAAGGTATTATAATCGTTCAGTCCGTCTGTCTGTTGTCAGTCTGTCTGTCCGTCACCCACTTTCCATAGTCCGAACTACAAATGCTACGGACAAGTGTGATACGTCAAAAAATTCAGCTCATCGAAATTAGAATACATTGAAAATTTCAGAAAAGAATTCGAATTCGAAGTACTTCAATTATTTAAAAAACTGCAAAATGTAATGCTCATTTAAAAAGCATAGGAAGCCATTTTTATTAGAATTTAATCACCATTGATATTCGCAACAATCGCTCGAGAAACTTTAATTCTTTTAGACAATAAATTAAAATAAATTTATTTTTGCGACATCGCGCAGTGGGGTATTTGACCGATCTATAGCTGGACAAAAACATTTGTATCACTTCTGGTAATAATTTATGAAATCTTAAGTTAATTTCGGGTATTATAAATACAATACAATATTATACAACAACTAGCTTTATAAACTCGGCGTTTCACGGGTGCACCCTTAATAACGGTGATTATTTTCTATATAAACTATTATTTTATTCCAATTGATGGCTCCCATGAGGGGTTGTCCGATTATATCCATGAGTTAGAGGACTTTCCCATAGACCCTGGTGTTCGCCTTGCATGCGGAAGGTCCCAGGTTCGTGTCCTTGCATTGCCTGCACAATTGCCAACCTACAAACAGCTCGTGCAGCCAAAAAATGCCCGACGAATTACACCCTGTAAGGAGGGCGTGTACGTTAAATATCCTTCAAAATACCGAAGCTGCGTATGATCACGCCCTTAAATTTGCGTTGGGTGTCTACTCAAGGTGTCGGCTCGTCACTTAACTATGGCCAATAGCCCTCATAGGTATCTCTAGTTCGACGATAAATCAAACTAAACCTAACCCATTCTTATTGGACGACAATATCGTGGCAAAGATTGTATTGGATTCTGCTATATGATTGAATTATTTACAGAGCACGATAGTTGAATAGGAACGAAAGAACTTTGAAAGATATGTGCATCGGAATGTGTGTGAATCCTCCTCAAATTTTTGTTTGTATTGAACTTGTTGAGCTCCATCGCAACCCCATTTGGATATTAAAACAAGGGAAAATCTTTCTTGTAAAACTTCTTCCAAGTACTTAAGCAAGCGTGTCGTAGTGTGATTCATCAGATTTTGATATTAACTTCGGCGCAAGTCTCTGTAACTATGTATGACTCTTTATCAGGATAACATTCAATTTTCGCTGTTTATGGCTATAACATGGATATATGTTTTTGTTTGCATTTCTTATGATTTCATATTGACTTCTAGAAAGTCCGGCTTCAACAAAAACTGACAGAGCTTCGTTTGGAGACATTTGGGAAACAGTATTGCTTTTTTGTTGGGCTAAAGAAAAGGCTTTCTTGTATTTAGTAGTCGTGTTTTAGAACTAACGATGTTTTTTAGTACTAGAGAAGCATCTATGTTCTCACTTTCTTTAAGCTTGGTTTGTGTAGCGAAAGTCAATACTTCCAAATCAGTATTTTTCCGAAATTCTTTTGTTTTTCTCCTTTTACTCCGATCATAAGAGTCACTAAAAGTCTTCAAAGGTCTACCTTGTCGTTCCACAATTTTTGAAACTGAAAATGAACCTTCGAGCCAATCTTTATTTTCTAGCAAAAATAAGTCCTCTTTTCTTTGAGATTTATTCCAACGACATTTTAATTTACATTTGAACTCTTTAAAAATTTTCTTTATATCCCGCGTGATCTCATCAGAAAAATTATCTAAGTTTAAAAGGTAATTTTCATTTATGTTTTTCATTTATGTAAACTTCAATTTTTCATTTATGTTTTTCAAATTTTGTTGCTGCATAATAACAAACAACTCTTTCCTAGTCATGGTTATAACTTTTGACGATCCTAAAACAAAAATTAACGTTTTGAGACAAAGTTGAAGATAACGCACTTTGTAAGATCACATACCTACAATGCTAGAAAATTACGTTTATATCGCAAAACCGCAAAAACCCGCAAGATATTTTACCAGATTCTTAAAGTATAGATTCTAAGCTTTCTTTTAAGCTAAAAGTCAAAGCGGAACTTTGCGGAACTATATAACTAATTTACTCAAATGTAAATCAAATAGAAGAAAAATAAGATGAAAAATAGAACATTTTCAAAACGCTAATATGCTTAAAATAAAACCTTTAAAATAATTAAAACTGGTGGAATGTATACGTTCTTACTTGCTGTATTAGATTCTATAACCGAAAAATCCATTTTCTTTGCTTAAATTAGAATAAAAAATTATTACAACTCCATCTGTTTACGAATATCAGAAAACCAAACACGAATACAACTGAACAACAAACTTTAAACCAGCATTACGAATGTAAAAAATCTTGTGCAATTAAAAAAAAGTCTTGTTCGGCATGCGCTCATTATTCGTCTATCAGAAATGACCATTTTTTTCCACATACGTTTAGGTTTTAAAATCGACTTTTGTCCAGCTAAATTGGTCAAATACCCCACTGTGCATCGATCAGTTTGAAATGACGTCAAATATATTTCACTACGAGATTCTTTGTATGTTGATATAAAATATTTTCATTCTATTTAAAAGCGTGAAATATTAATATTTATTCTTTGAAATATAAATTAATTTTTACAAACGATAAGTTATAATTATTGAATTTTCGAAATAAAATAAATGGAACTAGCCAAATTTAGCATGAAAATATGTTTCATATAGAATTAAGGCTGTGTTTGGCGCCTTTTACCTGTTAAACACAACTGTTCTGTGGAAGCGGGTTAAGTGACAGAATTCTGTTACAAACCTACTTGTTTCTTTTTAAGAATCTGTTGAAATTTTTTTAACCCCTTCAGCCCTAAAGAAAGGTTGAATCGACATTTTTTTTTGTTTTGAAAGTAACGCGAATCACTTCTCAATCGCTTCAGCTTTTAAAGAAGAACGAAAAGCTTGAGAAGCTGCAAAATTATAATTTTTGAGTTCGCGTCTTTTGAGGTGCTAATACTTCGTTTCCCAAAAGAAACAGTTGTTATAAGGTATTTCACTGAGGGGGTAAAAGTTTTGGCTGTTTATCACTCTCTTGGCAATTTAAAAATAATTTTAGAATTCTTTATATTTTTAACTCTTTAAGAGGGACTGTCAGTACCATAAAACTAATGCATTAGTTTTAAAATCACAACTTTTGCAAAAAAATTGCTTTGCCATATTATCCCATTTTTACCAGGTATGGGAATCGTCATATCATCAATTTAAAACAAAATCGAAAAGAAAATAACATCCGGTTATTTAATTATTAATTGATACAGTTTTAAAACGCCATCTGCTGTATATTTTGGGCATTTCAAAACCTCAACAATAGATAATTAAATAACTAGATAACATTTTCGTTTCAAATCCGTTTCATATCGATGTTATGTTGATTCCCATACCTGGGGGGAAAAGGGCTAACATGGCAAAGCAATACTTCTGCTGAAGTTGTGATTCCAAAACTAATGCATTAGCTCTAAGGGACTGACAGTCCCTCTTAAAGTCGACATCTAGGGGTGTGTTACACTACACGACTTTCAATTGCCACTTAGTAAATAAATACACATTTAAAGGTAATTATACATCCTATAAAGTAATTTCAATACCTTTTACTAATTTCAACCTGAAACGTTATATGGCATCTACCCTCTGCGCATGCGTGATTAGTTCTAAAACTTTATTATGACGTTTGAAAGTACTAACAACTCGTGTACCATATTAGAAGCCCGTAGTTTTTTTTTTAGTTCGAGCTATAGAATGGTGTCTTTACGTTTTGAAGTGTAAATATCAATAATTTTAATGACGGTGGATGCTCAGCAAAATTCAAACATCCTTTTAGGTTCAAGACAAATTTATTTCTGATTCAATTGTGGGCGAAGTTACATAACTAGCGCCGTAGCGCCCTCTATTGGTGAGATGATACACATTACATAATACCATTTTTTACAGTGTCAGACAGACTAATCAATGTTCAAAGACCACTTTGTTGGAATCCAAAGTGTGTAGAAAACCAGATCTACATTTCGAATTTTCGACCCCATTATAATACTTTCGTTACCTTATATTTCATATTAGGTAATTGAAAAGCAATAAATCGAAATAAAAAAAATAAGTTTCGTTAAACTTATTTTATTTATTGAAACGTGTTTTAAACATTTTCAAACAGAAAATAAAGAGAAGATGTTAGTTTTTTTATTCATATTTCTTTTGCATACTTTACCGGAGTTAGTGTTAATGTGATTGTGCTAAACGACAAATAGTTGGAGAGAAAACTTCTTAAATTTGGCTGTTCGAAATTTCACCAAAACCTGTCAAAAAAAGGGTTGCCACGTCAACAATTTAAACAGGGGGTTGTCCTTTTTGTTCCAATCGTCTGAATTGATGACAGCCGAGAAAATTCGCAGACGACACCCAAAATAAGAATGCCCGCGTTGAAAAGAGAACAAACTTTGGAATACTTTTCGAACCCGCAAATTACGTGTCATTCATTCGAGTTGGTTATCGGTTTTAGAATGGTATGGAACATCTAGAACTGGCGAATAGAACAAAATGAAAGGCAGTTGATCATTAAAATGCAATTTAGAATGATGGTTATTGCTTTCGGTGTTTAAAATAATATCCCTTTTTGGTTTTGAATTGATAAAACTTTGATTTTTACTTTATATGTTTGTAGATTAATGGATTCTTAATGAAATATGCTTAGTGGGAGGCCTAATATTTGAAATTTATGTGTATGAGAAAAAAGGGTGAAAAACTTCTTACGAGATTTTAATGAAGTTTTTCCACACTTATTTTGAGAAATGATAAAAATCCCCGAGTTTTGTTATATAGACGATTAAGAGAGATTGTCAGTCCCATATAGCTAATTGCATCAGTTTTGGAATCACAACTTCCGCAGAAGTATTGCTTTGCCATGTTAGCCCTTTCCCCCCAGGTATGGGAATCAACATAAAGTTACGTTGTGTAAATTATTGTACTGTAAGCTGTATAATAGTTTGATCTAAATACTAAAAAAAAATACTAAATTTAAATTAACCTCAAATTTTACGTCACCTAAAACAACCCAAATACAAGTTTGTTTGTTTTTTCAAACTACATATAGTTAAACTCAGTTTCCTTGCACAGAAGCCACGATCATGGGCGGAGCTATAAAACGCGCGGAGCAATCAGATAAAGGCAAAATAAAACGGATGAAATGTTCTCTTCATCTGATTGCTCCGCGCGTATTTTAGCTCCGCCCATGGTCGTGGCTTCTGTGCAAGGAAACTATGAGTTTAACTATAGTTATTTTCTCCAGTTTTCAATAAATTAGAATATACCATATTAATAGAAATGCTCCGAATTTCTGCTTTCTGGAATATGAATTCGTACAAATTGATTCGGTTAAGTAGAGAACATGATTTAAAACATTTAATACGAAAATACACTGGTACTGGTTCCATGGATGACGATTTTTAAAAAACTGGAATTTTTTTGTATAATCAATACATATGTATACACTTACACATTTAAATAATAAATGAGTCTGTCGAAGATTTGTTTCTTTCTAATTCTGCCCCTATCTAAAGCTCATTAATAACTTTCGTTTTGCAATCTACATTTCATATTATTTGATAGAAGCGTAAATCTTCCGTAAAAGGAATACGTTAAGGATTATCACGTTACAATGTAACGCGTGTCTTGCATCGAAATGAACATAAATATAAATGGCGTATTAGCTTAGGTTTGACAAAGTATTAACACTTTTGCCGCGAATCGTTTATCTGTGAAGAAAATCTTTGTTGATCACATGTTGATTTTTAAAAAAATAACTTTAAAATTGTATTTAAATGGCACTTTTTTAGTGCCAGAACAAGTACACAAATATTATTTAATACAAATTTTATTAATATTATTCATCCAAAAAAAATTATCTTGTAACTATGGCAAAATCAGAAGCACGAATCGAGTTGATAGCATTTTTTGTTTTTTTTAGCCTTATCAGCATACGACTACTTTTGAGATTGATTAATTTTAAGCCAAATTTGAATAAGAAATATGTATCGTATCTTGGTTTGAGAGCAACAATTTGGGATAGGCTCTTATCGGTTACATGTGTTGATTATCTTCCATAATAGGTTATGAATTATGATAACTTTGACCAGTGGCGAAATAAATACGTGGTCCAATCTTCATCGAGAAAGGGTTTACATTGCTCTTTTATATTGTGATAACGGAATAGCTAAGGGTAAAAAGGGGCTTTTTCAACAAGTAATTTAATATACACGTCTTCTTCTTTCACTAAAATGTCGAAAGAAGCGTGATATGAAATTATTATTAAGGATATGTGCTCTTTTTTTAAAAACTAGCAAGACAGTTACCGAATTATTTTTGATGTGGTTTGTCTAAAGTAGTCATAATCTATTGCAAATGGATTTTTAAAGACCATTTTGACTTTCAATTTATTAACATTCGTTTTTATCAAGACAGAACAACTGAAAAAAGTTTTGAATCTTAACTCATGGTTTTCACTATTGCAAATGAAGAATTTTCCTTTCCAATAAGCATCTTTCAACTCTTAAAGACAACAAGATACACATTTGAAAAAAAAATCAGATCTAAAAATCCCTCCTGGCTTATGGAATGGAACTTGTAAAATGAGCCAGAATATGATACCAAATCCAGTATACAACAGAACTAGCAGTTCATAAGTTAGTACCTGTATTCTATAAGCTAATATAATACAGGGTGAAGCAAATAAAAGTGGCCCCAACGTGGAGATAAGAATACGACAGAAATGTTGCCAAGTCAAAAACCAGTACAAAAACAGGTTTGCTAACATGAAGCCATTGATCGCTTCAATATTAAGCCCAAACAAACCCTTGGCGACTTATTTGCCGGCAACTACGCTATGGTTTGAATAGCTAGTTGAAATGAAATATAAACAATGTTTGTAGAGCTCTGATCAAAAAAAGTTCCCACTAGTGTTTATTTCGGTTGTTATTTATTGTAGAGAATCGGACCTTTCTGTTTTTGTTAATACAAAACCAAAACATTCTCAATTGATTGAAAGACCCAGAATCTGGTGTTCAGACCCGTTTCGGAATGTTTTTGAACTTGTTGACAGCAGACCTTGGCTGACGCCATTCATGAGTAGCTCTAATGTGATGCTATTCCAATCCAACCAATGCAAAAACAGGTTTATTAAGTGAAACCATTGCACGCTTGAATAATCTTTTATTTCCACTTGAAAGCTTTCAGGCGGCTTCAAGAGATTTTCTCACCAAGCATTTCAACGTATTCCTATCTCTAGACCGGGGCCACCTTTCTTTGCCTCACCCTGTACAAATCTTGTCTTCCACAATCCAGTCCGGTGTGATACTGTATCCTGTGTCTTATTGGCTACAGTATTGAAAATAGTAATATTAATAAAAATATCGTTGACGTTGACAACGACGATAGTGACAATGAGGATCACGACATCATTAGCGAAATATTTAATAAGAAATATGTTTCAAAACCTATCTTATGGAATTAATCTAGTATCAGGACATAAATAAGTTTAATTTGTATCTGCACGAGTACTTCAACCGATAATCAATTTACATCAATGCTCCAATGTCATCAATCATAAAAACGGACTGCTATTTGAAATGTTTTAACTTTCCAATAAAAATACCATTATTGGGTTCAAATCTGACGCTAATGTACTCTGCAATAGTCAGATTGAAAAACGGTTTCTGTCTGCAATGAAAAATAATTTATTCCAATGAAGGTTTATTCAAATAAAAACTTATTTTTAGAATCCTTTATAAGTGAAAATGTAAATATTTTTATTTCATTTTTCAATTTACGGAGAAAAAACAGTGTGTAAAAGTAATGGTCTTTTTCTGCACTGCAAAAAAACATCACTTTTACAGAAATTTCCTATACTTTTCACGATTTGTTGTTAAACTCGTTTACAGTTTAAAATAGTTTCCCCGAAAATTTGTTCTCAATGACGACACTTTCGGCGCGTGTTATACGTCAGCAAGTTTTGGTTTTGAGCTGTCGTGAGAGAGTTGGTGGCCAAGTTGGCGGCGTCATGACGGTTCACCTGAAACTCAGATTGAGATTTCGAATTGGTGTGAAGTTGAACTAAATTGCAAACTTTAAGCTTCAAGTTCTTCTCCTCGGATAATTAAAGGTTAGAAAACCTGAAAATTAATTGAACAATTCGTTCAACGTTTATGCAACTTACAGGGCCGGATTTCTAAATAGGCTAAGTAGGCTGTAGCCTAGACCGGCGAATTTTTTAAGGCGGCAAATTTTAAGACCAATTAAAGCGGCATTTGGCATAAAAAAATATTAGTATCTTTTATAATAAAGAAAACAAATAATTTACATTAATGCGTAAACCGCAATGAGCCGTAAATTATTAATGAATTTAAGAAAAGAAACGTTGCGTAAACGAGTACCGAAGGGAGGTTCTACTTCTTAACACAATTATTTAATTAGTTTAGTTTTAGTTTGAATTATCGTCGCACTAGAGCTACACGAGGGCTATCACAATTATTTAATAGTCTTATAATTACTGAGGATTTAATAAGAAACAAGGCCACTAGTTAAAGACATCTATTCAAATTATCTAGATTCCGATTTAACTGAAGAATGCATTCATTTTAAAAATCACTGCATCACAGGAATAGAAAAACCCTTAGTTAAAGGGGGAGAATATTGTGACAGGTGCGGCAAATCGATCGTAGCCTACAGGCGGCAAATCTTTAAATCCGGCCCTGGCAACTTATAAAAATATTTATATCATAGCGAACACACACAAGTAAATATAGTGAATTAAAAATAAAAAGTAATAATCAGAATCTTAGTCGTCGTATTCGGTGAAGCCTTTTTTGGTTTTGAACCAATTTATCACTAGTAAATTAAAATAAGGAAGGAAACAAAAACATTCTTTTCTCACTACTAATAGCAAAAAAGTATGTGCTGGAATCATCTGCAGTGAGCGTTGTCAGCAGTAACCAAGATCTTAAAATGCAATTTTTATTTTCTAGTATCCCCTGTGCATGAGGATAAATTCCATTTTCGTCATTTTATAATATCCTCCCATGCTTTTTTTATTTAGCCTTTTGATGTAACTTTAACTTGCATAGGTTGTTTTTTTAAATGTTATCCACGCATTAAAAGTAGTTTTTTTTTAATTGTAAATGAAATTCACATAATTTTTTTTTTCATTAAAACGATTTACTAGTTATCATTTCAGTTTTTTTCCGTAAATGGACAAACTCTTCACCGCATTTTAATGGCTGTTATTAAAATATGCAACAAAAAGTTTAAAAAATTAAAGCAATTTAGTAAAAGTTCATCAAATATAACTTTAGGATGCAATTTAATAATTACGGGCAAGTACTCTGCGGTAACTTCTTATAATTTATAATATATTTTCCTAGACAACAATAAAAAAGAATAAGTGGAAAAATTTCAGGAAGAAAACAAAGGCAAAAAAAATAATAAATGGACTTTAAAAAAAAAACGTAATTTATTTAGACATAAGTTTAGACCGATATCTTCTAAGCCGCCTCTAAGCCTAACTGTCCTGACACTGACATATAGAAGGAATGTTGCCACAACACAAAACCAAAAAAAATAGAGTACTCAACTGAAATTCCTCAGCAATGACAGCACTGACAGTTATTAAGAATGTCTTGGCAACGGAAATAAAAAAAATGGACGACTACAAACAAAACATCTTATTCTTCTTTATTGTCTTCTTAAGAAAATCCTTGTCGAAATTAATGACATTTTATTCGATTTGCAGGACAGCGGGAAATATTTGGATTATTAATTCGTACACTGACAGAAAGAATATTACGTTAAGGAGTTTCGAATTCTTCATTTAGTTAATTTAAAATGGCAGCACACTTATGCTGTTGTCTGGTTGTCGTGACAACTGAAAGGTTCTTTTTTTTGTTGCTGAAGATAATTTGATTGCGATGGAGATTTGTGTTTTTATCTCGAAAATAAAGTTTTATTTGGAAAATAAGATTTCCTATTTATAATGATGTGGGGTGTAATAAATCAAACTATTTCTCCGAGATGATAATTACATATTTCTTTCATTTAATGCACTCTAGAAAAATAAATATTTAAATATTTAATAATGTGGTACTGCAAAGGATTAGATATTTAAACGGGTGTTGTAAACCAACGTATAATCACTGTTAAAGCTACACTTACCAATTACGGAAAATACAAAAATACAGGGCCGTGGATAGCCTAGTGGTTAAGGCCTCGTTCTCGGAATCGGAAGGTCCCGCGATCGAGTTCCGATACCACTGAAGAACCACCAAGTATATGCTGAGTACGTACTCGTTAAATCTGTGGGTCCGAAAGTCCTGTGGGCGGGCATGGCGCAGTTTCCCACGGGTACAGATCCCTGGAGACTATTTCCCTCCCCTTCAGGGACATGTCTAAATTGCGGAGGTGGCAATAGATTGCAGCATTTGTCAGCACGATGCCAAGACGGATTACTGCCGTGTAGTCTCTACACGGGCATCTCTCCTCAGGAACCGCACTCATTTGCCGTAATCCTTTACCGCTCCGCGGGAAGAGCTTGGGTTTCCCAAGTGGCATTAGTAACAACAACAAAAATACAAAAAATTTAAATTTCTTTTTATGGTGGTGACTTTTTACTTCCAAGTACCTAATATAAACAAAAAACAAAGTATTACGATGGGATCGAAAATACGAATTGGAGATTTTGTGCTTTTTATACATATAGACGTGAGCTCAACTGTGTTTTTTTTAAGGTTTTAAATGGTGTAATTGATTGTAGTGATATCCTTAGTTGCATTAGTTTCTCTGTTCCTAATAGATTGTTAAGGCACAGTTCACTTTTCAAGGATTTTACCCATAAATATAATTATGTTAATAACTATTGTCTTTTTAAATTTTATGTAATTTTTAATCGTGTTCAAACGATGTTGATATATTTTTTATGTCTTATACTGAGTTTAAGAAAATATGTTTGTCAAATATTTTATCTAATTGATTCGTTTCTTGGGTACAGTTTGCTAGCTTCGTTGTTTTATCTATATTTTAGGGCATTGTTTTAATGATCATATTGTCGTTTGTATTTTTAATTCTTTTGGTGTTTCCTCGTAATTTTTTGTATATGTGATCTTTATAGTTACTGCTCTGCCTGCAAATGGACCTGTTCTGTTTGGTGGTTGAAATAAATAAATATTGGATGGTACTGATTCCGAAAAGTGGTATTTGATAATTGGTCCGTCTGTCTGTCGGAAACCACTCTACAGATCAAACTAAAAGATCTACGACTACAAATTTGGCACACGCGTTTCTAGTACCTGTTCGGACGTCATAATAAGGTTTTCGAGAAAATCGCGCATGCGCAAAAGGTACCTGCCATCGAACATTTCGGGTTTTAAAGGTATTGAAATTACTTTATAGGGTGTGCACAGTGCAATTACCAATGCATTGATTTATTGCGGATCCGGTCATAATCCCGACAAACCAGAATACCGACAGGCAAAATCCGACAACTAAACAAAACCTGGCAGGGAGTATCGATTCGACAGGGACGAAATCCTGACTACTCAATACATTAATGCCATTATGTTTAATTTACAGCAATTTATTTAATAACTTTTGATTAGTATATTTGCATTATTTGCTTTCCGAATAATGGCCTTTCGGGAGTTCGGATGTCCGGTTCTGGCTTATCGGAATATCGCCTGTCTGAATTATGGCTTATGGACTGTCGGGATTATGTCCCAGACCTGATTTATTGAGTGGTACTTGAAGGTCCTTATAAAATTATACTTATTTTAATCTGTATTTTTTTTCAGTGATCATGGGCACATCCTCCATAAGCGTCACCCTCCTGTTCACCCCTATAGTGGTCGCTCTCAGCCGCAGAAAGAGCACGCGCCTCTTGGCGATCCTTGGCGGGCTAGTTGGCGCCCTTGGCTGCCTCTTCACGTCATTCGCCACCCAGTTCCACCAGCTGTTCTTCAGCTTCGGCGCCATCTTGGGGGTCGGGTTCGGTCTCACCCGAGGAACCTCGTCCATCATGGTGGGACAGTACTTCAAGAAAAGGCGGGAAGTCGCGGAAATATTCGTGATTTGCGGCACTGGCGTCGGCATGGCCGGGACGCCATTGCTGGTTAACCATGTAGTGAGGTAAATACACTAACGTAGCTCACAAATGAACAATAAAGGGGACAAACAAATTCATTGCATAGGAATCTGTCTGCATCAGGATTCTTTGGCAACAATAGTGAGTCATCGCCTAAACTGGTGTAAGGAAACCGGTTACTCACTTTGTTTTTCTCTTGCGGCCACCCTGATTCACGCTAGAGATTAGTAGACACGAGTTACATTTCCTGTCGCCAATGTCCGCCAAGCACACTAGAATTCAGTAAGATTCATAAGCAATGAAGTTGTTTTTCCCCTGTACTCTTCAAATAAGAATTTAAAAGCCAGAAATGCAACATTTACTTTTAAAGGGCTAATGAGCCCCATTGACCGTGGGTCTAAAAACCAAATTTCCTCTGTGTTAATCCAATGGAGAAAATTATTTTGTTAGCTACATCTCTTTCAAAAAGTGGGCTTATAGAGACCTGTAAGTCAACTACATTTATCATACGAAAAAACCTTAAATATTCAATACAGCCAGAGAAATGTGGCTTCGAAAATAATATTTTTCCATTGGGTTAACAAAGAGGCACTTTGACTGGACTGTGGGTCGCAGGTCTCCAAACCAATCTTGCTCATTCACCCGTTGATAACAGAGAATGTAATAATAATTTTTGCATCACTATATTTTTCTATAAAATTTAATAAAGATTTGTTAACGAACGTAATGATCGTGAAATAGCAAAGCATCATATAAAAAGGAAAGGCAATAATGGTTCTATAGCAAATGCCTAAGTTCCATGTTCTGAAACTTAGAACTTAGGAAAAGATACCAGTTAATTTCAATGATGTTGAAAATAGAGATATATGAAGAGGATATGGTTTTGCCGCGTTTCTCCAAGTCTTGGTTAGGTTAGTTTGCATTATCGTCGCACTAGAGCTACACGAGGGCTATTGGCGTCGGGCGTCGTATTTTAGAACCACAGTCAAGTGACGAGCCGACACCTGAGTCGGCACCAAACACAACCGTTAAGGGCGACATCGTACGCAGCGTTAGGACTTTGAAGGATATTTAACGTGCACTCCCGCCACACGGGGTATTATTCGTCGGACATTTTTGGCTGCACATATCATTCGCCAATTTCAACGATAGTCCTGGATGGAAGATTCAGTAGCGCTATAGCATTATTAAGCAAATCCGGATAAATTATTATTGATTTTTTATATACTGTCTATAAAATGGTTGAAGGATTTTTTTTAATAAATAGAATGACTTAGCGTAAGGGGACATAAAGCTCCAAAATCGAAACTAACTCCCAAATGTTAACCCATGAGAAATTAGATAGTTTTTCATAACTAGCATTCATAATTGAAGAGTACAGGGGAAAAACCGCCTAATTTCGTAGAAAACTTTCCTCATCAGGCATCTTTGGCGGTGATAGCGAGTAATCGCCTAAACTGATGTAAGGAAACCAGTTTCTCACTTTCTTGTGCATCTTCTCTCACTGCAACCCTGAAATTCAGTTCCGCGTTTCATTCAAAAGACTGTGTTCATCATCATGTTAAGCTTTAAAAATAAAGTACGATTGATTGAAAATCACGAATTTTTCTAAAACAATTAAGAGAAATTTTAAAACTCAAATTAATTGAAAAGTCCGAAACCACGACTTTTCTACCTACCGAGATTCACGCGATGCACGATTCCGACGCTTGGACCAAGCGAAGAAGAAAGAGAAAAACCGGTTTCCTGCCGCCAATGTCCGCCAAGCAGACACAATTGCGGGACGACTCCTAATAAATCAAGCAGTTGTTCCCCTGTAGTCTTCAATTTTATATACCTATTGCTTCCGAACTTGTTAGTATGCTTCGGTATTGATAAGCCATCCGTTTGCGTACAGCAAAATCCTTGATCTTGTTTTTCAAAATTGTTTCAATCCACTGTAACGCATTGTTTGCTTGTCAGCTTCTAAAAAAATGTCTGATTAAATTAGAGAAAATTTAAAAACGCACAAACGTGTGGCTTATTATTAGTAAGCACACCAGAAAGTTTGGAAACAATAAGTAAAAAATTGTGGATGCTAGTTATTAAAAAACTATTCAATTTCTCCAAAGCTTAACATGAGAGAGTTATTCAGAAGATATCTTCGATTTTGCTCAAGAAACACGAGAGTGAAGAAAACAACGTAATTATTGGCGCAAATGGTTTATTTGGTGAAAATTGTACATGTTTAGGTAAGATCGAGGCTCACCTCACCATGTTAATTGTGTTGGCTAATTTCTAACTAAAAATGTGATTATGGTAACAAGAAACAAGTGGACTGTATAAACTCAAATATTTATTAAAACAAATTAAAAGGTATAAGTTAACATGAACAATAACTAATAAACAACAATTGAAAGCAACAGAAAGGACAAGACTTACGACTAAACATGCCGGATCTAGTAACACAAATAAAACAACAAACCAAGTTAAACCATCTTACCGAAACATGTACAATTTTCAACAAATAAACCATTTGCGCCAATAATTACGTTTTCTTCACTCTCATGAGAGTTAGTTCCATGTTGTCTTAAAACTTTCCTTCTTATGGTTAAACACCGTTCCAGCACTCTCGGCTGGCGACTAGGTCTCCAGGCCATGACCGGCCTGGTCTCGCTGACCTTCATCCTGGGGATCTTCTACCGACCAGCGTCCCTGTACCACCCCCAGCGGAGGGCGATTCTGCACCTTAAAGGCCTGCAGAAGCGGTCTAAGGCCAAGGACAAGAGCCTTCAGCCCAAAGATAGCAAACCACCGTTCTTCGACTTCGCAGTTCTGAAATCGAGGACGGTGCAGATCCTCATTGCAGGAAGCGTGCTGTCGGCCTTCGGCATATACGCCCCTGTGTTGTTGCTGGTAAGTTTTGCATACATTAAGGGGACATGGATTTCCGAAAGCGAAACTAACTTCCTCATCGTTAAACTATATAGAGAAATTGGATAGTGTTTCATAAAAAAACCATCCACAATTTTTATCGCTATTGTTTGCAAAAACTTGCTGGTATGATTATGTTTTGATAAGCCCCACGTTTGTGCTTTTTTAAAAAAAAGTCTCTAAGTTAATTTTAATTTAAACGTTTTTCTATAAGCTGACAAGCAAAATAATACTTTGTAGGGGATAAAAATTATTTTCAAAAACTATATCACAAGGATTTTGCTACACACTGACTCGGGGCTTATTAATAGCTAAGCATACCAACAAGTTCGGAAACAATGAGTAAAAAATTGTGGATGCTAACTTATGAAACACTTTATCCGAATTATCCATAGGTTAACATTGGGTAAGTTAGTTTCGTTTTCGGAAATGGGTGTTCCCTTGACGATTATTGGGATATTATACGTTCTTGTTTCACATCAAACGCTCCCGCATTTTTGTTGTTTTAATAAAGTTTCTGTATAATATGCACGCCTTTGTTGCTGGTTAAGTGGTACTATGTTGTTGCTCGTAGTCCTGAAATCGAGGACATGCAGATCCTCATTGCAGGAATCGTGTTGTCGGCCTTCGGCATATACGCCCCTGTGTTTCTGCTGGTAAGTTCTGCGTATACAATTTGTTGGCGCCTGTGTATGCTCTTGTTGGCTTATTATGCGGGTCGCCAAGTCGGCCAACCTGACAATATAAATTCAGCCGCCCACGTTTAGTGTCAATTTTTAAGTCAAAGCTTTAGTTTAATTTTTAGTGTTTTAGCTTTTTTATGTAAAGTTATAGTTTCAAATTCCTCGACTCCGAGGACCAAAGGGTTCGCTTCACAAAAGCCATAGGGTCTTAGTTAAAAATCGGAATTTTTTAATCTATAGAAAGGATAGCTGTTGCATAGATTGATGGTTTAACTTGGTTTGTTGTTTTGTTTGTGTTAGTAGATCCGGCATGTTTAGTCGTAAGTCTTGTCCTTTCTGTTGCTTTCAATTGTTTATTAGTTCATATTAACTTGGTATACCTTTTAATTTGTTTAATAAATATTGAGTTTACAGTCTACTAGTTTTTGTTACTATTATCACATTTTTGGTAGGAATTAGCCACACAATTGGCAATTATTAATGGTTTAAATCATACTCTCCGTATTTTTGTTCAACCAACGATCGGATAACCAGGGCGGATTTAAAGATTTGCGCTTGTGGGCTATACGATCGATTGCGCCTGTCAATATTTCCACCTCGGGAAAAATAGCGGGTTAGCTGCAAAATAGGGTGGTATGTGCTGTTTAAAATTATCGCAACGAATATGAAGGAGGGAAATTAGGTTTATTTGAAATAAAAAATAATTAGAAAAATATAGAAAAAGAAAATGAGATATTTTTTTATTTCCTGATAAGTGATCACTTATAACTCATTTACCCTGGTCTCATAAAGTATAACTGATGTGGTAGGACAACCAGCGACGACACTCGTATCGTATTGATTTCAAATGTATACTGCACTTAAAAACTAGCTCTTATTCGACGATATGCACTTCTGTTCAACACAATTACTTAACAGTGAACAATGTGATCCACATTCAAAGCTTATTAAAACGATACTAAAATAAATTACTATTTAATTACAGGGACTCCTACTTTTACTGATCTATATATATATTTACGGTTTACGCATTGATGTAAATTGTTTGTTTTCTTTCTTTAAAATATTAGTATCTTTATTATAGCTTTTTCATGCCGAATGCCGCTTTAATTGGCCTCAAAATTTGCCGCCCCCGAAAATTCGCCGCTCTAGGCTACAGCCTACTTAGCCTATTTAGAAATCCGGCCCAGCGGATAACCTTCAAGAAAACGTTCATAAAAGTGCCTTTTTTTCATCCCTGGCGTTAGTGTTTTTTAATTGGTGAATTTAACTAGGTTTTAATCTTATATGCCACGGGAACGACTAATAGAATTAAAAAAAAACTCACCCTGCCATTTTCAAGGGAGCGAGAAGGAAGGGGTTAATAAAGTTTGCATGTGGAACGATAATTTTGGCATGAGTTGTTAGAAATAAAAAGATGGAGTAAGTGTTGCTCTTCATCTCTTCTTTCGTAGAATTTTAGAATTTCTTAGACGTTAAGTCCAGTAAATTCTACCCGATCTCTCCTTGTTTCGCTGAAATGCACATCGCAACAACGATTATAGTCATTCTAATATAATATGTATAAAACAGTGGAAAGTATTCTACAAAAAGAGATGACGAGCAATTTATTTCATCTTTTGATTTCTAACAACTCATGCTACAACCACCGTATAGTCCGCCTGCCACATTTTAGCATCCCAAATATTTTGATTGTGGAAGCGTCCACTTAGTAAAAAGGTAGAGAACCTAAAGGAGGCAGGGTTGCCAATCCCATGGTGTTTACTGGCGAGCCTGCGGATTGTTGGGTTAGTTTGGTATGAAATAATGTGTCACACTAAAACTACACAAGTTATTAGTGAAAGGGTGATTATAGTTGATTGCTGAAGGTCGTCATCAATTGCACGTGCATTTCTCTTCTATCTTGACTTGATCGTCAATAGATTTGCATCTGTATAGTATGTATTATTTACCATATTCAGTATCACTTCGGGGAACGTTTATAAGTTAAAAAAAATAGATATGAAATAATAGTGAACCCATGCAAGTTCGAACTGCCCTTCAGTTGAGAAACTGTTTTTAAACTTTAAAGAAATATGCACCTGCAAAAGCAATGAATCGCCAAATATAATAACTCTTGCTGAAACCAAAATCTTCCTGACCCCTTTTCGTTTTACGAGAGATAGTTTGCGGACACGTCTAAAACCCACTAAGAAGTGGTGGGAGAACTATACAAACTTACTCCAAAATAAAAATACAAATAAATTTTTCATTCACATAAATCAAACATTGTTTACTCGTTACATGCATATTATGTACGCCGTTGTTGATGGTTATACTTTCTGCAGTGGATCCCCTCCCACGTCGATATTGAGGGAACGATATCGCGGACAATTTAGCAAAGGCTGGTGCTGTTGAGGCCTCTGTTCCGTCAGCGCCTCTCACCTTTTCGGAGATTCACTCAAAGATTAAACACAAGAACAGGACTACTTGGATTGTCCCCCCCAGTGCACCATTGGTATCAATGTTCGCGTCCTGGAAGCTCCCTTGCTCTGGCTTTAATAGACAGGATCAAACTGCTCTTGCTCGCTTTCGAAGTGGCCACCTTAAGACATTGAAATTTAATGAGGGATCCAGGAGCTTCGAAATTTGTTCTAACTGCTTTTCTGAGCAGGCTTCGCCTCTTCACATACTCGCGTGCCTGGGGCTCTCCAAGCAGGATTTTGACGACGACCCTTTAATGGTGTTGGACTTTCTGAGGGTGTACGATGTCATGGACCTGGTCTAGCATGCTGGCCTCCGGGGCATGCAACAACAACAACAACAACTTTATCTTACTGTTAAGGAGCAAATTTCGTGATTTCACGGTGTATGGTTAGTATATATACGCTCCATTAAGTGGTTATACAGCTCTGTGTCTGCTTATACCTCTCTTGTAGCTGTAGTGCAACTTATATTCAACCAAACTAAACCAAAACTAAATTTGCTTCTGAAACTCCTGTGTTGTTGATTCGTTTAATGCTGTAGAATATCGCCGTTATTTTGCTTTACCTTCAGCCTTCAATATGTATGTCATGATTTTGAAGTTGTAAAAGTTGAATAAATATAACAATGTCAAAGTTTTTCCATTTTAAAGTTACACCATATTGGCTTTTATTAATGACAAAAGAACGTATTTATTCAACCCAGAAGTTATTTACACAACCAAATAAAGACGTTACGTTTATTTATTCTAAACCTTTTCAATGGACTTTTACGACAAAATATCGACTTTTGCGCTGTTACTGTTAAACACGATTTTTACAACCAGTAAAAAAAATCTTCTTTTAGGACAGTAGAACCATGCAATTAACTGTTCAAGAAAAGCTTCAAAAGTTTAAAAAAGTTTATTTACTCTGAAATTCTCTCCCGGAAGCGAAATAAAAACAATTTGTCTCCAAACGCAACAACTGCGGAATAGTGCTCTAAAAAAGAATATTTTGTTCTAAAGCAATTATAGCGACTGCGACTTCAAAACCCATGAGGTTCATTTAGCGTGTAAGTAAATAGCCCTGTCTTTGCCAAGGAGAGAAACTAGAAATTATTAAGTTAAACCGTGTAAGTGAGTTCGAAAAAAAAATCTGTTGCCATTTCCAAGAAAAAAAAAGTAATCAAGTTGGGAGAAAATTCGGTTTGTTTTGCTAAAGCATGTGTTACAGTGAAGGATTTCTTTTTCAACGGTGTTATTTTAAGAATATTTTTCCGTATTCCTTCTTTTTTGTGTGGTTAAATTATGACATTGTGAGTGTGAAGTAGAGTCATAGCATGACAATTTGTTCTAATGATGATGGAAGATTTCTTATTACGCAAAGTAAATATTTCACACTTTTTTGATTGACTTAGCTTCATTATACATTTTTTTTAAATAGTAGTTTCTAGAAATATCTTTTCACCACACTTTTGCCCTTTGGGTTCATAAGATTATATTTTAGTCGATTGAAGTTTTACACGTTTCTTTTTGAAAAGCATATATTTTTTTGTAACCCGTACTAATGGACACATTTTACTACTTTCAACCAAAAAAGCATACCAGTGGAGGCCCACGAAATGGCTTCAGTGTTGCTAATTAGTCTACACTGAAGAACTCTATCAGAAAATTTGTGTTGAGACTGGTGGTTTAGTTGCTTAAATTAACGTCGCATTGCAGCTACCCTAGGGCTAAGCAAACAAGCCTCATATTTTCGCAGTATTCTGATTTGCAACACTGCCGTCATTTCACTTGACGCCACTGAAGCATGCTTAGTTAATAACTTTTTCTTATGTTCGAATTTCTACTTCCAGATGTACCAGGGCAGCAAGGAAGGCCTCGACCACGACACAATCCTCCACCTCCAGGCCTACCTCGGCCTGGGTTCTGCCCTAGGCACGGCCTCCCTAGGGCTCCTGGTGGTCCGCAATAGCATCAACTGCTTCGTGGCCAAGCAGTACCTAGTACAGGCCTGTGTCCTGTTGCTGGGCTTAGTACTGCTCGGGTTCATGAAGCTTCGCGAGCCCGGGGGCTACGTGCTGTTCGCCTGGGTGTACGGATTCTTCCTCGGGGGGTACATGTATGCCCTGAAGACCTTCACCTTCGAGAAGGTGCGAGCCAGGAACTTCGCAAGGGCCTGGGGATTCGTGCAGGGGTGCCAGGGTGTGCCGCTGCTTATAGGGGCTGCCCTTACAGGTGGGTGCTTATTATTATTTCCTAATCCACAGATCGTCTGACAGTAATCAGACGAGCTGAAAACGGTTGTTTACAGTCAGAAAGTCAATAACCGTCAAAGGGACGGATTTTATGTGTTTCTTATCAAGTTCAAGTCACTGCGGGATGTGCTAGGGGGACCCCTGAGCAGCAGTGCATTTACTACAAATTTGGAAGGTCTTAGATCCATCCACAAAAAAAGGCACTTGATGTTCCCGCTTGCATGTTTGGCCAAGGTGGTGTGTGAGCTTCTATCACATTTGACGTTTAGAAGAGTGTAAGGACTTTTTCTGGAATACCATTGATGTTTCGGGGGAAAACGCCATGAAGCATTGAGCTTTTGTTTTTCGTTGGAATAGAGTTCTCGGAAAGTTAAAGAGGCAGATTTGATTATGGTGCTCTTGAGCTATGGGTGCCAGTTGAATCGTAGAGTCCTTCCGATTACAACACAAGCTTCGAAAGCGCTTTCTTCCCCGATCCCCTCGTGTGGTTTTCCTGGAAGATCCCAAACAATAAGGTACACTCTTAAAACAAAAGAGTGAAATTCACTCCTATAGGAGAAGTGCATTTTCGGCACCGGAAAGGAGTGGAAATTAACTCAGACTGAGTTAAAACCGCTCGTTTTAAGAGTGTAGGACGCAGATTGTTTTCTTTTAATTCTTTTACCCACTCCGAAAAAGAGTGAAATTCACTCTTATAGGAGAAGTGCATTTTCGGCACGGAAAGGAGTGGAAATTAACTCAGAATGAGTTAAAACCGCTCGTTTGTTTTAAGAGTGTAGGTTTCAACGGGTTGAGTGTTGCCGTTCTAAACTTACCTTGTTTGAGGCTTCATCATGTCTGTGGAGCCCAGTCGGTTAGGCATTCGCCTAGCATGCGAATGGTCCCAAGTTCGGGTCCGGGCATCGCCAAAATAACTGCCGACCTATAAACGGCCCGCGCAGCCGAAAATGTCCGACGAATAATACCCCGTGTAGAGGGAGTGCACGTTAAATATCCTTCAAAGTCCTAACGCTGCGTACGATGTCGCCATTATCGGTTGCGTTGGGGGCCTACTCAGGTGTCGGCTCGTCACTTGACTGTGGTTCTAAAATACGACGATCTAGTGCGACGATAATTCAAACTAAAGCCCTCGTGTAGCTCTAGTGCGACGATAATTGAAACTAAACCATTTTGTCTGATACTGCAATCGGAAGGACTGAAGTGGGGGGACGAACCGAACGAAGTTTCTGATCGTATAACTTTCATCCTGTGTGTGTATTTGATAAAATAAGTTGATTTAGACACACTCCGAGCGATTTAAACTTATCACTTTCTCTGGTGCCTTAAGACATCAATAACTAAAAGGATTCGATAAATCTGTTTTTATGGTATGTTACGTGGCAAAAAAAAAATAATAACACAGATAAAGTATTAAAATATATACGTGAGCTGCTGATTCAGACAATAGCAACACACTCAAAGAGAAAAATATAATTTGGGGTATTGTGTTCGTAAAACTAAAAAAAAAACTAAACTCCTCGGCGCAACAGCCGATTAGTGGGCCAAGGCCTGCCGTGCCCATTTCAGCTTTCGTGACCTAGGGCTCTGGGGTGCTAGGCATATGTCCCAGTAAGATGGTCAGCCTCACGCGGAACCCCCAGTGTTTAGTTCCCAAGCATGCTTGGTACCCATTTTATCGACCCATTTAAGGGATGAAAGGATGGGTCAACCTCGCCCAATTCGGGATTCGAACCCCGGACCTGTGGCACAGCAATGCAAAGCACTACCACTGCGCCACGGGGCCTATTGTGTTCTTAAGGAAAGAAATATACTGCATGAAATTCGAATGACTTATTCATTATATTTTGAAAATAATTATTCGTAACAATAGCTATTTGATTCATAACTAATTCATTCATAATTTTGGTTTTTTAAATAAGCAATTTATTCTTTCATGTGAATAATCGCCATAAATTAATGGTCGAGTCGGATCGAAAATTTGACGCGTTAAAAGCCTGCTGATATAAAACTTTAATGCCTTGCATTATGCAAATCCCTTTAAAAAGTTACAAAGACAGCCTGTCAAATGAACTGATTGAAGACGCATAATTTTTACACCCTTTTGTTAGATATCCAAGTATAAAGATAGTTTATTCAGAAAAATTATTGAAAAGGTAATTTAATATTTTATCGTGAAAATAACAATGTCACTTTCAAATTGTATGTATTTAACAAAATAATGTACCTAAACAATACAGCGCATAAAATGTAAAAACATCTTAATATATTACTAAAAACAGTGCAATCATTGACTTCAATCAAAACAATGTATATTTACTTTATTCACAATGCACATTTCATTACTTTAATCAAAACAATGTATATTTAACAACTTTACTCAAGACAATTTATAATTATTGATTATTAATTATAATTAATAACTACAATCAAAACAATATATACTTAATCACGTCACTCAAAACAATTATTTTGCTTACAACAATCTATATTTAATTACTTCAATCAAAACAATGTATATTTTAAAACTTTATCCCAACAGTTTTCATTTAATTACTTTACTCAAAACAATGTATATTTTAAAACTTTATCCCAACAGTTTTCATTTAATTACTTTACTCAAAACAATGTATATTTTAAAACTTTACTCAAAAGGTAACAATGCATAATTAATAACCACAATCAAAATAATGCATATTTAATTACGCCACTCAAAACAATGGATTTATTATTTTGAAAAAAACAATCTATATTTAATTACTTCAATGAAAACAATGTATATTTTATTTTTTTACTCTCAACAGTTTTAATTTAATTTCTTTACTCACAACAGTTTTCATTTAATTACTTTACTAAAAAAATGTATTTTTAACTACTTTACTCCAAAACAATGTATAATTAATAAACTCAATCGGAACATTGTATATTTAAAATTACTTTAATCAAAAAAATGTATATATAGTTACTATGTTTAAAACAATGTATATTTAATTATTATACTGAGCTCACACACTTCCAGCAGGAAAGGCACAAAGAATATTATTAATGCTGAGTAAAGTGTTATTTTTCAATAATTTTCAACTGTTTGAAAGACATTTGATCTACTTTTGAAAACTTTCAGGCACAAAATGACCAAGCTTACATTAAACAAAATATATGTTGCTATTTGAAACTTTGAAACACATTTTGTTCTAAAGCAACTGACATTTCCTATAACAATGTATTTTCGTTGATAATTCTCTGATACTTACTTGATATTCAATTACCATTGTTGCCTAGCAACAGCTATTTGCATTGGCATGTTTATTTAGAATAATTAGGTCCGTTTTATTGAAGCAGTGTTAAGATAAGAGACTCTTCTGATTGAAGATATGTCATATAGGGACATTTTATGAGTCTTAAAATGTATTTTTTATAATATCGTGCAAAAAAACTATTTTTTTCAAATCAATAATCGTGGCAAAAGTGATGCTTTTAACGAAATCGTGTTTCAAAGTTACTTTTGCGCACTAGTGCGGCAAAGTAAATAAGAGCATCTGATTGGTGTAAAATTCTTTATTTGAGCGTGATATTTTATTCGGCGGCTTTGTGATTGGTGTAAAATTCTTTATTTGAACGTGATTCTTTATTTGGAGTCTTATTTCCAATGCCAATCTAAGAAATACTTTTGGTACGTGATTTTAAAATAATCATTAATATAAATGATCACCTTCAAATTATTTGAACGTGATAATAAAATAATTAATAAGCCACTCAATAAAGGCCAATTTAATAAATACTTTTTTTGCACGTTATTATAAAAAATAGTTTATGACAACACGTTGAAAATAGCCTTTTTTAAACTCGTGAATTTATTTCGTTTAAAAAGAAGCCTTACTTTTCACTCTAGTTGCATAAATAACTATTTGGAAATCTTATCCCGCTAATGTATGATTTCTTCTATTTGTACTGCAAATGATATATATCGATCTTTTAATTGTGATACATTAAGGAGAAAAATATTTTTTTAAAATTCCGTTGAGTGGGAACTTTAATTATTTAAATTTTTAAATCCAAATTGCCATAGTCTTAACATTGATGACAATGCATTAAATTTGAGGAGTTGTATCCTTTTAATTGCATGCAATATAAAGTCTTTTTTTTTTTTTAAAGAATTAACATTTTCATTCTAAAACATCAATATAGCTTCCGATAGATGAAAAATGCTTAAGTTTCCGAACATCAACAATATTTATTTTTAAAAAAATTTCCGCGGGAACTTAAATATTGAAATTTTTTAATCATCGGCATTGCCTTATACTTAACATGGACGAAATTATTAATATTACATTAAATACATGACAAATTGCTAAAGTTGCCGAACATCCACAATATATTTTCAAAATCACTTTGCGTGGGAACTTATAATTATTTAAATTTGCTAATATTTTCGTTCTTAACCATCAATATAGCCTCCAATCGATGACAAATTGCTAAAATTGTCGAATATGAACAATATTTTAAAGTCATTTTGTAAAGTAGATTAAAATTGCCAAATGGAAACGGTATGCACTAGAGAGTTTTAACGCGGGATATATTTGTATATTTCTTGCTTGAAATTTCAGGGCCATACTTAGCAGATGATGGGTAATATGCGGTTTCAATTTGAGAAAGATTGTTAGTCTCATAGAGCTAATTCATTAGTTTTGGAATCACAACTTCCGCAGAAGTATTGCTTTGCCATGTTAGCCCCTTTTTTCCCAGGTATGGGAATAAACATAACATCGAAATGAAACAAATCTCTGAAACGAAAATGTTATCTAGTTATTTAATTATATATTTTGAAGTTTTAAAATGCCAAAAATATACAGCAGATGGCGACACTATTTCAAAACTTTATCGATTAATAATTAAATAACCGTATTTTATTTTCTTTTCAATTTTGTTTGAAATTGATGTTATGATGATTCCTATACCTGCTGAAAATAGGATAACATGGCAAAACAATTCTTTTGCAAAAGTTGTGATTTCAAAACTAATGCATTAGCTCTATGGGACTGACAGTCTATCTTAAACTTACTCTTATTTTTATGCCATTTGATTTTGAACAAGTCAGAACTTTAGAATTAGAACGAAAATGAAATAACATTTGAACATAATCAATCATATTGTTGTTTTTGACATTTATTAAGACTAATTTTAATTAGCAGAAGACCCCTTATGCAAATTTTGCTTTAATTAATCAACTCAGAATTTCGTTGACGGAACGTTCACACTTTCATTGGGATTTTTTAAAATCTGTAACTGCATTTATTTTGTAACTTTAAATAAGAAAAAAGTTAAACAGATTTTTTTTATCACCATTGTTATTGAATGGATGATTTGAACGGGGTCTGTTTGAGAGGCAAAGGCAATGATTGGCGTCACTGTAGATATGACCGTTCTAGTGTAGACGAATTAGCTGCCGGGAGATGTTTTTTTGTGGGTTTTATTACAACGTTTGCTGTAACTGTGACGTCACTGTAGGCGTATGCGTTCCAGTCGTCCATTAATTTGGTTGGTTGAAGTGGGAGGGGGGGGGGAGAGAGGGGGGGGATTTTTTTTCTCTTTATTACCAAACATGCTTAGCGTTCCTTAAAAAGTTAATCTAACACGTCCGAAACTGAACACACTAAACAAAATAGGTAGGTTGAGGGACTGTAAGCCTTCCGGCTGTCTATTTCTAGCCTCCATGTGGATTTTAAATCAAACAAAATAAAACCGAGAAAATATTCTTATTCTTTTTCAACTACAAAAAAAAAACCTGACGATTTCTTACTTTTTGCCAGATCCTAAACTCCATTGCATCCTGGTATGTACTTATCTATAAGGATTAAATAAATAATAAAACAAATAATCGTAATCGAAGACCGCTGTCGTATATTAGAACGAAGCAATAAGGTAATGTTATTGGTCGGTGAAGGGCGCCCTCTTTAGACGTGGAATCCAAATATCGGCCGTCAGTTTCCCTTTAGAGTATATAGACATATTAAAGAAATAATAAATTAGTCATTTTATTGGTTCTTTTACAAAGTTATCTAGGTCATCCCTTACCTGTTTTCTTGCTAAAGATGACGACTCGCCCTGGTTTACGTTGACTTTTCTTATTTCGTTAAATCTTTTTTTTTTTTTAAATAATCTATTTCGAGATTCCAAAGAATTAAACTCAAAAATATTCCAAATTTCCTTTTAATTTTAATTGATTTAATGAGAAAATAAAAGAATTTGTTCAGAGATTACAGATGGTTTTATCAGAAGAATCCCAGTCTGTATCCCATTGTCAACAATGTATAAACTTTCCTGGTTACAAACAATGTGGCAGAACCCTTATCAGACCTTATAAGACCGGCTGTCAGATGGCGCTAATTTAAGTTTATGAGACTAAATGTTAGAGTTTTATCGAAAAAACGCCTTAAACAGCATCAATGCCAGCAACTCCTTAAAAACAAAGTCATTTTTTATACAAATAACGAATGGTACAAGTCATCTGCTTCGGTATCGATATTTTTGAACAGCTTGAACATTCTCTTTGATACCCTCACGATCGTGATAGCTCGGTCTTAAAGGGATAACAGAAATTCGATGACGCACTGACATTGCGGAAATCGTTACTTAAAATTTATTTGGATTGCCTCTGAGAAAAAAGCAGGATCGGATAAACTTTGACTAAATATTGGTAGCATGAAGCACTGGCGAATTGAAAGGGACGCCCAAGAGTTTTTAAATCACTTTCAAAATAAATGGCTTAGTGGCGAATGTGACCGAATGACCGAGGGTCTCCAAACCAAAGTGCCTCTGTAGTAATCCAATGAAAAAAAAATAAGATTTTCTAAGCCACATTTTTCCGGCTGTATTGAATATGTTTTACAAACGTTTTTTTTTTGTATGATAAATGTAACTGACTTACAGGGTCCTCACTTTTTGAAAACGATTCGAATATTTTGTTGTAAAACTATTTATTGAAAATTAAAAAAAATATTCGAACCTATCTCTAAAAGTGGAGCCCTGTAAGTCAGCTACATGTATCAAATTAAAAAAAAAATCGTTTGTAAAAATATTCAATACAGTTGGAGAAATGTGGCTTAGAAAATAATTTTTCTCCATTGGATTAACATTTGGCTTGGAGACCTGCGTTTATTCGGTCTCATTCGCCGTTAACGAACTGACAGACTGGTGTTACGTCATCAAGAGCCGTCCAATCACCATAAACAAAGGTAGCACCAAGCATTAGGAAACTGGTAACGTCATGGGTTTTTCGCCTGCTGTGTCGACCGAGCGGAAATAGACTATAAGTTTTCGATAAAATTCGCCGTTTAGGATTTTTTAAAAATCCGATGATCTATAAAAGGCTAATTCTATGTAAGTGTAGCGTGTAAGTCACAATTTAAACACGTATTTTTTTAATTAAAAAAATAAATCAAATTATAATCATGTTACATTATTTAGTTGCAATAAGTGTAGATCAACTATTCCACAAATATTTTATCATTTGATGTTAAAAAGTTGTAGAGATAATCACTTTTTATACACGGGACTTACACTACAGAGCAGATAATTTTGCATGGAATTAGCCAAATCATCTCTGATCATATTCACTAATGGATGATAAGATATTGTTACTAACTCACTAGGCGCATTATACTTTCAATAACTCACAGATAACAAAATCCATGAATATCGGTTTTTCGAAACTAACCCTATTTCCACTTCGAGGGGTGCTTCTAATCGATGGAACGGGGTCCTCCAACAGTCCCGGCAGACGAACTTTTCCGGAGTCGCAAAAGATTAATTTGGTCCTACATTATTCAGTTAGGAAGTGCTCTTGGTCGACTTCTTTTTTTTCATTCGCTTTCTAGTTAAAATGGAGTTCTTTTTTATTATTACTATTCCGCCGTCTGTTCTTCCGGTGAGTGGGATGAAATTAGCTTTTTTTTAGGGGGGAAGGAAGGGTTAGATTAAGGGATGGGATTGCGTGGGTGGAAGTATTTCTACTTGAAATTTTGTTGTAAACAAAGGCGTAATATGGTATAACAGCCTGACCGAAGAGAAATTTTTAGGAATTACTTATAATTATACGGTGAAGAGGTATGGACTGAGCCCGGTTTCGTGCTGACCGCCACAACGGAATAAAAACAAAACCAGAAAAGACTTTTAGCGAAATAATAACCTTTTTGACTTTTGCAGTCCTGCAACTCTCCGGATTTAAACTGACAATACCGGATTTTTAACTACAGTCAAACCTCGATAACTCGACTTCCCATTTGTCGAATAATCCGCTAACTCGAACTTTTGATCAAGCCCCGAATAATTTCTATACTTTTCTTTAAAAAAAAAACTGTAGATAACTCGAAGTGAACATCTTCCAAGTCGAAATTTTTGTGACAGATTTCCCCTATAAAAACACAATTCAGTTCAAAACTTCAAATTCTCAAAAAATTACGTAACTTTGTGAATGCCAACCACCTTAAGACATACAAACAACAAGAAATATCTGAGTTTTTTTCAAAATGCGATTTACATGGTAGGTATACTAATTAATATGTAATGAGGCCAAATTTTGTTAAAGTTGAGTTTTAATAAACATTTTGACCCCATTCTTCCCTCGTTTACATAGGCTATTAAAAAAATTGAAATGCTTACAACTATAGCATTATGGCACCCATCAAACCATGTCGACCTGTCCTAAGTACCAGTAGAGAGGAATGGGAAGTAACTTTGATAACTCGAACTTCGGATAAGTCGAATATTATTGCGGGTTCGCTGGGACTTCGAGTTTGACTGCATTTTCTGAATTTCCATGTCATATGTACTTAATTCCGAATTTTCGGAGGGTAAACATTCAACTTTCTCTGGGTGCCCACAATTCGGGAAATGGTTATAACCGAATTAAATCCAGAGAGTTGGCAATTCGCTAAATGAATGTCGCAGTTGGAACGTCTGCTATTGGACTCTGCTTAATTGTATTCAGTCCCTGATATGCTTCACTCGATTGCGGATCCGAGCATTTTCTTTTTGATGGATATAGTCATGAATCACTCACTAATGAAATCGACAATAAAAACAGATATGAGACACGGATCTCGGAAAATCTAAAAATTCAGAATGTATTTCTTATATCGATACATCAGACGCAATCAGACGATCGGAGTGCTACTACAGACGCCTATCGTTACTGTGTATACATCAGCTTAAAAGCGTATTCCTCATTCTCGTTTCCGATCGAAGCCGACTATCGGAATCGGAAAAAACCTCTTCACTATACGCTTATCCTTACGTCATACGTTTGCCCACTAAAGTACCTAAGTGACAGTCTGACTTGCTGTCGGCTCAAGTTAGTGTGGTACCGTTTTTTCTATCGGGTATTATAAGAGCCAGCTAGAGAGTTCTTTCGTTTCGAAAGCTTATGTATCGCATTTCCAATTGCACAATGGGTTATTTAAGAGACAGGTTTGAAAAATGGAGACGTTAGAGAGTAATTGCCTCGCGTTATATTTACTTCGATCACATGATGTTATCTGTAATTTATGGTGTTCAGTTTTTCTCATCATCACCTGACCATGAAAGCTCTAATGCTACATTTTTCAATTCAACCATAACTGTTATAGTTTTCTTCTTAGTATAGCAACCCGTTATTTTATTTTAACTTTGGAAAAACCCGAGGGTACATCGAAAAAAGTTCAAATTAATTGTGAGTTCAAGGAATTAGATTACTGATTCCAGATTTCTTCGCAGGTTATCTCAACGAACTGAACGACGATCGCATTGGGTTTTACTTCTCAGCAATCTGCATCATCACGGGCGGACTCATCCTGTACTTCATCGACGTCCACAAACGCAACGTCCAGCGCCAGAAGAGCAACGCCACGAGCGCCAACTACGGCAGCGAGCGCAGCACCAGCGCCGCCGCCGACAGACGCGCGTACTACAACCGGCGGGTGACCCTCCAGGAACTGGCCGACGCCAAGATGCTCGCCAAGCAGCACCGGGTCTCCGCCGATCTGATGCACAAGCCGGAGCTGACATGCATCTCTGAAGAGGCCATCATGGATAACATTTTCGATGACTACGTAGATGACGGCATCACTTCTTGCAACAAGGAGGAGAAGTACCTGATGTTGAGCGAGTTCGAGAACAATCTTATCAACACTCAGGAGTCCTCGAGTGTGAGCCAGGACATGAGGAAGCTGGCGCAGGAGAGGAAGGGGAGAGAGGAGGAACCGCCAATGCTGGAGCACTGCCCGAATTGCTTCAAGGTGGTTCCGATGGATGGCGGCGCTCTCTGCGATTTGGACAAAGTCGAATCGCCGAAAAAAACTCACGTGTCGAGGTCTTCGGCGAAAAAGCACACTTTCTCGAGGCGGAAGGACCACAAAACGAAAGAGTGCCCGCTGCAGAATGACATCATTGACGAAGCGACGTCCTCACTGTAAATTTAGACGCGTTTCATGTTTACAAGTTATTGATTTCGAAATACTACATTTCTGCGAAATACTAATACTTCATTATAACGGTCCGCCGCACAAGCAAAAACAAATAACTTCCACGCAATATGGCGCTGATTTACTACTGTATTACTACCAGTCATCTAGAATATAAAGAATATACTAGTATATAAGCCGAAGCAGCCCCAAGTCTTTACCTTATGGTGGACACGGGGTTGTCGTAATATCTTCTTCAACACTACTTTTGTTTTAACGGACCGCTTTTTTGAGCAATGCTGCGTTTGTAGAAAAAAAAGAACTTAAATAGGTTCTCAAAATAAGTTATTGTTTTACAGTGACATTGAAATCATGTCATAAACAATTCTACTCTGCAATGGATTAGAGTTATGTAAATATGTTGTATATTTAACGAAAGCTGTACTTGGAATCAAGTTAACTTTGACTAGCATGTGATGAAACTTATACCTCTTAGAACAGCGTTTCTCAACTGGTGTCGCGACGTACTGGTCTAGCTCCATTGCGAAGATAATTTCTTGCAAGAATTACTTACCGGTTTTATAGAAGTGACTAGCGCTCCCTACAGAAAACGTCTTGAAATTTGGAACTATATAGGGGTGAAGGGATGGGGGTATCGGAGACTGGACGGCAAATTCAGAAGACACGACTACGCGACAATGATTAGTTAAAATCTAGTAAACTTGTAGTTTCGCAAATTATTCACAGATGACGCTATCATTTTTCCATTGGACGTCTTTCTGTTTGCGGCTTTTTCTTTGAAGTTACCCACGTTTTCTGTGAGTGGCGCTGGTGTCTAAAGAAAACTCCCGTATTGTTAGTACGAATGCACGGGTAGCCAACGAGAGAAACACCTCATTGTTACGATAAGGAAAGGACAACCACAGCTGTCAAAAGTTGAGAAACACTGCCCTAGAGTATATTGTGATTTCATGAGTCAAATCATGTGTGGTATTACTACTTGGTGTCATTTGAATGTGGGACTTCAGTCTTTCCGTGACACCTAAAAGTGTAAGAGGAAACCCCTGTGAAGGCTTGCTCAGATCTATGAGGTATTGAACGAGCCCTTACAAAAATTTACCAAAAGTGAAAAATTAACTATTTTAAGAATTGCCTGATTTATAGTAAATTGTCTGTTCTTTTAAAAGTATTAGAATAATGTAACTTTTGATTCTTCCAGTTGTGGTTTCTGATTATATTTATTTTCTTGGTTTTTTTTGTTTAAAATATTGCCTGGTTGTCTTTAAAATGCTCCTTTTCAAAAATCCCAAACGAATTTTACCAATCTTTTTATTACAGAATGAAACGTTTGAATTTTTTGTGATACTGCTGCACTTTTTGCATTGACATTTTTTACGTATAATAATTCTTTTTTTAAAAAAATGTTTTAAAATATTGTAAAATCAATTTTGAAATATAGTGAGTATGATTAAAGAACAATATTGTATCGTAATTTATTTCTGTTTGTGTAAATATTATAATTTAGAAACTATATATGTATTCCAATTTGATGAGCAACACTATAATATGTGCTGTTTGAATAATTTTGTAAATATGTATTTTATACACGAAACAAAATTATTATATTTTAATTACTATAGATATGGTAACCCAAAGATGCCCTTACATTTTTTTGTTCATTGTATTTATTATAAACTATCGTCAATAGCCGGCAGTATACTAAATGTTTTCATGTCTATAGTATGTTAATTAAAGCAAGCGTCTTCAATGTCTGACTTTTTTTCATTAATTTAGGTCGGGGCTAGGAGCTGAATAAGAAATAAAGATTTAAAAAGTGAGAATCCTACTTGCCTAGTGTCAAATTATGACGCCCTTCCGCCAATATCCCTCGTGTAGCTCTAGTGAGACGACGATAGTTCAAAACTCAACTAATTTTTTTTTACTTTCAATTACCCAATGAAAATACAGGGTGTCCTGTAAAAGAATGTCCGAGTTTTAATGGTATATTACAGGAGTTTATTTTATACTAAATATAACAAATCATACATGACATTGAAGGAAAACTAACCTAGTTTTTCCTATAAGTGCTCAATGTGTGCGCCTTTAGTGATACGGCACACATCCAAACGAAAATGCAATTCTTCCCATACTGTCTGCAGCAAGTCCGGAGTAATGGAAGCCCGTGCAATCCTACCTTTCAAGGTTGGTAAATCGTGGGGTAGGGGTGGAACGTAGACCCGATCTTTTACGAAGCCCCAAAGGAAGAAATCACAAGGCGTGATGTCAGGTCACAATTTGAAACTCTGACATTCTTTTACGGACACCCTGCATAACGTAATGAAAGGGATCAGATTTACTGTACGGTCCCCCTTGGCGAGATTTTTCGGATTTGGCGATAAATAATTTTTTTATGGCAACCTGACTTCAACTGAAGATTCGAATTCTATGACTTCGCATCGATGACGTTTTCCGGCAACCCTATCGGACCGTTGGTTAAGTTTTCGTAAGAAATATTCCCATACAATCTTCTTTGAATCGTGTTTTTTTTTAAAGTCGCCAAAATACGGACTTTTGGCGCGATTTTGGAAAGTTCGCCAAGGGGGACCGTACAGTAAATATCTACCTAATGAAAGTATTGCGATGGGGTCAAAAATCCAAGTGTTCATGGCGTTGTTTGAAGTAGATAAGTTTTTTAAAGAATGAAAACTAGAAAACATAACAGTAAAAGTTTGCAAACGTGGTTTATTTTTAAATTTCAACTTCTTTATTATCTTGCAATTGCCTGTTATTACTCCTGCAATATGCATAGAATTTTACCAGTAATTTCTCATGAAAACACACTAAACCATCAAAATAATTGCCAAAACTTCCTTCACAAACCTAATTCAACTTTTTCATAGCTATTTATTACAAATTTACAGGGTTTTTTCAAACATAATTTTCTTGTATTATACATATATTTAAGAGGGACTGTCAGTCCCATAGGCATTCGTTTTGAAATCACAACTTTTGCAAAAGAATTGCTTTACCATGTTACCCATTTTCACCAGGTATGAGAATCACCATAACATCAATTTAAAACAAAATTGAAAAGAAAATAACATCGGGCTATTTAATTATTAATTGATAAAGTTTTAAAATAGTGTCGCCATCTGCTGTACATTTTGGGCTTTTCAAAACTTCAAAAATATATAATTAAATAACTAGATAACATTTTCGTTTCAAATTTGTTTCATTTCGATGTTATGTTTCTTTCTATACCTGTGGAAAAAGGACTAACATGGCAAAGCAATACATCTGCGGAAATTTGATTCCAAAACTAATGCATTAGCTCTATTGGCCTGACAATCCCTCTTAATATTAAAAAACGACTCAAATTTCACGAAAGAGGTTAGGAATCTATTAATCAAAATCTAAAAAAATAAAATAACAAATTCTTATTATTTAATATCCTTTCGAGTAGATATATCCTTTAATAATAATAGAACAACAAAGTGTCAGACTCAGCTCACCCCTAACCTGGCCTTGTCTGGATCCTCTTTTGATATAAAACTTAATTAAAATTTGTATGTAATTTTTGGATTGCAGTACGTCAAACAGATTTCGCAAGGTGCTACACAAAATGTCAAGAATGTTGTTTACGATGCTTTTTTGGAAAAGATGCTATTAATTTTTATTATGATATGTAACATTTCTTATTTTGTGAATAAAATTCATACCTATCTGTTTACTGATATTTTTCATTTGTAAAGTGCCAGTTTACAGTAGTTTGCCAGTGCTAACATCTATGGTTTAAAAGAACAAGGTATTTTACGCTGCAATTTAAATTTCCTGAAAATTAAAAAAAAATCTAATTCTTTGTGAACTATATAAATTTATATTCAATTGCCTTAAATTTATAGGTATTATCTTATATGATGTAAAACTTTGAAAACATATGATTCACCCTTAAAATACGATTAAATGTCATCATTGAATGACAAAAATAGAAAGCAAGGTTAACATGTTTTAAAGCTGCCATCTAGTGAAATTTAAAATTAATAAAAAATATTTAATTAAAACTTAATTAACAAATTAATAAAATAATAATTAAAATATTATATAAGTTGACGGAGCTTAGTGGAAGAACGTGCCAAATGACATTTTTGAAAAAATTTAGATTTTTGTGTCAATGATCATACAGGATGGCGCAAATAAAAGTGGCCCCGTCATAGAGATAGGAATAATATAGAATTGTTGCCGAGTCAAAAACCAATGCAAAAAGCGGTTTGCTAAGTGAAGCTATTGATCGCTTCAATAGTAAGCCCAAACAAACGCTTGGCGAATTATTTGCCGGCAACTATGCTATGGTTGGTTTGGCAAGCTAGTTGGAATCCAATATAAACCGAAGGTTTGTACAGCTGTGCCAAAAAAAAAATCCCTAGTAGTGATTATTTCGGCCGTTATTTATCCTAGAGAATCGGACTTTTTTGGTTTTGTTAATACAAAACATTCTAAATTGATTGCAAGACACAAAATGTGGTGTTCGAATCCGTTTCGGACTGTTTTTGGACTTGTTCAAAACTGATCCTGAAATTTCGTAACTATTGTTGCATGGCACTCTTTTTTTTTTGGTACTTTTAAACCTTTAAATTCTTTAACAAACAACTGGCTACATTTCCCCCAAGGAATTTGTTTTAATAAAACTTTCTAAAATGAACACCATCTGCTGTACTGAGAGTATCATCTTCACCTGTGTATTGATCAACTCACGCTCACACAGCCGCAATTCCCACTTACGCACTAAGATCTGAACTCGTAAATAGTAGCTCTAATGTGATGTTAATCCACTCCAACCAATGCAAAAACAGGTTTGCAAAGTGAAGCCATTGCACGCTTGGATAAACTTTTATTTCAACTCGAAGGCTTTCAGGCGGCTTCAATAATTTTTCTCGACGAGCAATTCAATGCATTCCTATCTCTACGACGGGGCCACTTTTATTTGCGCCACTCTGTATTACTAACTTCTTTACAAATAATAAGTTTCCCCTTTTTCATCAACTTTAAGTTTAGTATATTTTTAACGGTTTGCAAATACCGATCTGAATATAAACTACAAACTTCAAAGCTCATTTTCACCTTTTTAGTCACTTAGAACATTCTTCCACTAAGCTTTTCAATTATCAAAATACCGCAATTCAAGAACACTGTTATAGTGCAAGAGCCAGTTAATAAAGGAAAAAAACCACTTAGGTCTTTTATAAGGTAAGGTGTAATTTCTTTTATTTCAGTACATTATTACTGCAGCTTAAATGTTCTTTCGAAGGTCTTAGAGTCTGTGATTCAATGTTGAGAGAAAACTTGGGTTTTTTGTTGATAAAGTTTCATGAGTCTGAAAAAAAATGGATGCATATAATTTTAGATGGTTTCATAAATTACATATATTATGGATGCCTAAATTACGTATATTACTATTTATATGTAATTTTATTTTATTATGATTGCAATTATAACATTGAGAACAATAATTATAATACAAAATATAAATCGTTTCTTCGTGAATTGCATGTATACTTAAAATTTAAATGATAATATTACACAAAATTGTAATCGGACATGGAAATTTAAATTAGCATTTTTAACTTACTTTTCATTTCTGTGTTTAAGAAGTAATGCTCCGATGGAGAAACCAACAATTGAAAAGCATAGAATGCCCAATACAATTATTGGTATCGTATTATCTAAAAAAGATACAATTTGTTATGATACATTAAAATTTTATTTCCAATTTGGTATTATTCAATAAGCTTTACAAAATTACCTAGATACCTAATACAGGCCTCTTTATTAATTGTGTAACAAAATATAGGTTATTATTTTTGAAATTTTTAGCAAAATAGAAGTTTCACAATTGCTTTTGAAATCGATCAATGCGATATTTTCAGGTTAATCATCTTAAACTTTGCTATGAAAAATGAAATCTTTATTTCATTTTTCTCGGTTTAATTATTTTTAAGTTCTTGCAAGTCTTTAAATTTCTAAACGTTTTTAATAAACCAAACTAGATCTTTAATCCACATTATGTATACGTTTCCCAAAACTATGCAGAAAATAAGGTCTATTTTGTCTAGTTTTAATGTAAAAATTTGAAATACCGGAAACTGAAGAAATGTTCGTTTTTATTTGTCCACTTTTACAACGAAAACCCTTAAATAAAACTTATTTTTCTGCTATCTTAAAATCCATTTGCAAACATATAATAAAAATTTAAGAAAATCAATAAAAGTTAATTTTAAAAAAACTGTAGTTTTTTTTTTAAAAAATCATAAAATCGACTTGGCGACGGCTTCACTTTTTCCTCGCCAAGCATTTTTTAGCATTCGTATGGTAATTACTTACAAGGGCTGTAATAGTCTCTAGTTTTGTCGATCTCTTCATCACAGAGTGCACCACCGTATCCTTGTTTACAGCTGCATCATGAAAAGAAAAGAAAATAACCATAAACCTAGTTGGAACACACTAGGAATGATGAGTGTGGTATGTTTGTGGGGTGGTAGACAACATTTGACGTGGCTGTGACGTCAACATAGGCGTTGAAGTTGGGACGAATTAGTTGCCAGGTAGTTTGTGGGGTATAAGACAACATTTGAGATAGCTGTGACGACACCGTAGGTGTGGTAGGTCCAGTCGTCCATTGTTTATAACATAAATAGGGACAAACATACTGCCGTTTTAATTGTTTAAGATGGGTCGTCGATCCTAAAGACCTCCTAATTCTAATGCATTATACAGGGCAACAGCTGTTCTGAAGCCTAGTTCTTTTAACTGGTTTTGATTAAATTTGGGTCGCTGATTCTGAATATGAAATTAATTTTTCTCTAACAGTAATCAAGTTAACAACGAAAACAGAAGTGTTAAAGCCGAGTTAACTTATCTCCAACGTGAATATCCCTTTTTGAAAGACTAAGGGTTAGCGAGGCCGCTACATTGGTGACCCAAATAGAATAACACACGCACTCAACCTTCTCGTTCAACGATGCATGATGATATGGCAATGGTAGCAATATGGCATTGGTAGTCAACTGGTATTATCATATATTGAATTCCATCTCCGAGAAAATTCTGGGGAGGGAGTATTGTGGGATGTCCTCAGGTTGGCCAACAGTAGATGGCGCAGCCCATTCATACCAGTAAATCTAGTGTGGTGAATCTTATTTAATTTAATTTCTATTAACTTTCTTTGTTTCGGCACCCCATTTAGAGCACCATTTTGGGAAGTAAAACTTTTGCACACGGTACTTCTCTTTGCACCCGAATCCTTCAAAATTACGAACTAAAACTAAAGTTCTGTCTATTAAATTTCTCACCCAATAGTATAAATTCTTATATGTTCTTTTAACCAATCCCTGCATCATAAAGGCGGGACAAATTCATTCCCAGTGAGATTCGAACCGAACAAGACAGCACTTTTGCTCCTACTCTCAAGCCAAAAGGACCTGTGTTGTTCTGAGCTATGATTTAATTGTCATTTATTTTTATGTAGTTTAGTGCTGTGGTATTAGTTATATTAAATGTCTTAAAAACCTTCTGATCATTACAACATTTATTCATCTACAACAACACCGGTCACCACACCTCACTAGTTAACAACGAAAACAGAAGTGTTAAAACCGAAGTAACTCATTTCCTACTTGAGGATCCTTTTGGTAGACTATGGGTTGCCTAGGTCGCTACATCTGTATCACTTACCTTGCTTTCTACTTAAAACTTTTTGTCTATCACTCAACAATCGATTTAATACTTTTTTGTTTAACTTATGCATAAAAAATGTATATGTACACACATCAAGCATAAAATGGGAAATGCAAAATTGTTACTTACATGCAGTTGAAACCAAGGTCCTTTACAACGCAGAAGCCATTATTGCATTTTGTGCTGTCACAAATATCTGAAAATAATTGCAAAAAACATTTCACCAAGAAAAATTTCTCTCCTCTTCAGGCCCATGCAGATGGCAATAGATGGTAGCAATTGCTGTCATTGTCAAAGTCTATAGTGTGACACTCTAGACAGCAATCCTAAAACTGCCTTATATCAAACATTGCGTTCAACTATAGTGGCTTATAAAAGGGATAGTGTTACAAGCGCACTCAAAAACGTATTCAGAAAAACGATACACCCGTCAGAGGGCGCTGGTAAAGAAAGTCGTTAGTCTATGGCTGTGTCCTGACTACGACATCAAATGCCACAAATGCAACAAAACTTGGCAACCGCCTAGGGCGCCAAGCGATGCAATAGCTTGGGGGCTGATTCTGCCAAGTTTTGTGGCATTTGATGTCGTAGTCAGGACACAGTCTATGCTATACTTATATCTACACTGGCGACGGTTACAGTAACTGCGCATAGACGAGCACAAGCAGTTCAATCCTTTACCATCACCAGTTTTTCAAAAATATGAACAGCCCTTAAAAGAGAAGTTGTGGATTTAGTAACACAACCACTTTTAAGAGATGTATGATGAAAGGACTATAAGTTACTATCCATATTAAAAATTTCTTAATTCTTCCAGCAATAAGCTAAAACACAGTGCTTGATTCTTGAAGACAAGTCGAAGACATGCTCGGTTTTCAGTGTGCATTTGATTCATCGTTCATTTTTGAACATGTATGGGTAATATGAAAATAAGTTAATTATCTGAATGTGGACACAATCTGAAACCATCATACCTTCGCATACTCCGAATATCGGGTTAAACTTCTGACCGGAACGGCACTCGCAGTACCTTCTTGTACGGTCCCTCTTGCAGACGGCCTTCATGGCGTCGCACGAGCTTCGCATGGCCTCGCACACCATGTCCACTTCGCAAAAGCCACCCGTGAAACCATCAGGACATTTGCAGAACAATGAGCTGGAGCCATCTTCGCTTTTGCACACGCCGCCATTGAGACACTCATGAGAGCTCTTGCAGCTTTCTAAAAGATAATTAACGATGTTTCAAATAAGTACCTTGTAGTTGCTGCAGTTACCCATAAGTCTACAAAAATGGATCCCCAAGGTGGAGATAAGTTACTTCTGCTTTTATGCTACTGTTTTCGTTGTTATCTAGAATACTGGTAGGAACGCAGTGGTAAATCAGCGCCATCTAGAGTGTGGACGATACATTGAAGTTGGCGTGTGACGACGGGTCCGACGAATAATACCTCGTGTTGAGGGATTGCACGTTAATACAGGGTGGTTATAAAATAACTATCGCTATTCGGAGTGGTCTGTAGCTTGAATGAATAATCCGAATGCAAACAAGCATTGAGACACTTACTAATCAAAAAGAGGGAAAAAGAATGGAATCATAAATAAGAAACTCGTCGCTTGACCAGGGTTCTAAATTACGAGGCGTAATTGGCTGTGTTGGCCGTAATCGGCCATAATTGGCTATGCCTCGTAATTTAGAACCCTGGTCAAGAGACGAGTTTCTTATTTATGATTCCATTCTTTTTCCCTCTTTTTGATTAGTAAGTGTCTCAATGCTTGTTGCATTCGGATTATTCATTCAAGCTACAGACCTCTCCGAATAGCGAGAGTTATTTTATAACCACCCGGTATGCTCTAAAGTCCCAACACTGCGTACGATATCATCCTTAACGGTTGCGTCAGGGGCCTACTCAGGTGTCGGCTCGTCACTTGACCATGGTTCGAAATTACGACACCTGTGGCCAATAGCCCTCGTGTAGCTCTAGTGCGACGATATTCAAACTTACCTTACCTATATACAACAAAGTCTGTTGGGATGTGAACAGATGTAGTTCTAGTCGCGTCGGTAACCAATTTCTTTTGAGTAAAATGCCACTTGGTGGCTTGTATTGTATTTTTAATTAATGCATTTTGAAATTGTGGTTCGGAGTTGAAAAAATGGACTGACTTTAAAAAGAAGACTTTTGTAAGTATATTTTACTTCTCTCTTATGCACTTGTTTGTTTAACTTGATGTCGGGGCCGGATGGCCGAGTGTTTGAATCGCAGACCATTATGCTAGCAGTCTGCGAGATGTAACGGGTCGGGTTCGATTCCCGCCTTCGCCCTGGGTGTACTTCCTTTCTCTGTGACAGTAAAAATTCTTTCTGTGTCTGTCTTACTTGACGAAGGCTTATAAGCGGGTATGACCAAGCACACAAGCCGGAATATATATGTACCTCCACCCTACCCAACTTGATGTTATGCCGCTCAGAGATATCGGTAATAAAGATTAATGAATTAATTATTTAATTCGATTCTGAATTTCTCGTGAAAATTGACACAAATTCTATATTTGTGCTATAATAGTCTACACTCTGACTAACCAATCAGTCGCTGTGATAGGTGATAGTGTGAAACGTGGTCAGTATTTATGTCCAGCCTTTACAGTGTTTAAGTTTATCAATAAAGGATTTTACCATAGCAAGTATCATTCCTCTGGGCAAAACGGGGTTTGCAATAGCAGACCAGGTCCCCTTCTTTGTTGAACAAACAGCTTCTTGAATTTTCACCGCAGCTGCAAGCTGTAACAAATGTTAAACATTTAAATCGAAAAAAATAGAAGATTAGTAAAATAAAAACCTGTCCTTCTCAGCGCTGCATAGCAACTTTTAGTTGTTAACTCAAAATAATAATACCAAAACATCTAATTCTTCATACATTCAAAGAGATTCAAGTCTATGTTACAAAAAGATTGGCTTGTGTCTTATATTTTTAGTATTATGCTATTTATACTTTTGTTATTATACTTTTCATAATTTTGTTATTACACTTTTCATAATTTTGTTATTATACTTTTCATAATTTTGTTATTACACTTTTCATAATTTTGTTATTATACTTTTCATAATTTTGTTATTATACTTTTCATAATTTTTTATAATATCGTGCAAAAAAACTAACTTTTTCAAATCAATAATCGTGGCAAAAGTGATGCTTTTAAGGAAAGCGTGTTTCAAAGTTACTTTGTCGCACTAGTGCGACAAAGTAAATAAGAGCATCTGATTGGTGTAAAATTCTTTATTTGGGCGTGATATTTTATTCGGCGGCTTTGTGATTGGTGTAAAATTCTTTATTTGAACGTGATTCTTTATTTGGCGTCTTATTTCCAATGCCAATCTAAGAAATACTTTTTGCACGCGATTTTAAAATAATCATTAATATAAATAATCACCTTCAAATCATTTGAACGTGATTACAAAATAATTAATAAGCCAATCAATAAATGCCAATTTAATAAATACTTTTTTTGCACGTTATTATAAAAAAAATAGTGTATGACAACACGTTGAAAATAGCCTTTTTTAAACTCGTGAATTTATTTCACTCGCTCGTGAAATAATTTATTCAATTCGTTTAAAAAAGCTTACTTTTCACACTAGTTGCATAAATAACTATTGTTATTATACTTTTCATAATTTTGTTATCATACTTTTTCATAATTTTGTTATTATTTATACTTTTCATAATTTTGTTATTATTTATACTTTTCATAATTTTGTTATTATACCCTTTTTATACATTTGTCATTATACTATTTACACTTTTTTTGTTACACTTATAGCTGCCTCAGCAACCCATAGTCTACCAAAAGGATCCTCGAGGTGGGTATGAGTTACTTGGGCTCTTATACTACTGTTTTCGTTGTTAACTAGATTACTGGTAGGAACGCAGTGGGAAATCAGCGCCATCTAGCGTGGATATAATTTTAAGGTTGCACCAGGGCCGGATTTAAGGATTTGCCGCCTGTAGGCTACGATTTGCCGCCCCAGTCACAATATTCTCCCACTTCGAAGAAAGGTATCTGGTTAGCTGCAAAATAGGGTGGTATGTGCTGTTTAAAATAGATACACATATTTTAGAATCATCTATGTACCTTTACACACTAAATCGAAAGCGAAATAGGCTAATTTTTTAAAAAACTGTTCTACTATTTTTCTTTCAACTTCGAAATCCGGGAGGAGGGGTGCACTTGCCCTCGCAGCGACCATGTTTGCTACGAAATATTAGTACTATATATACGTTTACGGTTTACGCATTAATGTAAATTATTTGTTTTCTTTCTTAAAAATATTCGTATCTTTTTAATAATTTTTTATGCCGAATGCGATTTGGTCGTAAAATTTGCCGCCCCAAAAAATTCTCCGCTCTAGGCTACAGCCTACTTAGCCTATTTAGAAATCCGGCCCTGGGTTGCACGTGGGGCGAACCGCCACATACTATTCAGTCCATGTACATTTAACCCTACCTGTGCAAGTCCCTAGACGATCGGCCGCGCCTGCTTTACACACGCACTGCTTCCCTCCCTTGTTGTCAAAATAGCAGAGTCGGGAAAGTTCTCCACACACGCATGCTGAAAGACAACAACAAATAAATTATTAATAATATTTATTGAAATAATAAAACAATGGGAATATTTCTTATGATGTCACGCTCTCCATACTGCGATTTCATTGGTTTTTTTCCGTACTACGTGAAACAAGCCATTTAATATTATTCAATATTTCCAATGGGAATATTTCTTATGATGTCACGCTCTCCATATACTGCGATTTCATTGGTTGTTTTGCTTTCTTTCCCTACTACGTGAAACAAGCCCATTCTTTACATACGAAAACAGCAACGTTAAAAAAATTATCTCTAAAATTGTATATTAAATAAAGAAATATTATTAAAATCGAGTAGAGTAAATTTAACCAAGCATTAAAATCTAATTGTCAGGTTTCACGTCCTGAGTGGCAACAGTTCTTAGAATATTGTTTTCATTTTTGGTCCTTCTGGAACTGCATTTGTTTTGGAAAATAGAATGTTTTCTTACTTAACTGAAACGAATGTGTGTACAAACTTTTCTTTTAATAGAACTAAAGCTTTTATCCGTTCGCGAATCACGTTAAATTGCTGTCCCACAATTTCGTTTCATTTCTCCGATAAGACCAAATATTATCTAAACCGAAATTTTTCCACAACATTGACGTTTTGGTAATGTTTTGCACAGTTGAAATTTAATCGAATTAAAACCGATAAAGGTTAATAAATAGCAGAAATAAAAATTTGCACGGAAAGAAGTCTGAAACGGAACAAGCAGACGACAAAAACCATGCAATGAGAGTGAAATTACAGGACAAGGAAAAATGAAAACAAGAGCCTTACATCATCTGAAACATTCGCATTGTTGACTCTTGCTGGATTTCCGTCTGTGCAAACGATAATTTAGATTTTAATTACGAATGTAAATTGTAACTCTAGAATCTGGCAAGCAGCTGTGAGATACATTTAGAATTTTTAATATTTACAAAAAAAGTTAAGTTTATGTTTTGCGAAAGCTAAATTACTACTTAAGTTAGCTTTGTAATTAAGAAAAAAAATTAAATAGATAAGTAATCTTCTGCTTTACCCAACTGTTTTGTAAAAAAGAATTCATGTAAATAGTTACTGTTACGAAGAAATAAAATTCTATTGCGAAGAAATTAATATTCTGGCTTCCGTTAACATGACAATCTTTATGAACATGGATACATTGAAGTCCAATCGTAAGTCTTTACACGAATTTCTTTTGACGTCTTCTGAGATTTAATTAATTTGTAAGTTTCAGCTAGAAACTTATTACTCAGAATCTTAAAATTTACATAAGATGTGCTTTACTATTATGTTAAACTTCGAAGAATAGATGTTCGTACATTCGCAAAGTATAGTGCTTACTTAAGCACCTTCCTTTAAATATTTTCTGGGTGCTGCTGCAATTGCAGTCCTTTTTCGTTCCGTTTTCGTCCAATTCACAGGGCGCTTCTCCACAATCACATTCTAAGAAAATAAATGAATAAAAACCATAGATATCATAGTTAAAGTATTAGATTGGATGATCACGTGACCACCAATGCTAACGACGGGACGCGCATGGATGCTTTATAAGAGGGCAAAATTGCCAGTGTTGCTGCCACTTTAAGGAGAAAAATACCATTTATTTTTAAAATTACAAAAAAAAAATACTAGAAAAGGATTTAAAGTCACTAAAAAGATTCCAAAATGCAGCTAGTAGTTTTACGATATTTTTTTGTAATTTAGAATTATTCTAAAATACTAATATCCTCCTCTAAAATATCGTAAAAATACTAGCTGTATTTTGGAATCTTTTTAGTGACTTTAAATCCTTTTCTAGTATTTTTTTTGTAATTTTAAAAATAAATGGTATTTTTCTCCTTAAAGTGGCAGCAACACTGGCAATTTTGCCCTCTTATAAAGCCTCCATGCGTGTACCGTCGTTAGCATTGGAGGTCACGTGATCAGCCAATCTAATACTTTAACTATGATATCTATGATAAAAACTGATCATATATTATGACTATGAGGGTCACAGCTAAAAACGGTCAGAGCACTTTTGATTTTTTTTACAATTAGAATTTATAAATTTACCAGACTGTGCTTTTTTTAAAAGCTAAGTTTCTATATTGCATCTTTGATTCCTGATGGATACAGACGTATAACCCCGTTACCTGACTATCACGTTTTTCCGCAACACAGCGAATTTTTTTTAAATTAAATTTTGAAATTTTACTAATTTTTGAAATTTAAAATATTTAGCTGTCATTTATAATCATGAGCAACAAAAATAAAATTTTAAACAATTTAAAGAAATTAAATTATCAGTTAAAAATTAGATTTTAATTTCATAGAGTGAAAACAAGATTACATTTCAACCAAATTGCGTATTCCTCAGTTGGCTAGGTCTATACTTACGATTTTTTTTATCCATCGTCAGTTCAAAATTCATGCTTTTCAAAGTATTTTCAAAGTAAGTATGCTTTTCAAAGTAAGACATTATTTTATTAAAGTATAAGCATTCAGTCTATTTCTATAGATTCAACCTGCGTTTTTTAATGTTACCGCACAGCAAGAGTTGGTAATCTATGACAAATTTTTAGCAGGGTGTCAGTTTCGACATATCACATAATGGCACTGAGGTTCCAGATCCCGCTCTAGCGGTTTTTAGTATGCATATTAGAATGCACGAGTATCAACAGTTAGTGCTCATTGGCGCTACATATTGGATTCTTTATTTTCTATCGCAGTTAATGGTACTTTATCATTTCGCTGGCTCAGTGAAAAAGTCGCCAAAAATATACAACCGCTGCCAAAAGGAATATTTAAAATGGTGATCTTTAACTGGGTAAAATGGTGTCCTTTAAATGGGTCGAAATTTTCCGTTTGTCGCCAAAGACATTTCTTTTTCGCATAGTGATAGTGTGCAATATTAATACAGAATTCTTACCTATGCACATGTCATTGAAGAAAACATACTTTTCTGGACATGCTTCGAAATCATCGTTTTCGAAAGGATCTTTAGTGCAATTCACTCCATTTGATCCACAATCTAAATAAATAATATTGCAGCAAATATAGGGCGTCAACTTTTTTTTTAAAAAAGCCGCATCTTGTTTTTGGCCTTTTTTAATGATTTTAAAACTAAAAATGACATAATTTTAACTCATTTCCAAAGTAATTTTAAAGGTATGGGAATGGATCGAATAGTATGGGATGTAAATGTGGAATTATGAATGGGCTTTAATTCCCTATTGGTGTTAATATAAGTATTGTTATATCAAATTCTAATGTAAACTTTCAGTATTTTAGTATCCAGCTTTGATTATAGATGGCGCCATCAAAATCTTGTAGTAAATTTAGTATTTTAATTTTTGTTGTTAATTATCATTCACAGATGCCGCCACTATCGTTAAAGTAAAGCCAAAGTTTGCTTACTTTGTAAACATTATTTTTAATGAGAAAGTCATTTTTCTACATCAAATTCATAAATTCTTATGTCATTACGCAATATATCCAAGTTTCAGCAAATTTATACAAATATGTCTGTCTATGTCATATTCATTTTTAAAATATTGAAAAACGATTACAATGACATATTAAACTTGATTAACAATGATATAAATTATTAATAATTATTTCAAACTGATTTATATTCCAAGAATAAGTTTCCTTTAAATTTTTATTTAATAAAAATGTTTCTCGTGCGATTACTGTGAGTGGCAATGATGATTTGATTCCATTAAAAATTACCTTCTTATGATTTTTAAATAAGAATTAAATTTTGCCGGGTTTTCTTATATTAATTACTTCGAATCCTAATTTTCTGAAATTTTCAATGCCTTCTAGTTTCGATGTGCTTATTTTTTTATGTATCGCACTTATCTGTAGCATTTGTAGTTTGGGCTATGAAAGTGGGTGACAGACGGACGGACTGACGGACATAGCCTCCATAAAAGCTTACACTTTTCACGTTAAAAACATATAGTGTGCTATTAAAAAACACTGTTTACAAAGAAAAGAAACTTCGTAAATTAATTTTACAGTGATACGTACCTTGTATCAGTAGCTTATCACGAGTCATTAGCAGCTCATTAGAATCCACAGTGTTCAATGCATGAACTAATTCATCATTTTCATTAGGTACCGAAGTAGTGTTCAAAACATTCACAGTCTTACAACTTACAGTGGAAATTATAATAAATAATATTATGTTCAACTTCTGCATCTTAAAAATTTCAAGGCATTTTGTGTACGGGACAGAAATTTTGTGTTGGATTCAAACAATGGATATAAATATATCGGGCGTTAACTTATCTCATTATTTATCAAGACGATTCTTAGGTGCATGTTATCATTTCAGATACATCAGCTGCAATCGCGATGATACAGACATATCATTTATAACTGTTCGAATAATAATAATAAATAATAAGCAATAAAAATTGGAATTTTAAAAAAAAAAACGTAGCAGATATTGTGGGTATATTTTTGACACACACACTATAAGAGAAAGTTATTGTTTAAACCAATATTAAGGGGCTGGGGAGCCCAGTCGGTTAGGCATTCGCCTAGCATGCGGACGGTCCCAGGTTCGGTTCCGGGCATCGCCAAAATAACTGATGCCGACCTATAAAACGGCCTGTGCAGCCAAAATGTCCGACGAATAATACCCCGTGTAGAGGGAGCGCACTCCTAAGTCCCAATGCTGCGTACGATGTCGCCCTTAACGCTTGCGTTGGGTGCCTACTCAGGTGTCGGCTCGTCACCTGACTGTGGTTCTAAATTACGATGCCCGTCGCCAATAGCCCTCGTGTGCCCTTTCTAGTGCGACGATAATTCAACCTAACCTTTTGTTTAAACCAATATTAATTGAAATGTAGCAAGAAAAAATACTTAAGATTTAAAACTATAGGAAATATGCAAATAAATATATATTTTCCATTTCTGTGCGTTTTTTTTATTTTAACTATTGTAGTTATAATACAGGAAACTCAAAAGTATTTTTTATTAAAATTTCAAAACCTTCCTAATATTTTAAACAAATACCAATTTTATTATTAGCCGAAACACTGGGAAACGCTAAGAATATTATATATAGTTGAATTGATTATTTGTTTAATAGTTTGTGGGTAACGGTAAACATTTCGTTGAAAGTGACCGTTAGTACTTTTTTTATATTTAAATGAGAAACATATTTTCGTGATATTTTATCCTATCTAACACGATTCTATTGACACGTAATTTTTTTAGAAACATATTTCCATAAGTCCTATTTTTTTTCCTCCGTCCAATCAATTAACTTTGGAGGTACATATAGCAACTTCGTTCACCGAAAACTGTAGCAAAAACGCAAAGAGACACAAATGATTTTATAAAATTTTATTTCCAAATTATGTTTAAGAGTATCATTTGTTACATGTTATTTGAATTTCAACAGATATTACTGCTAAACTTTCACTGGAACTGAAGTTGAGATTTTCAGTAGCTAGGTAGAAGTGACCCGAATAGGGGTGTGGAGCCTATGGTAAGGATCTCGATCGGGAAGGTCCCCGATCGAGTCCGCACCTCTGAGACCTCGGTATATGCGATATGCTCGTTAATCTGTTGGGTCTGAAAGTCCTGTAGTCGGATCATTGCGCAGTTTACCACGGGTACAGGTCCCTGGAGACTATTTCGTTCCCCTTCAGGGACATGTCTAAATTGATGATAGATTCGATGATAGACAGAATTCGTAAACGATTTTATTGGCCGGGGATGTACCGAAATGTTGTTAGATATGTAATGCATTTTCGGGATTGCCAAAGAAGAAAATCCGTCCCTCAACGACCACCTGGACGCCTAATCTCAATTCCTCCAGCTATCGCACCTTTCCATCGTATCGGAATCGATCTTCTAGGTAGATTTCCAAAATCTACTCATGGGAACAAGTGGATCATAGTCTGCACGGACTACTTAACAAGATATGCTGTCACAAAAGCCTTGCCGACCGCCGAAGAAGTAGCAAGGTTCCTGTTGAAAGAAATTGTTTTAAGACATGGAGCGCCAAGGGTAGTTATCACGGATCGTGGTGCCGTCTTCCAATCCAGACTTGTGTCCGCTCTCGTCAACTTGTGCAATGTAGATCATCGTATGACAACAGCGTATCATCCTCAAACAAATGGACTAACAGAGCGCTTCAACAAAACCTTAGCCGACATGTTTTCCATGTATGTCGATACCGAGCAGAAAAACTGGGACGAAATCCTGCCATTTGTAACATTTGCATATAATACCGCTAAACAAGAGACGACAGGACCCATTTCCATTTACTTCATAGTCGCGAAGCCGAAACGACGCTAGATACTATGTTGCCATTCTGTCCTGATGATGTGGATGATGATTATAGCAGACGAATAATTGCCAGAGCTGAAGAATCCAGACAGTTAGCACGAGTGCAAACTTTAAGAGCTCAAGAAAAAGACCACCAACGTTACGATTCCAAACACAGAATGGTATCATTATGCTCCCGGATATCTCGTATGGATCTATACGCCGGTAAGAAAAGTCGGTCTCTCAGAGAAGCTCTTAAGAAGATACTTTGGGCCCTATAAGGTGTTACGCCGTCTATCAGACGTGACCTATGAGGTGCAAGATTTCGACCCTGACTCCCGGAGAAGAAAACCAAAGGACGTTATCCACACGTATGAAACCATACCATGATCCGGATAAGCAGCTGGAAACAGAAGACAGACGAAGCCAGGAAGCTGTCCCTCCGAAAAGGAAAACAAGTCCGAAAGAGAATTACAAAGGACCCATGACACGTTCCGGGGCGAAAACCTGTGACAGCGGGACGCTGTCCTTTTGTTAGAGGGGAGCAATGCCGCATAAATGAAATCTGCCATCATGCCTCGATAGTCTAGTGGTAGGATGCTCACCTAGCACGCGGGAGGCCCGGGTTCGATTCCCAACCAGTTCGTGTAATATAGGGAAATCTTAAACTAAAAATATTACTTATTATTTGCCTGGAATCGAGATGGTTCTAGAACTTTCTTTAATATTCTATTTCGATTATTCTAGAATATTCTATGTAGCTATAAAACCTAGGTCCCACCAGTTAGTGGGCAGTTCTGCATTCTGTTGTCTACTGAATAAATTAGATTATTATTTCAAACCGTGTATTATTCCAATCTTCGTGACAACTTCGACAATCTTCGTTGCTTTAGAGTAGTTAGTATAGAGTTGCTTGAAAAAGTTCAGCATATAGCTACAAAAATGATTAAGGGTTCATCTGGTATCGATTATGATAACAGATTAAGATCTTTTTAAACATGTATTCCCTGGAAAATAGGATAACAAGGGGTGATTTAATTCAACTATTCAAATTCATAAAACAGGGAGACAATGATTAAGACCTATTACTTTTATGTATAGTGATAATTCAGAACCTTCCCCCCTGACCCCAGCCCATTTTTTGATAGGCGGACGGTTTCTTACCTTGCCTAGTATTCCTTTGAAATTCCATTTGATCATACCAACCGGATCTAAAACTTTGGTTAAGAAGTTTTTTCACCAACAAAAGTTGTTGGATGACTTTTGGAAAAGATGCAAGTTGGACTTTTAAAACTTTTAAACTTGGAGATGTTGTTCTGATTGGTGACAAGCGATGCCCAAGGAACATGTGGCCGATCGCAATGGTTGAAGAGGTCTGCTTCGGACGGAGACGGAAAGGTCCGATCATGCTTGATCAAGACTCCATCAGGCAAGCTCAGACGACCAATTCAACTTCTGTACAATATGGAACTTTCTGAAGATTGAAAAGTGATAAATATTTTGTTTGGACAATTTGCTTTCTTTTTTTTTCTTCATGAAAAGTGTTTTGTAAACTCACTTAAGTGGGGAGTGTTAATTCTTAAATGTTTTGCCTACCAATTTGTTCTAAATTTTAGGTACGTCACTGTTATTGAGTTTATGTTTAAAAGAAATCTCATGGTTATGCAAATTTTTGTTGAATTCTTATGTATATATAAAACCATCTCTGTAAGCCAGGAAGCAGGCGAGCTATTTTGTTAATAAATCGATGTTGAAGAGTGAATTTGGTGTGTCATTTAGGGGAGTTTCAAGAAGCCAGAGAGCTGTCTTTTACAGCATGTGAATACACTATATTTAAAGGGTAAAAGGGAAAATAATAAATCAGCCAAGTACAATTTTATTCAACAATTTTCAAGGGTTGACAATTTACAACTATCATACACACTACACTTTTTGATTTCTTCATAATATTACTGAATATCAACGCTGACCAAAAGCTTGCTTTACATACTTGCACACAAAAAATTCAATATTACATTCATACTTGCGAATGGAAAAATTAAAAGAATACATTTCATATGTTAAACTAAAAGCAAATATTAAAAATAGGAATATTTGTTGAAAATTTATTTTATATTTAACAGATAATGACGACAAGATAAAAGAAATAATTATTAAAAGCAAATAGCAGATTTCAAATTAAATACTGCAATATGGAATAAGCTACTTTATAATCAAATTATAAAATCAAAAAGCTTATGCTTTTTCAATCGTAGCACTAATGTAATAAGTAGACATAAGATTATTTTTTTCATTTTCAACAAACTACCAAAATTTTTTTCTCCATAATTAAATAAATTTTTTTTTGAACATTTCCCTATTATGTAATATATTGTAAACTATTTTTAAAATTGACTATGTTATATTTAATAATCAGCAATAGCGAAATAATTTATTAGTATTTATGTTGAGCAATTTAAGCTCCACTACAACATTTTATCACAAAATTCTACACTATTAGTGCGATTGTGTACATGTTTGTTTGAAATCTAGCTCGTAAGAACTACAAAACGTAGAGATACGAGAAAGATGTCAAAATAACCAAAACAGAACAGGGAATTTATTACACTACTAAAGTTTCTGTATATTTAAGTGAAAATTCCGATTTTTTTAAAGGTTTTGTTTAATATGAAAAGTTTTCTAGCGCCTGTTATTTATAATATATAATTATAATTTTAGTCACAATGATAATTTATTTATACTGATAATTTAGATAAATAACTAATGTAATACTTGTATTTGCACAATATAATTTTTTTAACTTATCTCGCATCAAAATAAAAAAGTTGGAAAATTCTTGAACTCCATAGCAGAATATAAATAGACAATCATACAAATTAACTTTTATATTATCTTCTCTCTTTAGTTTAAAAACCAATAAAATTTTTCCAAAACATCGACATATCATTACAACGATTTAATAATCAATTTGCATTAAACTTTAAGAATACAACAAAACAATGAGTAAACGAACTACAGCACTCTCGATTGCTAAAATGCAGACACAAAGCACAAAAAGTTAAAAAGTATGAATGGATAACTCCTAAAATCTTAGACCAGACATTTATAACAAAAAGGCTCGGGTCACTTATATACCGCAAGCATAGGCGTAACACAACATTTTATGACTTAGACTCTAACGCAAATGTTTTAGGATGATATCCAGTCTTTTCTTGCCCTGTATTATATTATTCAGCCCTCTATGATACATTTTACCTACCACAATATCGTGAACAAATATTGCTTCAAAAATATTAATTTTTTTAACTAGCCACAATAAGTTGGCCACACATATAGTTTGTTTGCTGCATTTCAATTTGCTAGCACAAATCTCGCCAAACAGAAAATAGGGCCACAATACACAGTTGAAGGTTAGCAATGGAAATAATCTATTTGGCGGAGGTTATACATTTTTGGCGACTTTATCACTTGAACCAGTAAAATGGAAAAACACTGTTTTTAGTACAATTATTTAAAAGTTGTTAAATAGTTTTAAGACTGTTCTGCACTGCCTGTTGAAAACTATTAATATTTTTTTAATGTCATCAAATTTGATTATTTAATTACAACTAAACGTATTGTGGCTAGTAACAAATTTCATTTCTTTGAAAGAATATCCCTACACCATGCTGTTCAGTAAAATGTAACACTTTTGGATGGTAAAAAAAAGACTTGATCATCCTTGATAATCTACAATTCTCGAAAAAAAAAAAGGCTAATCCAGAGTTTTTGGTAAGCAGTTTCTTTTTATCGCACTGATGAAGTATACACATGTTACAGTGAAAGTGACACAGATGCAATTATTTACAGATTTACCCGAGTTCTCAAACAAAACAATTAAAATTAGGTTTCATGTCTAAAACCATACTTGGTTCTTAAGGTTAGGGGGTATTGTTAAAAATTTTTTTTCGTAAATCAAGTCAACATGTTTACAAATTATAGTTAAAAAATTACAATTACTTGTAAAAAGTTATGGTTGCTTCTACCAACATTCATTTATAATTCTATTCATAATTTGCTGTTTACAACAAACACCTTTTCATTGGATTCAAACTTGATTCAGATTTTTATTTTTTACTTGAAAATTTATTATTAACATTTAAAAAATATTTTCTAAATATTTTAGTAGACATAAACACATTGCAATACACATATTTTTACAAATTTAAAAGTGTTAAAACAGTTTCTTGGACAAGTTCACATTGATACCTTAAAATAAGGTAAGACAATTTTAATATAACTTCGAAATTTCAAGCCAAAGATAACTCGTCTTCTCATTAAAACTGAAAACCAGCCAACTTTAATAATAATATCAACTAATTTATATTATATGACAATCTTACTTATCATACATTAAACTTCAAAAGGCTTCAACATAAAGCCTTAAAAAATACAAGGAACAATGACAGTTATTTCAGTGACATCACAACCTGACAATAACTTAATACAAGGAGTGAATTGCCTAACCACAACAATGTGTCCTATACAAATCGTGGTTCTCGGTTTGGCGACAACTTATCACTTCCACGACTATTTTGAGAGTCACCCATTTGTCCCTCTACCGAATAGTTTGTCAAGGAGGAAGTCGAAGATGATTCCACATACCTCCGGTTAGTCATAGTCGCCGATGCTAGTTGCTGGCGACTAGTAACCGTAGACAGTCCATCTAGTCTGTCAGTCAATGTGGACGATCCAAGATCACGACGGCTAGTCAAAATTGATGATCCTAGGTCATGACGGCTAGTCATAGATGAAGAACTAGTTTCATGTCGGCTAGCCATAGTTGAAAGACCAAGGTCCTGCCGGTTATTTGGCAAGGGAACCTGATCATGCCGGCTAGTCATAGTAGAAGAACCATGTTCAGGATGGCTAGTCAGAGTAGAAGAAACACGGTCAGGAAGGCTAGTCATAGTCGAAGAACCAAGGTCATGCCTGCTAGTCGTAGTTGATGAACTAAGGTCGTGCCTGCTAGTTGTAGTTGATGCACTAAGATCTTGAGAGTCAATGAGGGTTGCACTGCGGGGTGGGATCGTGTCGATATTTTGTAACATGTGTTTGACGGAGAATATCTCCGTTCTTCTTTTAGAGTCCTCCAGGGAATTCTCTACTTTGACAGAGTGGTATGTCACTCCATCGATTGTGTCGCGGTGATGGGATGATGCCTCAGATGGATGGTTAGATGTACGGTCAGTCCTCATAGAGTAGATGATTTCTGAATTATTGCTGTAAAAATAGAGCAAAGTGAGATATGGGGCATGGTAATTATTATAAGAAAAGTTAATATAAACTTTCATGTAGGTTTCCCAGTTTAAAACATTGCTGCAACATCACACATTTAAATTTTAAAAATTATTCATTAAAAGTATTTCAAAGAACTTAGCAGCTAGATTATTGGCTTTGAATTGTCCCCAGGTTTTCCAGACGTATTCTCTAGCTTTATAGATTTCAGCCATTTTAAATACAGTCAAATCTCGAGATAACTTCGATAACTCGAACTTCGGATAAGTTGAATATTTTTTAGGGTCCCCTGGAACTTCGAGTTATCGAGGTTTGACTGTAAATGCTGAATGCATATCATGCAAGTAAGCTTTATTTCATTCAATTAATGGTAAGAATGTAAATTTTTACAGTTCATCCTTAGATAGATATTGCAAAACAACAGCAGCATGATAAATAAAAAAAACAAATGAAAGTAAGAGTTTCCTACCTTGGTTTTTCTCTTGCAAAATGTGTATCTGCTGTGGTAATTGCTTGAGGCAGACTAGATCCCCTTGGACGAACAGCCACACCTAGAAGAACACAACACAGTTACTTACACTTTTTGTCTGCACATTTCTGGCTAATTTTTATGAAGTTCTAGAATTGGTTTAATGTTTATAGCTACACAAGACTATTGGCTAACATAAGGGCGGGAATATTTGTTAACTAACACTTTCATACATAAATCCTTATCCTAAAGAACCTTTCCCACTGGAAAAATGTATATCTCTCTAAATGTAAAAATGTAATGGGGGATATAGCAGAACTGCCTGTGTAGCTCAGCCATTATGGAGGCAGTACTTAATTTGAAACCACCATGAAAATTTTTTAATATACTTCACTACTAACCTTAAAAAGCAACAAAAACCACCTTAGCAATAAATTGTTAAGTGACAATTTATTCTGAATACCGAGAACATTCCAGTAGGTCTACCTTTATCCCTTTGTATCTGAAACGGAAGCAGGCTGAGGAAGTTAAAAGAATTGCCGACGTAGCTCAGCCATTACAGAGACAGAAAGCAGGGCTTATTCCAAACCATATTTTGCCAAGAATTCGAAATAAATGGTCGCTAGTCGCAAAATGCGACCAAATCCTTCCATTTAGCGATTTCAAAATAAATTTAATCATAGTTATCGCTGCTAGTTATTTTTAATGTCGCTTTCAACTTTTTATTTTAAGGTGGTTTCCAAAAATCTTGCCAAAAATAATCACCTTAAAATCACGATACTCTGGCAATCATAATTTATGATTAATAAAGTTTTGGGGAACACCAGCTCTTATGAAATTAAGAAATTCTGGCGATTCTATATGTGTGCAACTAACGCCATTTCAAAAATAACAGTGTAAAATGCTGAGTTTGTAAATAAAATTTATAAAACTAGCATTTTTTTCCATGAACATTTTTCTCAAAAATACTCCCAAATAATGTGGATTTGCTCCTATTTTTTTAAAAATTAGTAGCATAGATTTCTCCAAAATATTTTCATCTGATTTCCAACATTGATTTCTCCATGTGGCACCTGGATACTAATTCCTTCCGATACCAATTGCATTACTTGCATACAATCATGCTGCGTCCCTGGAATTGTTGACTTGGGAACACTTATGTCAACATGATGCAAGATACTGTTCGATTTAACTAGCAAAAGAAACCTTCAAACATGTTCAGTTTAAAACATCTTTTTTTTGCAAGTTCATAGAAAATAAACTTATTGGTGCAAACAGTAAAGTAAGACCATATCATTAACCAGAATGTTGCTATATAACAGAAACCCACTATCTTTGGAAGGCTGATAAAACCCAAAAGTAGCTACCTTTCAAAACACATTAATAAGATCAATGCCGCATTACTAAAATGATAAAAGTGGTTTTCCTTTCATTTAAAATCTATTCAAAAACATAACTTTTAGCCTGTCATTTCCTATGGCAGAACTCACACAACCAAATCAAGCCAATAGGTAACCTTCCAACAAAACACTGCAACTTCTTCCAAGAAGAGTTGAAAAAAAAACACACGCTGGGAAGCTGAAGAGGAACACACGACACGCTGATCACAATTTTGACAAATTCAACATTGTTGATAATTTTCAATTTTAAGATGAATATTTTCGTCGGGATATTTGGAAACCACCTTAAGAGAAACTTGATAATGGCATTTTAAAAAACTAGTCGCTATAACTGCGACTTTATTTTAAAGTATCAAAATTGTAGGATTTGGTTGCATTTTGCAACAAGCAACTTATTTCAAACCCTGCAGGCAGGGGCAAGTCAAACAACTGCCTCACAACAACGTCGCCATCACAGAGTTGAGTTGAATTAGCCTCACACTAGAGCTACAATCAACTAAGTAGGCATCCAATGCAACTTTTTAAGAGTGACATTGGACTAAGCCTACTTACCTTAGAGCATACTTAGCGTGCACTCCTACACAGAGAATTATTTATCAGACATTTTGGACACACAGTACTGTTTATAGCTTGGTGGTTATTTTAGCAATGCCCAGGTCTGAACCCGGAACCTTTCGAATGCAAGACTAGTTCGTACCTTGCCAATTAGGCTCCCCAGCCCCCACCATCACAGAGTCAGACCTTATTCCAAATTATATTTCCCCACCAACTCTATTACCTAATAATATCACCCAAATCTACCTTGCAAAGCAACACTTGACCCAGAATCCCTGCGACATTCCACCAGATCCCCCTCCGTCAAGAACATAAACACATTGCAGTACACATATTTTTACAAATTTAAAAGTGTTAAAACAGTTTCTTAGACAAGTTCACATTGATACCTTAAAATAAGGTAAGACAATTTTAATATAACTTCGAAATTTCAAGCCAAAGATAACTCGTCTTCTCATTAAAACTGAAAAACAGCCAACTTTAATAATGATATCAACTAATGATAATAATAACAACCTTGGGCAGGCGGGGGAGGGGTCCCCATGAACGGCGGAGGGAGGTCAAAGAACTGCCTTCTCAACCCACCATCATAAAGACAGAAAGCAGACCTTATTCCCAGCCACATTTTTCCCACTAACACTATTACCTAAGAATACCAACACAAGCCTACCTTGCAAAGCAACACTTGACTCCGAATCCCTGCGACATTCCACCAGATCCCCCTCCGTCAATTTTTCTCCCTCCAAAACCATGGGCAGGCGGGGGAGGGGTCCCCATGGAGGGCGGAGGGAGGTCAAAGAACTGCCTTCCCAACCCACCATCATAAAGACAGAAAGCAGACCTTATTCCCAGCCACATTTTTCCCACTAACACTATTACCTAAGAATACCAACACAAGCCTACCTTGCAAAGCAACACTTGACTCCGAATCCCTGCGACATTCCACCAGATCCCCCTCCGTCAATTTTTCTCCCTCCAAACCTTGGGCAGGAGGGGGAGGGGTCCCCATGGAGGGCGGAGGGAGGTCAAAGAACTGCCTTCGCAACCCACCATCATAAAGACAGAAAGCAGACCTTATTCCCAGCCACATTTTTCCCACTAACACTATTACCTAAGAATACCAACACAAGCCTACCTTGCAAAGCAACACTTGACTCCGAATCCCTGCGACATTCCACCAGATCCCCTTCCGTCAATTTTTCTCCCTCCAAACCTTGGGCAGGCGGAGGAGGGGTCCCCATGGAGGGCGGAGGAAGGTCAAAGAACTGCCTCCGCAGCTCGGCCATCACGGAGGCGGAAGAGGCCGAGGCTCGCATCAGCTGTGATGGGCTCTTCTGGCCTGCAAGGGTCACTACTGCGGTTGAGGTGTAGAGGTTGCCTGGGGAAGGGGAAGATTTATATGGAAACAGAGTCGAGTTTTGCTTGTAAAAACAGTGATTTTAACAACGAATTTAGTAGTACTTTAAATAAATATGTGTAACTGTGAACTAATTTTGTTTTTAAATTGGCCATGGATCTACTTGGTATGTCCTACTTATAATATCTTTTCTTCGTGTATAAATTTTTTTTTCTCAACCTTACCAATACAAAAGGTGTTTCAATAACTTATTCAAGCAAGAATCATTGACTGCTTTAATGAATATAAAATTCGGAAGTAAAGGTTGCTCAGTAAAAATACGGCCCAACAGAAAAATAAAATTTAAATGTTTTAAGGTAATATTTATTAAATAAATACAAGCTGAAAAAGTGATGCGTTACTCCAATCAATGCACTTTTACATCAGGTATAGAATTCCCACAAGATGTTTACCTGGATCGCCCTGAGTTGTTGGATCTCCAACTCCAGTGGGACTTGTTGAAGCTGCGGAGGAAACTCCAGATGACTCCGACTGCGATTTCCTCTCGGCTCCATGGAGGAAGCTTGGGTTGAGTTGCAGGCTTCCTGGGGCACTTTTCCTAGGGGGAGCCACTGGGAATGTGCTCCAAGAGGGACATGTTTCTGTTCAAGAAATAGAAGTATTTATAAATGTTTGGCATAAAGATCCAACTTGCTATGTGTTTAATCCATTAACGCCGACTTGCAACAAAATTTTCCAAGCAAAAACTAGCTTTCTGCTCAAGTTTATCTAAATAAAAAATATATAAGGGACATGAAGGCCGTAGGCCTAAACAATTTACGTAGGATAAATTAAGTTGCACAAAAAACGAATTTGAGGAACTTAAGGTTGGTTGGTTTCCATTTTACAACCAGGAAGCTTTCTTTTTGTTCTCCTTAAAACAAACCGCAAGTTTTATTGTTTATTTATGAGTAATGCATTGTTTAAAGTATTTTTTTTATTCAAATATATGAATAAACAGTTTTATTTAATTGAGATTGAACTAATTTTACTTAATTTAGGGCAATATATCCATAAAGCAAGAACCCTTCATTGGAAATAGTAATCCAAAACTCAAACCGTAATCCGATTCGTTTTTTCTGCATTTTAATTTTTAGAAGCAAGCTAAAATGTTGGCATATTCCATAATTAAGTATTTGCCTACGTGTTTTAGGTGAACCCTCTATTTTACATACTTTATTAAATGAACATATATGTTTTTCCAAAGGTCATAGTAACCTTACAATACAAACTTTATGCAGTGAAATGTGCACTGTTATGTTTCTTGGTGTACACAGTTTGTTACTATTCCTTTTTAAATGTTTTTTGCATGTCTAATTCTCTTTCTCTGGTGGCCTGTAACTAACTTTAAAGAATTCTTTTGACTTACCCCTTAAAAATATTCTAACACTGAGTTTGGTTCGGCATAAATGGCAGACTGGAGCCTCATGTGGGTTATTGATGAGTTTTCATAAGTTCAAACCACAATCAAGAGCCGTTTAGAAGGATTGTGAAGATTTTTAAGGATCGAAAGATTTTTTAATTGAAAGTCAGTTTGTAGTTACCAGGGTTCGAAATTAATGGTTGCAAGTCACAAAATATAACCATACATGTCATTTTTGCGACTAAAAAATAAATTAGTAGCAGTTATCACAAGTTTTTATAAACCATTTACTAACTTTTCTTTATCATGCGTTGGAGACAAGCCATTTTATTGTATTTAATTTTATTATGTATTTTAATGCGACAGATTTGTGCACGTGATTTAGATTTGTACATTTAGAAATTGTCTCGTTTTTCACGTTCACGCGACATTCGTTAGTTAAAGTTTTAGGAAATATCTTTAGAATTCGCTTGTAGCGATACTTTTTGGTGTAACGGTATTTTTTTTGTGCCGGCTGTTTCATCTATCTTAAAGAAATAAAGCTAACTATTGAGTTTTTCTGTGAAACGAACTGTTTTGCTGTACATCGTACTTCATCATGGTTTCCAACGATCTCGCCAAAAATAGTTCCCTAATCTTCAACAATTGTCAAATCATCGTTGCAATCAGAAAAATAAAATCGGCAGACCTAAAATCCCACAGCTCCGGCTATCTAAAAATTACCAAACATCAACGAATTTTAAAAAATCCCCAAATTACAGCGATTGTAAAATCGCAAAGTTATGGAGATAGTCAAATTTGAAACCCTGGCGATCCCACAACTTCAACTCGGACGACCTGAATATCCCAAAACTCTGGTTATAGTAAATTGTGATTTCTTAAATTTCGGAACTCTAGTCATCTTAAAATTGCGAAACCCGAGTGATCTTAAAATCTCTCAGTTAGGCACACTCCAAGGTTTGTAGATAATTTTTTTCTTCATTTTTTTAAAATGCTCCTAGGTAAGGTGCATTTGCACCTTGTATTTTTAATAAATAGCACAGATTGCTCCTACATTTCTTTATCCAATTTTAAACACTGGCAATTTTAGTCCTCCATCACTTCATGCCATCTATGACGTGTGTTTTAGACGAGTCCAAACTATCACTCGTAAAACGAAAAGGAGTAAGGAAGATTTTTGTTTGAGCCAGAGCTACTATATTTGGCGATTATTGCTTTTGCAGGTACATATTTAAGGTTTAGAAACAGTTTCTCAATTGAAAGGCAGTTTGAACTTGCTTGGGTTCACTATTATGCATAGCTATATTTTAACTTGTAGCGTTCCCCGAAGTGAAACTGAATATGCTAAATACATACTACAGATGCAAATATATTGACGATCAAATCAAAATCGAAAAGAAATTGATTGTGCACGTGCAATTAAGGACAACCATCACCAATTAACTATAGTCCTCCTTTCACTAATAACCCAAGTGTAGTTTTAGTATGACACATTATTTCCAAACAAACTAACCCCAACAATCCCCTAGGCTAGCCAAACACCATGGGATTGGCAACCTGATTAGGTTCTCTACTTTTTTTACAAAGTATATTACCTCAATCAAAAATATTTGGGATGCTAAGAAGTGACAGGCGGACTATACCTTGTGCTGCCTCAGATGCCGATTCGTCATCCGTTGACCTAAGCAGCGAGGAACAGTGGCTCGCTTCCGAGACTGCAGGTGATGAAGATAAGGAAGATCGAGGGTCGAGGATACCCTTACAGGGCTTCAGCAAACCCTCAGGTTTGGGATTGTCGGCCGGCGACTTCTTGAAAGGTTCATGTTCTGAGGGTAGAAGGATTTCTGGATAGTCGTCGTCAGAGAGGATTGTTGAATAGAGGAGGTCGTCTGAAATAAAGAGACATGGAAGTGTTTAGATAATATAACTAAACACTAGAGCTATACCTGGGTTATTGAGAAGGGGGAAATTTGTAAGACTTTCAAGAAGTGTTAAGATGTTTAGAGATTTCCTTCGTATACAGCGTGCATCCTCAATTCGATCATCAACTACCAGGACATATGCAAAGTATGTCCTCTCAATTCGATCATCAAGGACCAAGATGTACATTAAGTATGTTGTCCATTCAACAGTAAACAGTTGCATCAACATTTTACTAAACTGGTCTATAGACTTGTACTCGAGAAATTGATCGAGGGAGTGAAGCCGTTAAGGTCAATTTATCGAATTTTAAGCTAAATTGGTGAAATAAATCTGGTTAAGTTGTATTAACTGTCGTGGTGTCATAATTTTTTTTTTGAATTTAGCTCATTTTTTAAAGCTATATTGGCTTCTTTTTGAAATATTAGCTATAAAAAAACTGCCTATAATATGTTACCTGAAGAATGGGTAACATCAGAATTATGATGAGACTCTTGTTCCTGGGCTTTTCCCGTCGGCAAATACCCAGGAATCGGATAATCGTCCAAATCGGGTATTCCGTCTCTACGGTGGTCAACTTCTATATATCTAGACTCCTCAAGGTCACTAGCTTGGCTTGATGCAGATACTGTGCGACTCAACGATTGCTTTCCAGCTAAGAATGAAAAAAATATTTTTAGCTTTAAAATGTCTTAGATATTAGTATTAAACTTATAAAAAACAAAACTCATAGTTCGAAGTATTTGTTTTATTGATTAAAAAAGAAATACCTATTTTAGTTTATTATAGTAAGTATTTTTACGAACAGATTTTTATATAGTGTGTCTCAAAAGTTTAGACAAAAAACATTTTGAGTCACAAAATTTCACTGAAAAGGTTTATTTAAAAAAAATTTTGGTAGTATGGATGAGGCAAGTATATATAATTAAAAATAGCATTAATCACAAAGAAATCAACCAATAATAAATATTAATTGAATTAATTGTAAAAAGTTACCAAAAAATCTGTCTCATAAATATAGACAAAATCGATTAAATGTCATTTAATGATCTAATTTCGCATTTTTTTGGCTAGAATTCTATTTCTGTTTGATATGATGAATTAAAAAACACATTTTACCGTTGAATTTTAACCATTTTGTACCATTCCTGGTCCAATTACATACCAACAGCCAATATAGCCGTTTTAGCTTTTTTAAGGGTAAATATTGCTGGCGATTTGGGTAATACATATCCTAATTAAATGTAAATAACGAATATATGCCTAAAAAAATAGTACCGATAAGTTTTGCCACCGATTCGTGCATTTGAAGACATGTAATGACGCATTTTCTGGCAAAAAACGGCATTTTTGAAAATTTAAAATATCCCAAAAGACCAAAAAATGGTCTGTTGTGCACTTTAACACGATGTAGTTTGCCTCTCCTTCAAAAAAGCCAAAAAAGTCCAAAATTTTAACCCAAAACCACCCCCATAAGATTCGATATTTCTCCTCAAATTTGCTTTTCTCGAGTTTGAAAACACCGGTTTTTTCAAACCGGTGAAAAAGAATCGGTTTAACCGATATGCAAAAAACCGGTGAAAGGATACTCAAAAACCGGTTTCAAAAACCGAATTTTTTAAAAACATGAATGAATGCACACGTTTTCGGCTGCCTATTTCTTGCCTCCTTCAGGAGCTTTAATACAGCCAATTACGCCTCGTAATTTAGAACCCAGTCAAGTGACGAGGACGACACCTGAGCGGGCACCCAACGGAACTTAGAGCGACAACGTGCGCTAACGCAGTCGGGTTTAGTTTAAATATGAATTATCGTCGCACTAGAGCTACACCAGCGCTATTAGCGACGGGCATTGTATTTTAGAACCACAGTCAAGTGACGAGACGGTACCTGAGTAGGCACCCAACGCAACCGTTAAATTGATTGAATGTTTGAATATTAAGAATTTCGTTCCTCGAATATTACAAATCTAACTTCGAAATGTGTGAAGTTAAATAGTGCGATAAATATTTTTAGGCCAATATCCCTCGTGTAGAACGGGGTGGGGAGCCCAGTCGGTTGGGCATTCGCCTAGTATGCGGAAGGTCCCAGGTTCGTGTCCGGGCATCGCCAAAATAACTGCCGAACTATAAACGGCCCGTGCAGCCAAAATCTCCGACGAATAATACCCCGTGTGGAGGCAGTGCACATTAAATATCCTTCAAAGTCTTAACGCTGCGTACGATGCCGCTCTTAACGGTTGCGTTGGGTGCCTACTCAGGTGCCGGCTCGTCACTTGACTGTGGTTCTAAAATTCGACGCCCGTCGCCAATAGCCCTGGTGTAGTTCAAACTAGACTAAAATTCAAACTAGACTAAATATAAATCTTAATTGCCAAAACTATTTCGGATTGCCGAAATCTTCCTCGTCACTGGACCAGGGTTCTAAATTACGAGGCGTAATTAGCTGTAAATAAGGCTAGAAATAAGCGGGGCCGGAAACGACTACATTAGATATTAGATTACAAAATTTTCGGATTTCCACGGGAGGGTTGGTTGACTTTGCATAACATCACACAACAGAGTAACTTTTCATGACAGTGGTTATGCTTCTTTACAACCAAGATCAGTATTACTATAATTAAACATTCTTCGAGCAAATCAAGAGTGATAGTGTATTAAGAACTGTGGGGACTTTTACGCCTAACCTTTTCCCTAATCACGAGGCGTTTCCTCGTAATTTGTGCCTAAAAATATTTATCGCACTATTTAACTTCACACATTTCGAAGTTAGATTTGTAATATTCGAGGAACGAAATTCTTAATATTCAAATATTCAATCAATTTAACGGTTGCGTTGGGTGCCTACTCAAGTGTCGTCCTCGTCACTTGACTAGGTTCTAAATTACGAGGCGATATTGACTGTGTTAAAGCTTCTGAAGGAGGCAAGAAATAGACAGCCGAAAACGTGTGCATTCATTCATGTTTTTAAAAAATCGGTTTTTGAGTATCCTTACACCGGTTTTTTTCTTATCGGTTAAACTGATTCTTTTTCACCGGTTTGAAAAAAACCGGTGTTTCCAAACTCGAGAAAAGCAAATTTGAGAAGAAATATCGAATCTTATGGGGGTGGTTTTGGGTTAAAATTTGGGACTTTTTTGGCTTTTTTGAAGGAGAGGCAAACTCTACATCGTGTTAAGGTGCACAACAGACCATTTTTTGGTCTTTTTGGATATTTTAAATTTCAAAAATGCCGTTTTTTACCAGAAAATGCGTCATTACATGTCTTCAAATGCACGAATCGGTGGCAAAAACTTATCGGTACTATTTTTTTAGGCATATATTCGTTATTTACATTTAATTAGGATATGTATTACGCAAATCGCTAACAATATTTACCCTTAAAAAAGCTAAAACGGCTATATTGGCTGTTGGTATGTAATTGGACCAGGAATGGTACAAAATGGTCAAAATTCAACGGTAAAATGTGTTTTTTAATTCATCATATCAAACTAAATAGAATTCTAGCCAAAAAAATGCGAAATTAGATCATTAAATGACATTTAATCGATTTTGTCTATATTTATGAGACAGATGGTAGAGAGACATGAGATTTTTGGTAACTTTTTACAATTAATTCAATTAATATTTATTATTGGTTGATTTCTTTGTGATTCATGCTATTTTTAATTATATATACTTGCCTCATCCATACTACCAAAAAATTTTTTAAATAAACCTTTTCAGTGAAATTTTGTGACTCAAAATGTTTTTTGTCTAAACTTTTGAGACACACTATATAATATAGGATAAATGTAGGCGACTTACAGGTCTCTATAATCTCGCTTTTCGAAATTGGTTAAACTATTTATTAAAATTTTCAAAAAATAATTTTACACAAAATACTCTTCCAATTCCAAAAAGTGGGATTATAGAGATCTTTAAGTCAGCTACATTCACCATATAAAAAATTAAAACTATTAGTAAAAATATTCAATATAGCCAGAGAAATGTGGCTTAGAAAATAATTATTTCATGTTGGATTAACACAGAGGCACTTTGATTTGGAAACCCACGGTTGATCGGGTTCATTCGCCCTTAAGGGGGAATGGGCGTGCTCGACCGGGGGTCTCCAAAGCAAAGTGTGTCAGTGTTAATCCTATGGAGAAAAAATATTTTCTCTGCCACATTTCTTTGGCTGTATTGAATATTTTTACAAGCTGATTTTTTTATGTGATAAATGTAGCTGACTTACAGGTCCCGACCTTCCTACTTTTTGAAATTGGTTCGAATATAATTTTTAATTTTCAATAAATAATTTTACACAAAATATTCGAAGCAATTTCAAAAAGTGGGAAGATAGAGAACTGTAAGTTATCTACATTTATTATTTAAAAAGAACCGTTTGTAAAAATATTCAATACAGCCGGAGAAATGTGGCAGAGAAAATAGTTTTTTGGCCATTGGATTAACACTGAGGCACTTGAGTTTGGAGACCCGCAGTCCAGCGCGCCCATTCCCCCTTAACGAAGAAATTTTCAAATACCAACAACTACTTACCTCTGTACCTCACCGACTTTGCCTTCGCTTTGTGTGAGCAAGCATCATCTTTCTGACTAGAGGTAGATTTTGGGGGTGGCCCAAATATGTCATAGGCATGGGTGATCAGCATCTCAATCACCCTGGTCTGATGTACAGTGTCGATCAGCGAACTCAAAGAGGCACTCCCCTCGCTGAAAAGAAAAGGGTTTGTTTCATGTCGTGGATGGCAACAGCTACAACGGTTAGTTTTCATTTTTTGTCTGGAATTACTTTTGTTTAAATGTTCGAAAATGGGTTTTCTAAGAATATTTTACTTATTAACTGTTTTAAATGCTAACTTCTTGCTGTGCTGATGGTTGGTAAAAACATTTGTTAAAGAAAACTCTCATAGAAAGAAAAGTTTCTTTTCAACTACATCGGCCATTTTGAGAGTGAAACCAAAACAACCAATGAAATTGCAGTACGGAGAAACATGAAAACAAGAGTTATATATATCGTCTGAAACATTCCCATTATGGTTTACATATTTTTAAATATTTTATTGGCATTAGTTGAATTAATGTTGCATAGAGTTACACAAGGGAGTTTCTCACTTTTGGAATGACAGAGGTTTCAGATTATTGGATTGCAGATTTTTGCAATTTTAGAATCACAAAAGAATTTGGCATTTTTCACGTCAGTTAAGATTTGAAATTTTAATATGATTACTTTCAGTGAGATCATTGGAAACCCCCAACTTTAAAGCTCTACAGGGTGTATTTATTTTATTGATTGAAAATGAAACATCTATTTTAGCTTTGTACAGTAAAATCGAAGGATGTTGCATTGCCGATTTTATAATTTTAAAATATCTCGAACTTAAGGCGAATTCTGCCTTTCAAGCTAATAGGCAACTTTATATCTGAATAAAACAAGACTAAACTTTAATCTAAAATAAAGGGAATACATTGTTACAAAATCAATGTGACTTGAAAAAAAATCTTGATATTGACGATTCAAAAAATTAGAGCTGATAAACGAAACTAAATTTAGCATTGAAGTCACAAAATTGAAGAATTTGGTCAAATTTTTACAACCAGCGACCTTTAATCTTAAAACCCTGGAGTTCACCTTAACAATGTTTTGAAATACTAACCTTGTCCTTAATAGTGTGGGTCCAAAGACAATTCCCAAGTTGCTTGGTGGCATGTTGTTGTGATTTGAATGTTCAGATACCCTGCAACACAAGGGGTGGCTATAGCACATGTTTTATTTTAATTCACTTTAAACTATATTTACTAATAAATAGTAAATAAATTTAAATAATAATACTGTGCACTTAAATCATCAAAGGTTAACGAATGGTGGTTGAAAACTACGCAACTTTTTTCATTCAAATATAGTTTATACTTTAATCCATATCTTAAGAGTTGAAGTTTTACTCACAATCTCAAAGTTCAATTGGTATTTGATTTTAAGTTTATTCCATAGGCTAAGAGAACAACAGAAAATGGGTAATAATGTAAACAAATTGAAAAAGAAAAGTTTAGTTAAGGATTAAGAATAACAGTGCGATTGAAAACTTAAGTTTTCTTCACGATTCAGGCAAAAATAAATTATTTTATTTAATAAGAAAATTTCTTGGAAAAAAAATGAATTTAAAGCAAATTAACAAAAAAATCTCATTCTTTTCACTTTAAAATAATTTAAAAGCACAAGTAAAATATGCAATGTAAACAAAAAGTTCTGATTAGGGGAAATTACAAAAGAGGTTTTAAAGATTTTTGGGGAGTCAAAAAGTTCTCCTAAGACTGTGCAGGGCTGTTATATTTGGCTCTCTTCTGATCTCAAATGAAGAGTACAGGGGAAAAAACGCTTAATTTCGTAGAAAACTTTCCTCATCAGGCATAGCGAGTAATCGCCTAAACTGGTGTAAAGAAACCAGTTTATCACTTTCTTATGCATCTTCTCTCACTGCAACCCTGAAATTCAGTTCCGTGTTTTATTCAAAAGACTGTGTTCATCATCATGTTAAGCTTTAAAAATAAAGTACGATTGATTGAAAATCACGAATTTTTCTAAAACAATCAAGAGAAATTTTAAGATTTGCAAATTCATTGAAAAGTCCTAAACCACGACTTTTCTACCTACCGAGCCTTGGATTATAGCGATGCACGATTCCGACGCTTGGACCAAGCGAAGAAGAAAAAAAAAAAAAAGAGAAACCGGTTTCCTGCCCTCAATGTCCGCCAAGCAGACACAATTACGGGACGAATCCTAATAAATCAAGCGGTTCTTCCCCTGTACTCTTCAAATGAGATTTTTCAAAATTTGTACTTTCATTGAAAGGGTAATACGATACGTCTTGGTATTCGGATAGCCATTTCCAGAACATTTTTAGTTTCAAATAGACAAAGACTCGGTTACCTATGCAAGTGATGCATGAGACATTTGAGAGTAGAAGAGTGAATAGAGGGGAGGCGTTGGACAAGTTTTCTCAAATCTTCGACAACGTCTTCGTTCGAAGAGTCCTCGGCTTTTTGGGATGGGAAATCCTATTAAATAAGAAAAAAAACCTTTATTATATGATAGTTCCTTGAATTTCAAGTCAGTAATACATCCAAAAATTATATATATTTTTTTAATTAATGATTGATACAATCACTATACGAAAGTACATTCCAAGCATCATACTTAACTTTTGCTACATTGAAAAAAAAGCAACTTTAAATAGAATTTGTTGCTTAATAATTTATTTATTATTCCACAGGAAATGATTCAATACAAGAATATTACTGCTAAAAACTTAAAATTTAGGCCGGCGTATTATTATAATAAATTAAAAACTAAGTTAGAAGTTCCACTCGGAATGTAATCTTTTGAAAACGTGAAAGGAAACGATGATTGAATGAACTTACTTTTGCTACTTTGATAAAATCAGGATACAATCGGTAGGTAAGTAAAGGCTCAGGGAGCTGAAAAACAAATTATTTCTATATTTATTAATAATTGATAAAGATTTTGTACATAAATAAGAAGATTGTTTTAACATACATAAAAAAAGTTCCAAAATATTGCTAAATTTAAATGAGAAAGTAATTAAAAACATATTTTGCCAAAGAAAATTCATCTCGTAGCATATTCTATTTCCAGATATAGTACCACTTTTACAGGCAGCCAATCTTTAAAGTGTGAATCTCCACAACGTTTTAACAGTCAAAAGAAAATGTATCAACATTTGAAATTAAATCTGTAAAACGACAAGATGAAGAAAATTGAAGCAATCGCATTTTAACATTTATTGTCATCAAGCAAAATATTTCACAAAATTTTCACTATGACAAAAAAAGTTCTACATTTACCCAACTCAAAAACCAATTTTAGATAGAAAAAATTCTACAAATTTGATTTGTTGAAAAAATTCTACAAACTTGAGTCTGTCCAAATTAGCGAATAAACAAAATACAAACACACAAAATAAGAAACATAAATGAAACATACAATTAAAGTAACATATAAACACAGTTACACAAACAGATAACATGTGTTAAACCGAATCGGGCAATATTTTGCGAATGAAAAAGTATCACAGAAAATCTACATCATTGAAGACAGATGATTATATGTCTTACAAATTAAAGAGGATAATTGTGAAACATTTATTGTGAGAACCATCGAAAAGAAATAGTTTATGCATGCTATGAAGGGACAAATAAACCAAAAAAAAAGAAATTTGACATAAAAGTATCAAACAACAGTCCGAAACAAACAAATTCTACATTCATTTGAAGACAGATGATTATATGTCTTACAAAATTTAAAGAGGGAGTAATTGTGATAAACATTTTATTTGTGAGAACCATCGAAAAGAAACTAGTATTATGCATGCTATGAAAGGGAACAAAAATTAAAACATAAATGCATACTTGTCGTCAGAACATCGAAAGAATACATCAGTACATTATTGACATTTAGCCTTATTTGGAAAAGTGAGACACCAAAACAAATACAAACACACAAAATAAGAAACATAATGAACATACAATTAAAGTAACATATAAACACAGTTATACAACAGATAAACATGTGTTAAAACCGAACGGGCGAATATTTTGCGGAAATTGACAAAAGTATCACAGAAAAAATCTACATCATTTGAAGACAGATGATTATATGTCTTACACAATTTAAAGAGGGAATAATTGTGATAAACATTTTATTTGTGAGAACATCGAAAAGAAACTAGTATTATGCATGCTATGAAAAGGGAACAAAAATACAAACACTAATATGCCACTTACTTGTCTCAAATAAAGCTTCAGTACATTAGAAACCACATTAGGATGGACCCCATCCAGATCCACAAGCTCAGCTCCATTCTCAAAGCTCTGGCAAAGTTTCTCAACCTTGGACTTAACTCCGGAGACCCTGTAGATGCCTTTCATACAGAATCCCTTGTCCTCGATTTCCGCTATGCATTTATGGACTATGTACGGAACTTCTTCCCCAGATTCGTCGGCATGGGTGATTAGGTCCACGCCGAAAGTCGTCATTTTACGGGGAAGTCTTTTCCGGCCGCATTGGATTGCGAGGGATTCGAGGCATTTTTTATGACTAGCAAGACCACACTGAAAGATAAATAACGAATTATAGCTTATTTTGAATTAAAATTGTTGCACTAATAATGCTACAGTTCATTTTTACACGCACAATGTCGTCATTTTACGGGAAAGGCGTTTTTGGCCGCATTAGATTGCGAGGAATTTGTGCAATTTTTTTATGACAAGCAAAACCACACTAAAAGATAACACAAACAAGGCAGAATGAGTAATTATAGCTTGTTTTGGGTAGAATTAACATGTTGCACTAGAGCTACAGTTTATTTTGAACCACAGTTAAGTGATAAGGTTACCACAAGAAGCCCTTAATCCAACATTATGTAATGTGACCAGACTTTCAAAGCCAAAAATCAGAGCATTCCCACCCATCACTCCTACCTTTCCGGCAATTTTACATATAATACCCCTTTCCCCAAATTTCAAACAAAGACATAAATAATAAGGCAAGCCTAATAATAAGTAAATATCAAGTAGATAGATATAATTCTGAGTAATCAAATATAGAATTAAAGGACTAATGCAAATTTTAAGGACCTTTTAACTTTTTTTAATAAAGAGTATTCAAAAGAATTTTTGTAAAATCCATATTTTAATTATATTTTCTCTGTTTCTTGAGATTTTGAAGGAATCTTACAAAAAAAGTGGGACGTTTTGGTGTGACAACCACTAGTCAGGACAGCAAGGCAAAAAGTGGGATTGTCCTACCAAAAACGGGATGTCTGGTCACATTAACCTTATGGCAACATTATACACAGCACCAGGACTTTTGGACAATACATTAAATGCAACTCAATACAAAAAGAAAAAAAGCTGCATAAAAAACTATAGTGACGCTTTACTGACGGTTTAAATTATACATATTAAACATAATGAAATTACTATATGATCTATTCATACCTCAAGGCACTCAAATCCATGGAAGTAGACATAGGAATCGCATTCTCTACACCTCGAAGGGGTTTTCAGCCTTCGAAATGAATGCGTCTCTGCCGCTTTGGACATGCAAGGCCTCCTCGCTTGGCCAAATGTATCAACTAAAACAACACAGAAAAGGGTTTGATTAACTTGCCTTTGTTAACACTCAATTGCTGGCTTAAAAAAAAACTTCGCCACTGCTGTCTTTGTATACAGAAATACAGAATTGAAATTTCATAATATATCTAATATATTAGAAAAAAATGGCGAATACGGTGAAATAAACCTTCTTTTACATTTAACTAAGAAACCACAAAAAAACAATAAAGAATATAAGTTTTAAAAGAACTAAAATAGCCTTACTTTCCTGTTACTTATATACTTACTGAATTCTTATTCAAAAACAAGTATGTTTGTAACAGTAACTGTCACCGAGAACTGCTGCATCAAAATTTATACACATTAGAAAACAAATGGTCAAACAGCATCCAGTTATAATTTAAACCTTTAAAATATCAAATCAACTATTTTCATTCATTTATTTTCTATCGTAAATTGAACATAAAAAAATCATCTGCTTAGTTTATTTGCAGTTCAAAGAATTATTAGGTAAAATGGCTTCAATCGAATCGTAGAATCCGTTCCAGGTTCACATTTCGAAAACGTTTTTAATGATGCAAGCTTTTTATTCTCAAATATGTATCAACATAAATATCTGTATGAACCTGGACATTTTCCTAATGTTTATTAATAACAAAACTACTCCAAACTCCACTAAAAAAATAAGAAATGCCCAACCTTGAAAATCCGGCAATTGTTACATTTGCCCCAGATATCCTGAAAACGGTTAAAAAATCCGGAGAGTTGGCAGCTCTGCATTATTAACAAAATATTCAAGCTCGAAGCTTCCGAGCAACACCAGACTCACCATTATCATGGTCTGTTTCCAGCTCATCTCCTGAAGATACATGTACTATTTTTCTGTTGGAAATGTGGGGACTGGCAGCTGGACTGGTGTCCTGGGATTTATTGCTGGGACAACTGCTCATGCTGTCAGAATCACTGCCCAGCGTCGGCTGTGTCGAGGTCGAGCCCCATGCTTTGATGGGCTGTTGGATGCGTAGCTTGTCTAGGTAAAATGGTATTCTATTAGAATATAAAGATGGTAAATTGTAGCGGTTTTATAAGTGGATTTATTCTAATTAGCTGTGATTGAGTAGTTGATGCTAATAAATTTAGTGTATTTTGGAAACTTATCTTCAAAATTCATTTGATTGAAGAGCTGTAAAAAATCACTTAGGATCAGCGTGTAAAAAAAGCGGTATCGCATTGCGAAACGCGACACCAAAATGAAAACTTGCGATAGCGATTTAGCTTTGTATCGCATTTAGTTGAGATACTCATAAAGCATCTTCGTTTGTCATAACTATGTTTCTGGTCATAACCATGGTGTTTTTGCAAACGATTTGAAGTCAGATCGCTTCAGTTCAGTTGTCTAAGTCATGGAGCTCGAGCTTCCCAATTCGTTATTATTTGTGTTGCGAAAATCAACGAAAGTAAAATATCTCGGTTCAGTTACTATCTGTTAAAAACTGGATCACGTCGTTGGATCCGAATAATGAGTGTGGCTGAAGTACGAATCTAACGGTAACGTTTTTACTAAAATAATGTGTGCTTTATGTGCAAAGCACGTTAATAACTTAAAATGTAAAAAAATTGCAACACATCGCTAATCAACGGAATTAGCGGTGCGTCGATAAAGATGGACAATATTCAAAAGTGCTATGCATTAATTAAATATTGCTACACACAAATACTTTGGTGTAGCATAACTGCTATACACAGAAAAAAAAGTATTTTACACGCTGCTTAGGATCATATGTTTGCAAATTCTTTCTTCATGGCTCTTTTGGTAGGCGGAAGATAATGATTTACATTTTATCCTCGAACTAAAGAGCCTGATATAAATGTGATATTAACTACTATGAAAATGATTCAAAGCAATCCAACCATATCTTGGGATTCAAAGTGTTGTTGTTTTTACAACTAATAATTGAGATTAGCAAAAGTATAGTTTTAAAGTCTAAATAAAATAGGTTTCAATGAAATTAGGCTTATCTTCATATAATTTAACTTTTTTTAGTTCTAATCATAGTAAATAAAAGTTTACAACCTTTGATGTTAATAGATAACCGTCTGAATTAAAAAAAAACAAAAAACATTTAATATTTCAAAATATATTTATATATAAATAAAAATGTTTTTATGTAGTTATCTCTTATTTTTAAAACAAAATTAAACTCATTTGATGAAAACTATTCAAATACCTCTACTATCTGAAGAAAGCCTTGATTCTAACAGACCATGATTGAGAATATCTTCATTGCTTTCTGTTGAACCATTTGATTTTCTAGATTTGTCCAACCTAAAATATAACACAAGCATATCATATATAAAAAAAATGTATATTATAAATCAGCAAACAGAATATTAAAAATAAAAAATAATTTTCCAAATGAAAAAGCTTCAGAAATTCTAAGCAATTTTAATTTACTTTAACTCAAGTAATGGGGACAGCAGATTATTATCAATATAGTCACGAGTTGAGTTGATTTAACATAACACTAAAACTACACAACAGCTATTGGCGACGGGCATCGCAAGTTAGAACCACAGTCAAGTGACGAGCCAACACCTAAATAGGCACCCAATGGAACTTTATGAAGGCCACATCATATGCGAACTACTTCTACACGAGTGTTATTTGTCAGACTTTTTGGCTTGTTTCGGATTCAAACCTGGGACTTCCTGCGTCCAACGCAAGCGGTTTACAGTCTAGGCTCCCCTCTGTATAATCCGTATGCAATATATTTACGTTCTTTAAACATATTTTTAGCTTCCACACTATGTTTATAACGTAAAAAGTGGAAGGTATTATAATCGTTCAGTCCGTCTGTCTTCCGTCACCCAGTTTCATAGCCCAAACTACAAATGCTACGGACAAGTGCGATACATAAAAAAATACAGTGCATCAAAATTATAATACATTAAAAATTTCAGAAAATAATTCAATTCTTCAAATTCTTACTTCAATTATTTAAAAAACTGCAAAATTTAATGCTCATTTAAAAACCATAGGAAGCCATTTTTATTAGAATTTAATCACCATTGCCATTCGCAACAATCGCTCGAGAAACTTTCATTCTTTTAGACAATAAATTAAAATAAATTTATTTTTGCGACATCGATCAGTTTGAAATGATGTCAAATATATTTCACTACGAGATTCTTTGATGTTGATATGAAATATTTTCATTCTGTTTAAAAGCGAGGAATATTACATATTTATTCTTTGGAAAATAAATTAATTTTTACAAACAATAAGTAATAATTATTGAATTTTCAAAATAAATTAAATGAAACTAGCCAAATTTTTGATATTGCATCAAATTATGGGACAGTACTATGTTTGAATTCACACAGAATTCTTCTGGATTAGTCTCCAAAAACTTCTTTTTTAACAGACCATTAGTAACGTGCAGAAAATTGTCTTGAAATAGCAGAAAATAACTAAGAATCAATAAATATAATTGAATTTTCAAAACACTTAAAAACTTTTAGTTTCTAAAATAAAATAAAAAACTAATTTTCTTAAGTTCAAACCTCAGAATATTTTTGTTACTTCTAAAAGCCATGGATTCAATAATAAAAGGTTTTAAAAAAAATAAATAATGACAAAACAAACGAAAAAATATTACAATATTTTGTGTTCTTACCTATAGTCTGACGAGTAGGATTCGAAAGTAAAGGGCAAGGTTCCATTAGAGGTTGGACCTGTTGGTTGGGGCAACCTCTTTACAAATTCCATGTACTGGGTTCCAGGCTCATAGAGCCTACTACTTTCACAAAGGGTTTGGAACTGTGGAAGAAAACAACAATAAGTAACATTTTCTTAAAATATTATTAAAATCCAATCAAAATTGTCATATATTCAACAAAATTACATATCAGATAAATTAGAGAGCTACGCACTTGGTACATGAGAACTCAGTACCTGTGGGACATTCAATAAAGGTTTTCAAGACAGTTGCACCTACACAAAGAGTAGCTGCCATAGAACTTTATAGGTTTTAAAACTATTGAAATTACCTCATATGGTATATAACTATTTTTAAGTAATAGTGATTTATTAAGTGGTAAACGGCAATTATCCCGGATTGTGAGAGGTTGACTCATCCTTTCATCGCAGTGGGTCGATAAAATGAGTACCAAGCATGCTTGAGAACTAAACATTTCTTCCTTGTGAGACTGACCACCTTACTGTTACATATGCCTAGCACCCCAGAGCCCTTGGTCACGAAAGCTGGAATGGGCACGTTCATTTGGATCCATTCATTCCGCACCTACCCATCATTATTTACACCGTTTTGAACTAGTCTATTCATTTGGATCCATTCATTTCATTCTGGGAACCGACACATTACTATTGAACTTCTCTGGTCGCACGTGTTTTGGAATTGTTTTTCTTTTTCGGCAATTTAATGTATGCTTTTACTTTAAAATAAGTAGTTTAAAATGGAGAAGTGGTTAGTTGGAGGCATAAAAAGAAAAATCGCACATTAAGAAGTTGAAAATTCATCAAAAATTAAAAAGAGTATTTCAAAGCCGCTCGTTAATAAATGGTTATCGCTAATTATAAATGGACTTGAGTGGAATGGAGGGAAGACGGACAAGCTTATTTCAATTGTGATTTTTTCTAAAACGCTGAAAATCATTTGAAAAAAGCTAAAAATTAAACTATCGATTTTAGCTAAAATGCTAAAAAATTTCAAAACCCAGCTTAAACACTGGTTAAACACCTCTAGTTTCTACAGATAAAGAAATCACTTACTTGCACAGGAGCATGGGCAGATAATGTAGATTGCAATTGGAAATAACCAACAGTCACGGCCTTCATCGTCTGATCACACTGGTATATCAACTCCCGGACTTGTTGTAGGACTTCACTCTACACATGAGGATTTAAATAAAAATTTAATTTAAGTATTAATACATTTAAAAATTCACTTCCCATTGCAAACAGTATTGAGATTATAATACACTCTATTTGGATATATTATTGAACAAATTAAAATAGTTTTTACATAAAGAATTTGGCAAGCAGTACTATGATCTGGTTAATTCTTTTGGTTACCTTTAAAAACATCCTTAAGCAACGCCATAAATGATTGGAATACAAATTAATTTATGCACCATACAATTATGAAAAGCAAACAGATAGAGATAATGCAACTTTAATTGCAAAAAAATATATAGGAATACTTCAATTTTAAAAAAAAGTAGTAAAACAATTAATTAAAAAAAATATGTATCCAACACTATTAAGAAACCAATTCAACATGAACTTTTTATCAAAAAATTAGATTTATTGTAATGCGAGTCAATAAATTGAAACTTAACCAATTCATGTGAACCTACACATGCCCTTTTGGATATCATTCAACCTTTTACAAAACAGATTTTTGTAATATTTTTAACAAGCAAGAATGCCGAAGATAACAATGATTATTTAAAAACATATCTTTTTTAATGTATAAATGTTTTTAAGCAATGCATTTACATCATTATTGTAACATACAATATCAGTAACTATCTAAATCAGCGGTCCCCAACCTGGGGGCGATCGGCCCCAAGTGGGCGATTTGTGTTATCAAGGGGGCAAAAAATACTTGAGGCGCGATCAGGAGACGATGAGTATTCAAAGGGGGAAAATAAAAATAATGTTGTACCTATGTACAGAAAAACCATTCTCCAACCATAACCAAACTAGCCAATTTTTACTTTAAACTCTCTTAAATTTTCTAGAAACCAGTAACTATATCTTAGTTAAAATTATTTCACTTTTGTTCTTTAAAAATATGTGTTTTATGTTTTTTCTATTTTATTTAAAAGTGACCGGATAAAGCTTCTTGTAACCGTCTTGTTACCGTTTATAAAAGGTTGTTTTTATAAACGGTAGTAAGTGTTATAAAACTGTTTTATAGTTACACTTTAACTCAAATTATGATTAGACATAACATGAAAATTAAAAGGGGGTGATGGATGTTAATCAACCTAAAATACAAGGTGATGGTCTAGAAAAGGTTGGGAACCACTGATCTAAATCCACAAAAATACATTGAATTTCCCCTATGAAATCATACCTTCATCTTTTCCAGGGCCAGTTGCCTCTCATTCGCATCCAAGATACACGATTTATACGTGGTTTCGGCTTCCATGGCTTTCTGCATTGCATCGTCTTCCACCCTTCTTTTCTTGTCAACCTTGCTGGCCTCCACTCCTTCGCTGCTTTCGGCACGCAAGGCAGAATCTTTGGCCTTTTCGTATTCTTGTTGCCGTTGGAAGTAGAGACCTTTGGCTTTGCGGAGGTTGGCGATGGATTCGTGCTGAAACAAGAACATTTGATTCTGTTCAGAAAATATCTTCGACTTTGCGCAAGAAACACGAGTGGAGAAAAACAACGTAATTAATCGCACAAATAGTTTATTTGGTGAAAATGTACATGTTTCAGTAAGTCGAGGATCACGTTCAGCATTGTACACAAACTGAGAGTGAGCGCGATGGCTAGAAGCTGTGTAATTATTATTAGCGCTAATACAGGGCTGAAATAGCGGTGCACTGCCTAAAAAAATGTGCACATAAGTTACTTGGTGCACGTTCCGAAGTCGCGAAATCTGTGATCCGAAGTCGCGAACTCGGCGATACGAAATCGCAAAATCCGGGATCGAATCGTGAAACTCGGTAACCAAAGTCGCAAACTACCGATCGAAGTCTGACTCCATGATCCGAAGTCGCGAAACTACGTGATCCAAAGTCGCGAAATTAGGCGATCCGAGTCCGGAACTCCGGTCCAACGTGAAACTAGACGGAATCGCTAATCAGCGATCCAAATTGCGAATCCAGCAATTCGATAAGACTTTTGAGCGTTTTGCTAAATTCATGACTTCATGACAAATTACCTATGTCAAATCATGATTATATGCGCGGAACTGATTAGTCATTGTATGAGAAAGTTTTTTTAACTTGTTATTCATATATATGTGCACATAATATTTATTTGTGCACCACATTATTAGTGCACCTAATTCACAAGACTTGGGTGCACTCTGCACTGGCATAAAAAGTAATTCGAGCTGCGCTAATAATTACGTTTTTTTTCTTCACTCTCAAGAACATTTGAGTTTGGGTAGAAGGAAGACTATGCTGCTTATGATTACAACACAAGTTTCGCAAGCACTTTCTCCCTGTGCCCTTTTGTGGATTTTCCAGGCCAGGAAACGGTGTGATATAGTACCTTGCATTGGCTTGCCGTGACGGAACGTTGAATATGTACTGCATTGGCTTTGCCGTTTCAGAACCCAAGTAGAGTGGAGAATAAAACGAAAAAATAGCAACAATCACAACCATTTCTTGGGAAAATAACGTGAGGAGATAGGGGAAAGAATTGTTTCCAAAGTGTGCAAATTGTAATCAGAAGGACTCTAGTGTTGTACAAGAGTAGGTTATTTGCGATGGTGGACTTTAGTTGAATTGACATGGCATAGAACTACAAGATGGTCTTCGGTTATTGGCCTTGTAATTTTTTAAATTTTGTAATGTGATAATGCCAACACCAGAGCGTATAACTAATGAGCAAACCTTATACAGTCGAACCTCATTAACACAAAATTTCGTCTAACATGAACTGAAAGCTTTTCCCTGACCCATAAGGCTTTAAGCTAATGCTAAAAAAACTCTAAACGCGAAGTCGCTTTAGGCGAAGTTCCGCAAAACCCAAACAAAAAAATTCAGGATTTGACTTTTTTCCCCTTAGTAATTCAAAGTTTGGAGTAACAAATGAAACATAAAAATTGTCAACGAACATTCTAAAATAAATTGTCTTTTACTTCTGAGAAAATCACGAGATCTTCCATGATTCGTCAATTTTAATCGGCAGGTGTCGGATGATCCATTACGCCATGAAAAGCGTAGGTGTTTCTCTACAGAGGTCAAAGGTAAAGGACGTATGAAATTAGAATTGGTTAGCATTTCTTGATTTTCATTCAAAATGAATCGAAAGCAGCAGTATATTTCTTCAGAAACAAAATTTTTTAAATGAATTGATGACGACAAATGTTTAAAAAAAAGCAGAAATTACGTCTAAATAGTGTTTGTAACTATGCACTGTTCTTAATTGCTATTCCTTAATAATTTTCCTAATTTTTAGATAGTATGTACTACTCCAAATGCACTATATTAATTTAACTACTAATTGTATGCTTGTATTATTAGTGTATTACACAATATAAGAATATTTTTTTGATTTAAATTTTTAAAAAATATTCACTGGTTCAATGTAAAAAAATTCCTGACAGTTAACATGAAATGTTTGGGTGCTCCCTTCGAGTACGCGTTACGGGGTTCAACTGTAGCAACATCCCACTTTATTTATAGGATGGCTAGGATGAAGACAGAACCCAAGATGTTATACTTTGTAGTGGCCTGACATCCAAGATTTTGGTTGAATTCGCATTGTACATTAGTAGCCAATGTGTTATTACTAATGGACTTTGTCATATAATTTCATTGAAATTATGAAAAGAGTGGCAATATAAATAGCTTAGTTTGAATTATCCTCGCACTAGAGCTACACGAGGGCTATTGGCGGCGGGCAGCGTATTTTAGAACCATCGTATCCGTCGTATTCGTATCCCCTCGTATTTCAGAACCAATGGACTTTGTCATATAATTTCATTGAAATTAAGAAAAGAGTGACAATATAAATAGTTTAGTTTAGTTTGAATTATGGTCGCACTAGAGCTACACGAGGACTATTGGCGACGGGCGTCGTATTTTAGAACCACAGTCAAGTAACCCGAGTTGGCACCAAACGCAACCGTTAAGGGCGACATCATACACAGCGTTGGGACTTTGGACTGTATTTTAACGCACACCCTCTACCCAGGGTATTATTCGTCGGACATTTTTGGCTGCATGGGCCGTTTATAGATCAGCAGTTATTTTGGCAATGCCCGGACCCGGGACCTTTCGCATACTAGGCGAGCGCCTAGCCGACAGGGCTCCCTAGCCCCCCGGCAATATAAATAGAAACTTGTTATTTAAAAGATTTTTCACTGTGGGGAGAAAGTAACAAGGAAATATTATTTACAAAATTGTAGGCAGGTCAACATCTCTATCGACAAAAATAACTACAGCTTTTTTTCCCCTCTGAAATAATCATTATTTAGTACATTTTCTTATAGGTTACAAAGATACACTCACACAAGTACAAACAGAAACTAATTTCTTTCTCAAACAAGTACACTTACACTTTCTTATAGTTTCTATATAGTTTACATAATTAAAATTTAAATAAAATTGTCCAACTCATTTAATTGATAGTGTATAGTCTGTTTAACTGTAGATAAAACTCTTACTGTTCTTTTAAGTTCTCGGTGCCATGTTTCTTTGATTTGTTTCCTATACCTTTCATGTTCATTTCTTCTGGCTGTTAGAGGCTAGAAAAATAAAAATTTAGTCTAACACATTTTCTTAAAAAATAAAGAGGGAATGTTTTAATAGGTAAATATTTACCTTTAAAAAACATCCTGCTGAGCAGCAATAAATAATTAGAATACAGATTAATGTATACACCATAAAATTATGAAAAGCAAAGATATAGAGATAATATGACTTATTGTTAACTATAGATGCGTTTCATTACCCAAATATATTTAAAGCAGTTTTAGAACTTATATTATAAGCTTAAATTGGAAAGGATCAACCCAATAAATGTATTTTTTCTAATTTCATTTCACTAGTTTAAGGTTAAGACATTCATAGGTTGAAATATCAAGAAGTTTTGTACTTTTTTACATAAAATTTGCTAAACTAATGTCACTGATTGGGGAAAATTTTGCAATTTTTCACTTCCACTCTTATGCGAAATCATTTATAAAAAAAACAATTGGACTCATTTGGGCAAAACTTGGCAAGCAATGTTTACACACACTATCATTTGTTGATCAAAAATTTCCACCATAACCATGCAAAAAGAACTTTTACCGTAAATGGTTTCATAACACTTCTCACATAATGTTTTTTTAACACACATTTAAAAATTTATTTTCAGTAAGCAAAAATACAATTCTCACTTCAATAAACTTATGGCCCTGTAGCACAGCACAGGTTTTCAGGCTTGTCTGACCATTATCAAAATCTTGATCAAGAGCCATGTAGTAAATAGATTGAAATGGTAAAAAGCTCTGAAAATAGATTAAATAATTAATGTTCATTACGTTTATTTCTGATATCGCATTACAATTGAAGAGCTTAGTGGAAGAGCATGCTAAGTGACATTCTTGAAAAAATTGAGATTTTCGTGTCAACGAACATGATATTCCCTCCTTTAAAGATAACGAGTTCCCAATTGCTCCTTTCTCATAAGCTTTCGTTTAACAGGGTTCATACTCTATCTATGATAGTGAAATTCAGGAGTTTCTAAGAAGTTTCTCAGGAGTGCAGCGATGTAAATTCAGGAGGTATAGCGAAATAAATCTGAATATGTGTGTTTATTATTGTATTGGTCTAGTGACTTAGACCGAGAATGAAGGAAACAAGGGGTGTAAATGTTGTGGAAAATTTGAGGCTTCGGTGTAAAAGCCAACCCCCCTTTTTTGGGGGAAAAAAGTGCCTTTTTTGGCAATTTTTTAAATTTTCGTGACCTTTGTTTTAATTTCATGACTTTTTCGACCAGTAGACATCCTGATAAAGTACGAGAGAAAACCGACTGCGAAAGGAGAAAAATGATTCATGTCGTCAATTTTTTCAGGAGAGGGGGGAAAATATCAGGAGATGATACAGATTTCAGGAGTTATAAGGGCCCTTAAAAAATAAAAAATAAATTAAGGAGTTTTTCGGGAATTTCAGGAGGCGTACGAACCCTGGAGTTCCCAATTCCCCCTTTTTCATAAGCTTTCATTTAAGTATATTTTTTACCTTTTGAAAGTACCGCTTCTAACGTATCTAAGTGCAAAAGAAAAACTTTATAATTCATTTTCACCTTTTTGTCCCTTAGCACGTTCTTCTATTATCATAAAAAAAAATATCTATCATGCGTAATTATGCTATTCATTTCAAAATAAATTACCTCTTCTTTTAGGATAGGCCTCATGGTCTGTGCTAATTTGACTAGATTTTTGGCATGTTCTGCTTCTATAATATGGAAATAAAAAAAATTAAACCATGTAAAAAGCAAAATAAGATTTTTAGTAAAGGAGTTGTAATTCCACGACAGCTTCAATTGCACAATTTATTGAATTAAATTTTTTACATAGTTTAGAAAGCAATTGGGTAATTGCAACATATCTAAAACTTCACAAAAAATATAGTCTTCCGGGGGTAATTTCTGGGTCAGCAAACCCCTTTGTGTTACATGAAGAGGGATTGTCAGTCCCATAGAGCTAATGCATTAGTTTTGGAATCACAACTTCCGCAGAAATATTGCTTTGCCATGTTACCCCTTTTCCGGGAATCAACATAACATTGAAACAAATTTGAAACGAAAATCTTATCTAGTTAATTAATGATATATTTTTGAAGTTTTAAAATACAAAAAATATACAGCAGATGGCGACACCATTTTAAAACTTTATCAATTAATAATTAAATAACTGGATGCTATTTTCTTTTAAATTTTGTTTTTAAATTGATATGATAATTCCCATACCTGGTGAAAATCGGATAACACGGCAAAGCAATTCTCTTGCAAATGTTGCAATTTCAAAACTAGTGCATTAGCTCTACGGGACTGACAGTCCCTCTGAATGGGTTCTACAACAATGACCAACAACAAAGTCCTTCGCCTCAAAGAGGAGTGGTGGTTCATTCTTGAGCTACCCCTATTTCTGTCAATACCCGCCCGAGACTTTACTGATGGCCTCGTTGTCGGATGATTATCAGGGTAAAGGATTAAAATTAAATGTAAAAAAATGTTTATTAATTAAAATTTCAGTGTTTTGTTTGTGCTTATGTTTTGTTTAACGTGGTTCTCTTTCAAAATGGTAAGATGACTAAATTTCAATTTTTCTACTAACTTAAAATTTCCAAAAGTAAATTTGATTCAATAATGTAAATGTGATCCAAAGTAAATGTGATCCAAAAGTAAATGTAATTCGTTACTTTTTGTAAAAAGTAACTGTAACGCGTTACTAGCGAGCCTAAACTGGTTTAAGGAAACCAGTTTCTCACTTGGTTCTTCTCTAATCCTGATTTACACAAGACACGAGTTCCATATTTGTACTGCAAGAGAAGAACAAAGGGCGACCCCGGTTTCCTGTCGCCGATATCCGCTGGAAAATTCCTATGTAATCAAGGGGTTCTTTCCCTGGACTCTTCTCTTCAACTGTATTCACACAGTTGAAGATTGAGTTGAATAAGAAGTTGAAGATGTTTCTTACCTGCACAGCACCGCTTCTCAATGTATGTCATGACATCCTTGGCATATTTGGACCAAACCTTTGCCCTTCGAAGGGATAGCTCCACCCCATCATTGAGCCTGGCCAATCGGGCGTCGATCTCATCTGGGGGGAGGGTAGAGACTAAAGGGGGAAGAAGTGACCAGTGTTAAAAATTGGATGAAAAAATTTAGGATTATCTGGGAGCCTTTTGAAGAAAAATATTTATTGAAAAAATGCCATTTTTATGCGATTTATTCGCAAACCCTGGACATAAAGACAGATTTTAAGATGGGCGTAGTTGCGCTCATATAGAATATCCTTAGTTTCTAAATTTTTTAAGCTGTTGGAGTTCAGAAATTTTAGAAATGTATGATTGCGGACGATCCTACTTTTTACGACCGCCAGAGTATTGGAATTTATGTATCGCCTGAGTTTTACGATTTTTACAATTACATAGAAGGAATTTTGTCACATTCAAGATGGTTGACACAATTTGCGATTTTAAGTTAATTATTATTAGCCACCATTTTAAATTAAATTTATTTTCAAAAGCAGATTAAATTATTTTGTCATCATTAACATATAAGTGTCAATACAAAATAATTTTTTGTAAAAATACTTACCCAAACGTTTGTCTCGAACAAATGGATCGCATTCCCCTTCTGTTGCTAATAAATTATCACATGACTGAAACAGATGGAACCAATGTATTACAACAATGAACTAAATATGAAAAATAGTTTATTAATATTTGAAAAAAAAATGCTTTATATTAAAACACCAAAACTATTTATTGTGTGTTTAAAAATATAATAGATTTAAAAAAAATATATCTTAGAAAAATCAGGGTGACATGGTTAAATAATTGAGTAGTGCTTTGACAGATTTGGGCACTTCCACCCAGCTATAAATGACACAATCATAGTTGTTACAATAAAACATGTAGATCCCTTTAAGTAAATAAATTAATGCATTTCTGCTTTGAAGAATGAAAAGTCTTAAAGATAATAATTTGTCGAAACAGAAATACAGCATGATAAACAAACAGTGGAATATTTCAATATTATCCCAAATTACTTCAGCATAAAGGATATTTTCATCGGAGTGTCTACATGCACGGGCACCATACAAGTATTGCACATACGGGTAATAACTGCGCAGAAACGAGTCATTAGCAGTTTTACTTCTAGTTCCCCGGACCGTTGTAGCTTATTGATAGCGTAAGCGGTTCATAATCAAAAGGCCTCGGGTTCAAATACCTGCTCTCGGCTGAGTTACAAAATTTTTTTTATAAGATTTTTTATTTCTCAGGAAGAACAATTTAAAGTTGTCCTGAAAAAGTAACTTTCATTTTTTTAAATTCCCATGAATTATTTAAATTTCAAATTTTTTGAACTTCCATTACAAAGGGCTAGAACTGATGTGTTTTCTAGAGAAAACAAAATTCCCGGGTCCCCAAACAAGTGTTTAGGCTTTCAATGTGCCCTAAAATACTGCCCCATGTTGGATACTGATGTTTTTTTAGAGAAAATAAAATTGCACAGGGCCCCCAAAAGAGAGTAATCTCAACTTTCAAGTATAATTCATAACCGTGCATAACTTTTCCAGTAAGCCCCGCCTTGAGCATGCGCAGTAAATAACCGTACAAATAATGCATGAACAGTGCCCGTGCGCGTAGCCTCTGCCTATTTTCATATACATATGACGTACTCATAATAATGGGTGCAAAATAAATAACTTACTCTAGTTTTTGGTACCGGCTGAGTGGAACTATCCAGGTCACCCATTAAATATTCGGATACCCTGTAAAAAAATATCGTAGGTATATAGCATATCTAAAGCATTTTTTATGCAATATAAAACAAAACATAATCTATACAAAACTATCAACTTTTGTTTGCAATGATTGAAATATCATCTTGAAATGTTCACTCTTATTTATTTTGAAGTATCATTTGTGACCCACCAATAAATAAACTTTTTAAAAATACATTCATTTTAACACTTAACACTAGTTTAATAATCTTTTTAAAAAATTGAAAATGCAGTGAATTTTTAAAGATTTACCACAGAGGTGAAGACCATCAGTTAAAAGTTCAAAAATTAAAAACACTTTTCTAATATTACCGTGGGTTTCCTTCGAAACTCATAGATCTTCGATGACGAATACATTTCATGATGTTTATTCATAAAGTAGACTAAGATTTACAAATAAATATAAGGAAAATGACCACGAATTTACATAAACAATGTTATTGTTTACAGAAATGACAATTAAAACACCACATTGTATTTTTAAAGTTTGTGTGTCAATCAAAAAGAAATTGCCATTCGAAGTTTCGTAATTTATGATTGAATAAGAGGTTGATTTAAAGATGTGCAAACTTCAAGAACTTTATAAAAAAGTTATAGAATCTGTTGAAAAAAACACTTTGAATCAATTTATGTGATTCTTGTTCGTCTATTTTGATTGAAAGCAAAGTCTCTTGTCGATTCTAAAGTCGATTGAAGCTATAAATTTTAACTCAGCTAGGATGATAATAACAACGAATGAGCTGCTTTTATGAAACTCCTGATTGTAGTGTCGCCATCTACTCTATTTCTGCATTACTAAAAGTTATACTAAAGGGCAAGTATGGGTATTGATATATATATATTTTTTGTAAATAAAAATATAACTGGGATTTATGAGGAAAATTACGATGACAGTAAGTTCATATTCAGAAAGTTTGTGTTTTGGTTTCGTTATTTTAAATTTTATATTTCCGTTGTTGATGTTTTTTAAATAATAAAAGCCAAGCAATTCAATTATATAACAATCCGGCGAAGAGGGGAATACGACTCTGTTAAGCCCTGCGTCAGATAAGTTTAAATTATTTGATGATACGACCATAAAATTATAGTTTCATGTCTGAAAGACGAATAAAGCAAAATACTAAAATTTGAAAACAATACAACTCAAATTATCCGAAATAATTGGGACCTACCACATTCAGATAATAAGAAATTCGGATAATTGGAGTGAATCGGGATAAAAACGATACATTCAATCCATAACTCAATGCATAGCTGGGCTGTGAGATCAATGTAGTTCGAATTCTAATCGTTACCAAACTAACCAAAACCTAACTATAAGTTGCTGCTTTGGAAGTTTAAATTATTCCTTTTTGTAATATTTTTTTTATTCAACTTATGTTAGAATAGGGTACTTGACAGTATCGCTAAAATACCTTCCAATATTAATTAAATTATAGTTTGAACCCAAATATAACAAACGTATATATTTTTTTGAAAAATAAATCTTTAAATAATTAATAAAAATAATTTTCAAATGGCTTTTTTTTTCATCGGTACGTCACGTGATCACAAACACGTCGATTTGGCCGACGTCCTAGTATGTATAAACAAACCGGTGCGATGTTTTTTTGTTTATAATTAAACTGATTTTAATCTAACTTACTATTAAAATAAGAATTATATAGATAATGGGTAGTGGAGGTTTTACAGAAGCGGATAGTTCAAATTTGCTTAAAGTAGATTACAAAATGGCCGTTACAAAGTTTGTTTATAGTCACTAATGACATCATAGATACCACGTGCCAGCCACAAAGCGTTTTCGGGAGTGATTTTTCGTCCTAATTTTAAAATTAATTTTTTCCCCTTTTTATGGGGTATTTGAAAAAAAAGAAAAAATACGGGTCTAATATTTTTGGCATAAGAATATTTTAAGAAAATAATTTTTTTTTAGTCAAGTACCCTATTTAGGTTTTACAAAAGTTATATGCGACACATTAACTTTATACGCTGCCTATTTGTTGCTGTTCGTCTCTGTTGGACGTCATGCTTAGTAATTTTTTTTTTGGTCGGTCTAAAAAAAATTACTAGGCATATGACATTTAACAAAGACAAACAGTAACTGATGGCAGGGTTTAATTTTTTCTGAAATTTGGTAAATAAGCGAGGTATTGGATAATTGGAGTTCTACTGTATTGAAATATACATCTTTTATAAATTTTTACTCGACCAAAACAAAAACACGTAAAAGAAAATTATCCGTTTAGTTGGCTACTATTTTTTGTTATACATCACCAAAGCAATATCGCCAAATATCTTGTGGTTTTGTTTCGGCGAATGGACTACACACACAATTTATCTATAATTCTCTCACATAAAACTTGTGCCGTAGTAAACACAGAATATCTCAACCACAAAAAAATATATCGGACTTTTAATCAGTTAATGGGTCGCGGTCGATAACCCACAAAAAAGCATTTTGTTTCTTGATCGGTGTGACCTCACACAACACAACAGTAGTCCAGTCTGCCCTTGGCGCATTTTTAGATAGACAAACCGGCTAAACTCTTTGCTCTTATTGCCACTTTACGGAAAGGAAATATATTGCAATTGTTAGCTTCCACACTACGTTTATAACGTAAAAAGTGGAAGGTATTATAATCGTTCAGTCCGTCTGTCCGTCACCCACTTTCATACCCCCCAAACTAAAAATGCTACAGACAAGTGTGATACGTCAACAAATTCAGCGCATCGAAATTAGAATACATTGAAAATTTCAGAGAAGAATTCGAATTCGAAGTACTTCAATTACTTAAAAAACTGCAAAATTTAATGCTCATTTAAAAAGCATAAGGAGCCATTTTTATTAGAATTAAATCACCATTCGCAACAATCGCTCGAGAAACTTGAATTCTTTTAGACAATTAATTAAAATAAATTTATTTTTGCGACATCGATCAGTTTTGAAATGACGTGAAATATATTTCACTACGAGATTCTTTGTACGTTGATATGAAATATTTTTATTCTATTTAAAAGCGAGGAATATTACATATTTATTCTTTGAAATATAAATTAATTTTTGCAAACGATAAGTAATAATTATTGAATTTTCGAAATAAAATAAATGAAACTAGCCAAATTTAGCATGTAAATGTTTAATATAGCATATAAATGCTGTGTTTGGCGCCTTTTTACCTGTTAAGCACAACTATTGTGTGGAAGCGGGTTAAGTGACAAATTCTGTTACAAACCGATACTTGTTTGTTATTCAGTTACCAATTCCTGCTTTAGTTACACTTAGACATGTGAATATTAGGTATACTTTTTTTCAGCTATTCAAGTGAAGGATGGGCGATTCAAATATGATCATGTTTATTCATTCTGCATCTCGCTTTGGATTCAGGTTAGGTTAGTTTGAATTATCGTCGCACTAGAGCTACACGAGGGCTATTGGCGACGGACGTCATAATTTAGAACCACAGTCAGGTGACGAGCCGACACCTGAGTATAGTCACCCAACGCAACCGTTAAGGGCGACATCGTACACAGCGTTAGGACTTAGAAGGATATTTAACGTCCTACACGGGGTATTATTTGTCGGACATTTTTGGCTGCACGGGCCGTTTATAGGTCGGCAGTTATTTTTGCAATGCCCGGACCCGAACCTGGGACCTTCCGCATGCTAGGCGAATGCCTATCCGACTGGGCTTCCCAGCCCCTCGCTTTGGATTCAGAATAATGAGGGCAGACTACGTATGCCGCCATAAATGTATTAAATTGCTCGATGACGACCAAATTACTTTTTTAATTTCGAGCTCCCTCAAATTAATGAAGTTTAGTTGAGTTATTGTCGCACTAGACCTACACCTGAATAGGCACCCAACGCAACCTGAGCGACATCAAAGGCAGCTTCGGGGATTTGAGAAGCATATTTAGCGTGTAATACACGGAGTATATTATTCGCTGGACTTTTTCACTGCACAGAAAGTTTATAGGTCATCAGTATTTTGGCAATTCCCGGGCATGAGCCTGAGACCTTTCGCATGAGAGGCCAGCGCCTTGCCGACTAGGCTTCCCAGCCCTTCCTAATTAATGTAAATCCACGAAACTCATTACAAAATGAGTGTTAATTTACATGGTCAAATAAATGGATTAATTCGGCTAGTAGTTGTTTCCTAAACTGCCGTTCAACAACAACAAAAAAATTGGGTATATCTTAATAATTTTTATCTTCACTGCAGCTTAAGAGAGACCGTCAGTCCCATAGAGCTAATGCATTAGTTTTGAAATCACAACTTGTTATTCAATTTTCACTAGGTATGGGAATTTATTAATTGATAAAGTTTTAAAATAGTGTTGCCATCTTCTGCATATTAATGGCATTTTAAAACTTCCAAATTATATAATTAAATAACTAGATAACATTTTCGTTTCAAATTTGTTTCATTTCGATGTTATGTTGATTCCTATGCCTGGTAGAAAAGGGCTAACAGGGCAAAGCAATACTTCTGCGGAAGTTGTGATTCCAAAACTAATGCACAGTGCCGGATTTCGGCCTAGGCCTACAAGGCCCGGGCCTAGGGACCCAGTCAGGAAGAGGGCCCTTAAAAAGATAAAATCGCCTAAAAAAAATTGAAAATTGCCAAACTCCGAAAACCTATTGCCCGACGGCCTCAAAAATTGCCAAATTTATCAAAAAATGTCAATCTAACATAGGAGGGAACAGGGTCAACTCACTCTCAGTAATGTACAATTGTACATAGTCAGAAATAATGCAGTCAATTGACTACGATGACGTCCTTCGTTCGTTTGCATAGAAGAAAGTTCGCCGTGTGATTTTATAAATTTTATAGAATAACTATAGTGATACTGTATTACTCTGATGTTTATTAAAGTCGATTAAAAATTATATGTTCTGTACTAGTGTACTTAATTTGCTAAATTTTCAAAATAACTTCGAGATGGTGGGGGGCCCCAAATGTCAAGTGCCTAGGGGCCCTGGGTCTTTAAATCCGGCCCAGCATTAGCTCTATGGTACTGAAAATCCCTCTTAAAGTGATTTACAAAAGCCCATTCAATACAGTGATTTAAACAAGCAATTTAGAGCCGCGGTAGCTCAGTCGTTGAGCGTCGTGTCGCATCGAAGGTTGGGGTTGTCCTCGCGGTGCCGCAATTTGATGGTTGCTGGTCGCGCTTGTATTGACTAAAGACGGTTTGAATGGTGGTGGGCACTTTTAAATATGTCGTGGTCCAAGTCCTCCATGTTCCATACCAATTATACCTTGGGTACAATCGGGGTTATCGCTTTGTGGATCAAAATTCCGATATGAGTGAGAATGGTTGGAAAGGGACTTCCTCTAAAACGGATTGTATGCTGCGAGCAAAAGTCGGACTTCCTCCCGTGGCAGCTCAATAAAAACGGAAGCCCCCCACTTCGCTTGAAATCGTAGTTCTCTACTCCGGGCTCGGTTACCGAGTGGCATTAGAAACAACAACAAACAAGCAATTTGATCCCAAATTCCAACACCTTCGCACCTCTTTTGAATTCCAGCAAAGTGCCGACAGACGCCAAGGCCGGTATTTTCACACGCCGCTTATAATAAGAGATTGGAAATTCTCACTATACCCGCAAAGAAGCGCAATTGGGTCGACCGAAAAAGAAAAAAAGAAGAACTCGGAATAATTTCTCAGCAAAGAGAATATTACAATGAAGTCCGACGCCCACTCAGCAACATCTTCTGCTTATTCAGTATTCACACTTGCACAATCGTCAAGAGAGAGAGAGTCAAACGATGACGCACCCATTTGTTGAGATCATTTTAGAAATGTGCGAAAGGTACATTAGCATGCTAATACTTCAAACACATGTACTTGATTACAAAGTGAGCTTCACTCTGTTTAAGAGGGGTTGTCAGTCCCATAGAGCTAATGCATTGGTTTTGGAATCTCAACTTCCGCAGAAGTATTGCTTTACCATGTTAGCCCTTTTTTCCCAGGTATGGGAATCAACATAACATCGAAATGAAACAAATTAGAAACGAAAATGTTATCTTGTTATTTAATTATATATTTTTGAAGTTTTAAAATGCCCCAAATATACAGCAGATGGCGGCACTATTTTAAAATTTTATCAATTAAGAATTAAATAACCGGATGTTATTTTCTTTCCAATTTTGTTTAAAATTGATGTTATGATGATTACTTAGTAAAAATGGAATAACATGGCAAAGCAATTCTTTTGCCAAAGTTGTGATTTCAAAAGTAATGCATTAGCTCTATATGGGACTGACAGCCCCTCTTCAGACTTGCACAATCAGCAAAAGAGAGTCAAACTATGACGCACCCATTTGGGGAGAACATTTAGAAATGTGCAAAAGGTACATTAGCTTTTTTTTTTAAACTTCAAATACATATACTTGATTACAAAGTGAGCTCCACACCATTAACAAATTTCTTGTTGTTGTTTCTAATGCCACTCGGTAAAGCCTGGAGTAGAGAACTAGCGATTTTAAAGCAAAGAAGGGCGGCTTCCGTTTTTAATAGTGACTTTTAATCCGACTTTTTTCTCGTCAGCATGACACATCCGTTTTACAGGGAGGTCCCTTTCACACATCCATTCTCATACTCACATATCCCTAGAACATAACTCCCTGATCTGGTACCCCCAGAGGTGTTAATTTGGTATGGAAACATGGAGGACTTTGTGACCAAGACATATTTAACGTGCCCCAGCCACCATTAGCAACACGGCGGCCTTTAGCCGAATACAAGCGCCGACCCAGCAACCACCAGAATTGCGAGCACCGCCGAGGACAGAACCCACAACCCTTCCGATGCGAGCACGACGCTTCACCCGACTGAGCTACCGCGGCTCTGAAAAATAAATTTCTGCTTGGTTTCAACATAGTGATGGCCCCTAATAGCTGCACCACGGCTGTGTGGTGAAATGTTTCACCATATTTTTGGTATTCGATTGAATATTTTTCCGATTTCCACGAGAGCTACACAACGGCTATTTGACGGGCGTCGTAATTTAGACTCACAGTCAAGTGAAGAGCCGACACCTTAGTTATGAAAGCAAGAATCTTTTACGTACACGTGAAACAAGCCAATTAAACTTTTTTAAAAAAAAATTATTTTGCAGTAAATGATAAAAAAGACGTCTTAATAGTTTAAATTGTGTTACTTATATAATTATATTTATAAATGTATAAAAACATGTGTTTGTGGGAAAACTGAAAGTCCATAGATGAGTTTGTAGTCTGTATCCCTCATGTTTTCAAAGTAATCGAAAGATACAACATCCATCAACAATGTCTATAAATAAACGTTGCTACATTTTTTTTAAATCAAGTGCGCAGTCAAGGAGACCTTAATCGGAATTTCCGACAGTGGCGTTTTTAAAATAGCCGTGACCAATTCCAACTTCCGTTGAAACCGAGACCAGTTAAATATCTTTGCAAAGAACGCAAAAAACCCATAGCTGTTACTTCAGATAAGCAGTTGCTCTTCAACACCCGCTCTTGTTTTTTTAAATATATTTTCACAGAAATAAAATTTAAAAAAAACTAGGGTTGTGTAACACTACACGACTATCAACTACCAAACAAATAGCAATACATATTTAAACGTATAATAATGTACCCTCTAAGGTAATTTCAATGACTTTAAAGCTTAAAAAAATCTATGGCAGCTATCCTTTGCGCAAGCGCGATTTTCGCGAAAACATTTTTTAACGTCCGACATATACTAGGTTATACGACATATACTAGGTAAGAGAGACTGTCAGTCCCATAGAGCTAATGCATTAGTTTTGAATTTTGTTGCCATTTTATCCCATTTTCACCAGATATGAGAATAATCATAACATCAATTTAAAACAAAATTGAAAAGAAAATAACATCCGGTTATTTAATTATTAATTGCTAAAGTTTTAAAATAGTGTCGCCATCTGCTGTACTTTTTTGGCATTTTAACACTTCAAAAAAATATAATTAACTAACTAGATAACATTTTGGTTTCAAATTTGTTTCATTTCGATTTTATGTTGATTCCCATACCTGGGGAAAAAGGGCTAACATAGCAAAGCAATACTTCTGCGGAAGTTGTGATCCAAAACTAATGCATCAGCTCTATGGGATTGACAATCCCTCTTAGCTGTCCGACCTATACTAGGCTTATTACGTTCTGGTAGCGCAGTATCAGACAGAGAAATGGACTATTGTGTTGTTCAAAGACCACTTTTAGATTTTAATGAGGATTAAATTAAAAAAAAAGGATTATCACCGTAAACAAATTAAGGCTCACGTTGGCCATATCTTGCCAACTCCATAACTGTTTTCGACAACCCACTAACCCACACCCCCCTGAAAAAAAAAGACTTCCACAAGACTTTCCCCTTTATATTAAAATCATTATCTTTATTCAATATAGTAGCCTTATCTGATAATTTATCTGTAAGAAATTCAATTTTTAGTTTAGTTTTTGCAATGATTAAAATCAACTTCAAGTTCCAAAGTTTCTATATAACGTTTTGCGTTCGGTTAACCCGTTAATGACGATTGCTAAGAAAATTTTACAGATGAAAATGAACTTTCTAGTTTATCTAAATAAACAAAATACAAGACAAATGAGCAATCCCGAACAAATTTATAAAGCACAAATTAAGTTACACGAATAAAAACAAGTAGGTTTGTAACAATCTGTCACTTAACCCGCTTCCACACAACAGTTGTGTTTAACAGGTAAAAAGGCGACAAACACAGCATTGATATTCTAATAAACATTTACATGCTAAATTTGGCTAGTTTCATTTATTTTATTTCGAAAATTCAATAATTATTATTTATCGTTTGCAAAAATTAATTTATACTTCAAAGAATAAGTATGTAATATTCCTCACTTTTAAATGGAATTAAAATATTTCAGATCAACGTACAAAGAATCTCGTAGTGAAATATATGTGACGTCATTTTAAACTGATCTACGTCGCAAAAAGAAATTTATTTTAATTTATTGTCTAAAAGAATAAAGTTTCTCGAGCGATTGTTGCGGCAATGGTAATTTTTTAAATGAGCATTAAATTTTGCAGGTTTTTTTTTAAATAATTGAAGTACTTCGAATTCTTTTCTGAAATTTTCAATGTATTCTAATTTCTATGCGCTGAATTTTTTGACGTATCAGACTTGTCCGTAGCATTTGTAGTTTGGGCTATGAAAGTGGGTGACAGACAGACAGACGGACTAAACGATTATAATACCTTCCACTTTTTACGTTATAAACATAGTGTGGAAGCTAAAAACGTAAAGTTAATGTTTTTACACGAAAATAAAGTGGTATTCACAAAGTCTCCGTTGATAAGTTTTAAAAAAAACTTTTAAAAAATCGCGTTTAGAAGAGGATGGCGCTAGCACATCCAATCACTCGAGGTCCAAGGTGCCCAACCCACCATGTAGGTCTAGTGCGGCGTTATATTCAACCAAAGAAATCCACGAAATCGTAGGTTTTCTGGAATTCTATTGATTTCTCTTTTCTATGGAGTCTATCCTAAAAAAAAAACCAAGATACCTTAACCAAATAAAGGAGTAAAAATTAAGCAATAGCAGGCGTTCACTTTCACCAGAAGTAACTTCTTTTTTGACGCCCGCGTATGCGCAATCGGGCGTAAACGCAAAATACATCCTTGTCTTTTGTGTCGAGACGGATGTTCGATCCCGGTTGATCAAAATCGACGGATAATCAAATATGGTTAGCAGGGTCTGGTCTACCATAAAACCCGTTAGGTCCGGGCCTTTAAATTTTAGAGTTTAAAATTTTGGTTTACATCATTCTAAATGCTGTAGCCCCTGAAATTTCAGTACATTTATAAATTTTCTGAGCCTTCTGCTTTTTACTTGACTTTGACCTAACGTGATTGGTTAGATCGATCGATCGATGTTACCAGAAAAACGGCAAAATGGTAGCCAAAAAATATGATACATGGCCAACTAGCACCATCATTATGGGCAATCATGCAAAAATTTCCGTAAAGGGGCCACCCAAAGAGTTCGATAGTAGGGTAGAGGAACGACTCGTACAGAGCTGCCATCGGCAGCCATGGCTCATACGGAGCCCGAATAGAGTGGCAAAAGTGCTAGTTAATTTATAATTTGATACTGAGAAAGGAAGTACACCAGGCACAAGGCGGAAATCGAACCCGCATCTGTTACAGCGCGCGGACTGCTAGCGTTATGCCTGCGATCCAAACCACTCGGCCATCGGCCCCACATGCCACCCTATATGTCTCCGTGTGTCCATGGTCTGTTGCCAGTCAGTCCTACCCTACTATGAACTCTTGGGGCCACCAAAATTTTTGGTACCTATAGTCGGCGTTTTCCAAGGTCAGGCCCTGATGGTTTAGTTAGATTTGGTTGAATTATCGTCGCACTAGAGCTACTAGATAGGTGTGAAATGATCTGAACACTATAGGCACAATTCGTGTTATATTCTTACAAAATTACACCACAGTATGAGGACATAAAACTGGGACCATTCGCATGCAAAGCAAGGGCCTCACCAACCCCCAGCCCTAGCCCTCCGAAGGAAAAAATCCCTAGATACGAGTACCTCCCTAGATACGTCTGTATCTAGGGAGTGAGGCAAGGACCTAAGTAGAGATGTGAATAGTCTCGAACAACCTACGCCTTTTGGAACTCAATTATTTTTCATTCTTTTTTTCCCAATTCTCATTTTTCATTTCCAGGCAATTCCCCAAGTACACAGAGTCCCAACCACCAAAGTCCCGACGGAGTTGGCGTACGATATTAATCGAAGTTTAGTTGGGTTCCAGCTCAGGTATCGACCTCGACAATCGGTCTCGGTTCTACATCACCACGCTTACTTGGCTGTGTTAAACGGTAATGGTGTCAATAATTAACTAATATTAATGAAACAAAAAAACAATAAACGAAAATTGCGTCAATTGAAAGAAATATTGGGGGCTGCGTATGCCCAGAGTAGTCAGAACATCGGCTTCTCATACCGAGGACCATGACATGAGGCGTAATTGGCTGCGTTAAAGCTCCTAAAGGAGGCTAGAAATAAATAGCCGGAAACAATTAAATTACCAGAAATATTTCGGCAGCAAAGTTACGAGTAATATTTTCATGAGTTTTGAAAGGAATAATTTCTCAGAGTAATATGCAAAAACCCGTTTGCCAAGTGCAGCCATTCCTTTGACAGGACTCAAAATACACTTCGACATCTTTTTAGTGCTACGTTGCATGCCATAAAATTAATTCATGGTAATTGAACCGTCTTGCAACCTTGAAGTAATTAAATACTCTGCTGAGTCATAGCAAGAAAAAACAGTTTCTATCCTAAGTTGACATCATGGATACAAAGTCGAATTGCGATACTTTGAATGTAGTTATCATAATTCCTGTTATTAGCCAACTTCTATCCGCTTTCACAATAACACATCACGTTCTTTCTCCTGTTATTCGGTGCAAACAATACAAACTAATATTTATTCTCAAATTTCGTGTAAAAATCCGTTCATATTTGCCAATTTTAATTTAATTTTATTATTTGTATAACTTTGAAGTTCCAATTAACTTAAATGAAACTAATTAAAAAGGAAAAAAAAACTTTTTGAGGAATACAAAGTAACAAATAAAAAAAATTAAAGCAAATTGCTCATTATGAGAAACATTTTACAAGTGCATGAGGAAAAAAATATTGTTTTATGTATTAAAATAATGTTGCAACAAAAAATTTCGTAATTTTTTTTTTATAAAATATTGTAATACAACTTGTATTACAATTTTTATAGCGCGCACAGTGTGGTATAGCTATAGACTATAAAACTATTTCGACGGTTATTATGTAGATACAGATTTTAAATAATTTTAATGCAGTATTGCATATAAAAGAATAAGTTATTACATAGCTCCTTATTTACCAAAAATAGACACAAATATCAGTTTTCCGGATTACATTGCGATAAGTAGGTTTTCAATTGTATATTAACTAAAAAACTAAAATGATAGTTTTGCACCATTTTAAAAGTCATTTCCCTGCCTTTGTAATGAAAGAATAAAAACTTTGTTTTAAAATATATCAGTTTCATTTTATTTAATTAGTGCGATACTTTATTCCCCATAGCTATCGAAAGAAACAAAGCTATAGGGCTCGCATATTTTTTTTCATGCTTTAACATAGCCAAATATCTATCTGCAGATGGATTTATCTGCAATGTTTAAAACTTTTTATTTCATTAAATTAAGTAAAGTCCGAAAAATCTCGCTTTGAAATAGAATCTCGCTTTGTACCTATACTTTTGTACAAAAAGATATGCAAAAATTGCAATTCTTAGGCTATCTTAATATCCATACACATCTTTTTAAAGGGTCTAAGAAACGAATAAAACTTGAAAAAGAACGACTTAAGAGGAAGAGTAGATTTTTTAAAAATCAAAAAAATGAAAGATTTATATTTAAAAATATTAACCTTGTTTAAATTCATCTTTTTTTTTGTAATATATGTTTAGTTGGTGGTAAAATACGACTAAGAATACTTTAATCGGAATTTACAGTTGAAAATATTCCAAATAATTTTCTTGGGTACTGCGTTCTTAACATATTAACGACTGTGCATATCATAAACACCTTAGATTCCGAATAAAATCGTTAACTTTAATTTTTTTATTCGTTTTTAGTGTAACTTAATTTATTCTACATAAATTGTTGGGGATTTATATTGTTTTCATTTGTCTTATATTTTGTTTATTTAGTAAATTTATGGAAAAAGCTCATTTTTACGTGACAAATTTTTTCGGCAATCGTCGTTAATGGATTAAAGACAGATATCATAGTTAAAGTATTACATTGGCAGATCACGTGACCTCCAATGCTAACGACGGGACGCGCAAAAAGACCAGAATAAGAGGGCAATGGGGCCAGTGTTGCCACCAGTTTTAGGAGAAAAACACTACGAAAAAATGACATTTATTTCTAAAAATACAAAACATACCATAAAAATACTCGCAAAACGTATCACGTATTTTTTTTTAAGTCACTAAAAAGATTCCAAAATGCAGCTAAAATGTTTATGGTCTTTTTTAATTTTAGAATTAAGTGGTATTTTTTCGTAGTGTTTTTCTCCTAAAACTGGTGGCAACGCTGGCCCCATTGCCCTCTTATTCTGGTCTCCATGCGCGTCCCGTCGTTAGCATTGGGGGTCACGTGACTAATACTTTAGCTATGATATCTATGATTAAAGACTACAACTACATAACAGTTATTGTTAAAGAACAAACAATTCAAGTTCACACACTTTCACTTACTGTGTCTCAAAAACTACTCACTTTCATGGTTAAAAAACACCTCAAGGTCCTCATCCATACAGATATATATCCAAACAATCAAAACAGAGAGAGAGAGAAAAAAAAAAGTGAAATTCAACATATATTTTTTTCCCATAGAAAAATGAACAAAACAACTTCCTTCAGCAATAATAAAAGAATGAGTGTCTACAGACAGTAATCACTCCCGACCAATGATGAAAGCAGGAAATACCACGCCGCGGCCAATTAAATCGCGAAGATTATGAAGAGGTATTGTTTCGTTAACTTTGACAAAAAAAGTGGGTATTTCGTTTTTAGAGGTTTGACAATGATGTAACTTTGGTCCGCCAATAGTGACTTCAAAGAATAACAAGGAGGTTTGTTACAGAATCTGTCACTTAAACCGCTTCCACACAAAATTTATGCTCAACAGGAAACACACTATTTATACACCTCAGAAAGAAATTCGCCTTTCATGGACTTCTAATTCAAACTTTTAAACGCCAAAATGAACTATTTTCATTAATCTTCTTTCGCAAATTAATAATTACTCATTATCGCTTGCTAAATTTGTTTGAAATTCGTAGAATAATGATGCATTTTTTAAAAAAAAATAAATAACTTTTAGTCGCCACAATTTAATTTACAGTTCGAAAATATATAATTAGTAAAATTGATGCTTTAAAAATTAAAGCAAAAATTAGAATATTTTTTCATGCCAAGTTAGAATTTTCTATGCATCTTTCTTCATATATAATAAACCATCAAAAAAACTCTATTGTGATATTACAATAATCCAAACTGAATTTTTTATATCACATAAATACATATTCTTTCAAAAGTTTTATTTTTATTTTAAATAAAGTTTCTCGTGCGTTTAACAAACTTGCAACAGTGAAAATATTGAATAGAAATGGAATTTGCATATTATTTCAATGTAGTTAAAATTTTTAGTTAGTTAAATTTTAAATAAACTTCTAATTTAAATTTTTTAATGAAATTTGGGATGTAGTCTAACCTGATTTTTTGCTTCAAAATGACGTATCCCACTTGTTTGTGAGACTTAGGTTCGTTCTGTGAAAGTGGGTGACAGACGGACGGACTGAATGATTATAATACCTTCCACTTTTTACGTTATTAAACGTAGTGTGGAAGTTAAAAACGTAGGTAACGAGCAATTTGGCGAGCGCTTCCACTGGCAAAGGCAATTTAGTGCCTTCTTGCAGGTCCGATAATAGGGGGCGTCAACAGATTACGTGACGTGTTTGGGGGGAGGGAGCCGAAATTTCGAGCCGAATATCTCCAGATCTCACGTGGGGGGGGGGGGGGGGAGGGATAGCGTCAAAAATTACGTAAATTTTCCCCGAGAAAAATCAACGTAAAAATGCGAAAAAAATACAGTTAAATTCAAGTAAAATTTATTTCTGGACTTAAATTTGTCAAGTCTTGCAATATTCATCGTGGATGACCGAACCATTCTAAAAATTTTAAGGATAAAAACGGATCATTCTTATAAGCTGGCGTTCATTTATTTATTCATTATTTTCAATTCAGACCAAAGGACACGTCATGTTCAAAGTATTTCCACACGTCACAAAGAAAAAGCAGCCAACATGTGTATCGTATGTGATTGTTAAGTAGTTTCCCGGGTTTTTAAGTTTTCCAGGAATCAAACGTCCAAATCAAAACTTTCAAATAAAAACACGAATTTCGTATAATGTCACGGTAGATAACGGGGAAGGTGGGGGGGGGGGGGGTGAGCCCAATATCACGAACTATCCCAATGGAGGGGAGAAGGGATAAAAAAAATCGTCAAAATTGCATAACCTAATTTATGGACATCCCCTTAAGAATGCGCTGCCAAGTTGCCATAGACTAATATTCATTTGCAACCCTCTCTACAGTTAACTTTTACTTAAGGGCGAATGGTCGGGGGTCTCCAAACCAAAGTGTCTCCAATATTTTGTGCAAAATTATTAATTGAAAACTTTAAAAAAATATTCGAACCAATTTCAAGGAGATTCATTTCTACATTTATTATATAAAAACAAACCGTTTGTAAAAATATTCAAAACATCCAGATAAATGTGGTTTACGCATTAGTTAACACAGAGTCACTTCGGTTTGGGGATCACCGCTCATTCGGGTTAATTCGTTCTTAATACAACGAGATATAGTTCACGAACTATAGTGTAGAATTATAAGTGTTTTCATTTGTTTTAAAAGTTGTGCATTTAATTGAAAAGAATTAATTTAAATAACAAATTAAACTAACATTTGAACGAATTGACACCCCCGTGAATATTTGCCTTTCTAGGCTGCAGCCTACTTACCCTATTTAGATGGGGTAGGGGTAGGTACATATATATTCCGGCTTGTGTGCTTGATCAGAGACCCGCATATGAAGCCTTCGTCAAGTAAGACAGACACAGAAAGAATTTTTACTGTCACAGAGAAAGGAATATACACCCGGGGCGAAGGCGGGAATCGAACCCGCACCCGTTACAGTGCGCGGACTGCTAGCGTAATGGTCCAACCACTCGGCCATCCGGGCCCCCCTATTTAGAAGTACAGTCACTATGCTCATTTAGTGCCTAAGACAATTTTTGAACGCGTGTTGATTTTTTGGCGAGTTGGCGAATGCTTTCTTTCGAGGCAATTTCGTACCATCTAAGAGAATTATAGCAATCGTCAGTGCGTTCACCTCGGGTGTCGGCTCGTCACTTGATTGTGGTTCTAAACTACGACGCCCGTCGCCAATAGCCCTCGTGTAGCTCTAGTGCGACGATAATTCAAACTAACTAACTCAGTGCGTTTACCAGAATATTGAACTTGTTGAACGTTGGTATCCATAACGCTATGGTTGTCGCAACTCTGCGTAAACGTCATAGTCACAAACACAAAAAATAAAAATTGCCAAATACAACTTTTGGAAATCAAATCGGCAACTTAATATTATCAATGAAATATTTTTAGCTGGGCTTTTGGATGTTGTATTTTTGTATATGGGTGGCGCGCATCAAAGGGAATGATTTACAAAGGCTGTTTATTTACGCAGAAACCAGTTCAAATAGTTTGCGCTTCGTTGGATTGAAAGACAATTTATGTTGAAAGAGTCAGTTTAGGAAAGTTTTGAATGAAATAAGACTTCATTCAGTTTTTTAGCTTCCACACTACGTTTATAACGTAAAAAGTGGAAGGTATTATAATCGTTCAGTCCGTCTGTCAGTCAGTCTGTCACCCACTTTCACATCCCAAACTACAAATGCTACAGGCAAGTGCGATACGTCAAAAAATTCAGCGCATCGAAATGAGAAGACATTAAAAATCTCAGAAAAAAATTCGAATCCGAAGTACTTCAATTATTTAAAAAACTGCAAAATTTAATGCTCATTTAAAAAGCATAAGAAGCCATTTTTATTAGAATTAAATCACCATTGCCATTCGCAACAATCGCAACTATCATCACTGACTTTAATTTTCATTAAACATCACTGAATTTTCCCGACAATAAAAAATGCAAAAATTATAAATTAAATTGCCGTTAACTAATTAGGGCATTAATTTATTGATTTGTTGGCATTCCGACCATGTCGGAATTTCGCCCATGTCGGCATTATTTTCTTGTGGGGATTATGTGCGGAACCTCTTTTATACGTCTCTTTAGACGGTAGAGAGCCGTAAAGAGCAGCGAGAAAGGGTAACAATTATATATATTGTAAAAGAGGGCATTCAACCAAACGTTACTAATTTTTCACACAAAATAACACGCGAGCGAAACCATTTCTCAGCTTGTCTAATTCTATTCGTTAAAATGTCCATTGCGATCCAATTAAATCCAATCTCCATCAATAAACAGAAGCAAATAGATTCGCATGTGATTTATAAGCGTAAACCAATCTACGAAATTCAAACTCATTAAAATATTTGGGAGAGCCATTCTGACAACAACTCGTGATGGACTTATTAAGTAGATTCGCCGATTTTGGTGCCTGTGAACAAGAGATGTTAAAGTTAAGAACATAGTATGCTGTTCCCCAACTGTTTCATGCACAGTACAGGTTTACGAAAGGATAAGGGTGTGGGTAGGTTAAATTAACATGGTACTAGAGCTACACAAAGGTTATTGGCAACCGACGTCGTAATTTAAATTTAGAACCCAGTCAAATGACGAGCCGACATCTGAGTAGGCACCCAACGCAACTTGCATCGGGACTTTAGAACATATTTAAGGTGCACTCCCTCAACACAGGGTATCATTCGTCGGACTCTAAGGCTGCATAGGATGTTTATACGTTTTAAGTTATTTTGGCAATGACGGAATCTGAGCCCTTTCGCAGGCAAAGGCAAGCGCATTACCGATTGGGCTAAGAATAAAAAACATTGGGAGCTGGGGAGCCCAGTCGGTTAGGCATTCGCCCAGCATGCGGAAGGTCCCAGGTTCGGGTCCGGGCATCGCCAAAATAACTGCCGACCTATAAACGGCCCGTGCAGTCAAAAATGTCCGACAAATAATACCCCGTGTGGCGGGAGTGCACGTTAAATATCCTTCCTAACGCTGCGTCCTAACGCTGCGTACGATGTCGCCCTTAACGGTTGCGTTCGGTGCTTACTCAGGTGTCTGCTCGTTACTTGACTGTGGTTCTAAAATGCGACGCCCGTCGCCAATAGCTCTCGTGTAGCTCTAGGGCGACAATAATTCAAACTAAACTAAATAAAAAAACATTGAAGAATAACAAGAGGCCAATGGTTTAGGAAGTTTGGTCCAGCTGGTTTGATTCCATTTACCAACGACATGAAAATCTAAATTAATTTTGAAATTATTGACTATTTTCACATATAGTACAACTTAAGCCAGCAAACAGTTCCATTTATTACTAACTCAATGACCAAAATACTGAGTTTTCTTACTTCTCATTAAAAGTATAGCTTATTTTATTTGAATATGAGCCGATATATAGTGAAAATTTTGAATTTTAATTTTTACTACAAAATACCTTGTTTTTCCGAGACTCTACTACTTTGATACTTTTACCACACATATTATGTTACTAAATAAAAAACTACATTCCGCAAAACCATGATAACAAGGATATGTAGATATACAAGCAGTACTTTTTTTTCAGTTTTATTTACATAGAGAAAAATCCAAATTTTACTTTCCCTTCCCTTGCTCACAACGAAAAAAACCCGTATTTGTTTCAAATAATATAAACATAACATATACAAAAACTTTCAATTACCTAATATGAAATATAAGGTATTTAAAGGGTTTGGGGTCGAAATGGAGATTGAGTTATCGACACGTTTTGAAAGATGCTAATTCTTAAAAAAAAAAATGTTTTTTGAACATTAGTCCATCTGTCCGTCTATCTGTCTGAAATCAATCTACAGCTCGAACTAAAAGAGCTAAGAACTTCAAATTTGGTATAAGAGTTACTACAGTCCCCCTGGACAAATTATTAGACGCACTGCAAGATTTCATGTATCCATCAATGATGAACAAAATACGTTTAGAAGGACATTTGTGTTCCTAAACTTAAGCTATTGAATAGAAAATACTATCTTCTATACTTAATACATATATCGACATCTTTTTTTAATGATATGGCATCCTTTGGTATGTTTTAATCATCACTAAAAAAATACAGTGCGTCGAATAATTTGTCCAGGGACTGGTAGTACCTGTCGGACGTCATTATAAAGATCTGAGAAAATTGCGCATGCATATTTGAACAAAGGTTAGGGTTTTATTTGGTTTTAGAGTTATTCAAATTATCTTATAATATATATAATTACATTTCAATGTATTGATTTATTGAGTGGAAAATGAAAGTAGTTTAGTGTAACATAACTCTAATTAAAAAAAAAAGTAGGTTTGTAACAGAATCTGTCACTTAACCCGCTTCCACACACAACAGTTGTGTTGAACAGGTAAAAAGGCGACAAACACAGTATTGATATTCTATATTAAACATTTACATGCTAAATTTGGCTAGTTTCATTTATTTTATTTCGAAAATTCAATAATTATTACTTATCGTTTGCAAAAATTAATTTATGTTTTAAAAAATAAATATGAAATATTCCTTGCTTTTAAATAGAATGAAAATATTTCATATCAACGTACAAAGAATCTCGTACTGAAATATATTTGACGTCATTTCAAATGGATCGATGTCGCAAAAATAAATTTATTTTAATTTATTGTCTAAAAGAATTAAAGTTTCTCGAGCGATTGTTGCGATGGCAATCGTGATTTAAATCTAATAAAAATGGCTTCCTATGTTTTTTTAATGAGCATTAAATTTTGCAGTTTTTTAAATAATTGAAGTACTTCGAATTCGAATTCTTTTCTGAAATTTTCAATGTATTCTAATTTCGATGCGCTGAATTTTTTGACGTATCGCACTTGTCCGTAGCATTTGTAGTTTGGGATATGAAAGTGGGTGACAGACAGACGGGCAGATAGACGGACAGACTGAACGATTATAATACCTTCCACTTTTTACGTTATAAACGTAGTGTGGAAGCTAAAAGAATAAACATTATAATCGCTCAATGAAAATAACCATTGCATCGCATCTACACATGCACAGTCAAAACAAATGATTACGTGAATTTATTGCTGTAAAATATGGCCTACGTCACTAGGCCACGCCCATCGGTACTACAGAAAACATGCGTGAAAAATTAATCAAATTAGCATTGCTAATAATGGACGAGCTTGAATGCGAAAGAGGCCATTTCTAGGATATTAATAAAAGCCAGCGGTGCATGATACAAATTTTGATCTTTGAATTTATAAATTATGGTTTTGTTGTTTAAATACGTACTTTGTAGGACATAAATTTGTGTTCGATAATCTTCGTCTACAAATAACCATTATTTGTATTCGGAAATTCTTGTATGAAACTAATTATTTGTGAGTGATTCATACACTACGATTAAATCACTTATTCAGTAAACACACACACACACACACACAGTAAATATTAAACCTTGGATTTTGTTGCAGAAAATGTTTTTAAAAAATCTTACAACTATTATTATTACAATTTATTCTGCAGAGTGCCCCACCTTTTCTAACCGTCATATAGTCATGCACGAGGATAAATTTTATAACAATTTAACTATTTTAATACAAGTACACTCTTAAAAAAAAGCGTTTTTAACTCGTCGAGTAATTTCCACTCCTTTCCGTGCGAATGCATTTCCTAAAGGGTGAATTTCACCTTTTCGGAGTGGTAAAATAAAAGAAACAATCTGCTCTATACTTTAACGAGCGGTTAACTCAGTCTGAGTAATTTCATCTTCGGTGCCGAAATGCACTTCTCCTATAGAGTGAATTCACTCTTTTTAAGAGTGACACTTCCTCCCGAACTTTAATTATAACTTTTATTTGTTTAGTTTGAATTATCGTCGCACTAAAGCTACACGAGGACTATTTATTATAACTATTCTCTAGAAACCATCATTTAGTTCCAGCCACCATGCAGTTACTTTGGCATTTAAATTTTCATTGGATCCAATTGATCTAAACATTTTAAAACCTCTATTACTCGAAAATATACTTTAATTGCGAAAAAAATGGAAATCATCCGATAATATACTATTGTGTAATACTTACTATTTAAAAACTATTATTACCTACTTTACGAGCAATGTTTATTTCCACGCGTTTCTAAATAATGTTATCACAGAAGAGGTTATTACTACTATAAAAAATTCACAACAATGACTCAGTGTGAGCATGTTACCGTAAACAAATTTCCTTATTTCCAAACAAGCATCAAACAGATGCGTCAGAAATAATAAGTTCCCAGTATAAAAACAAAAGTTGCAGGTATAATGTCAATTGAGCACACTTTCGAAATTTCACTTGCCATAAGATAACAGCCGTGGCCGGGTAAAAGGCAGTAATCGCAACAATGAATTGGACCTTTTTGGCTCTGAAATAATTCGTCATTTTCAGTATGTTAGCTTCCACACTACGTTTATAACGTAAAAAGTGGAAGGTTTTATAATCGTTCAGTCCGTCTGTCTGTCCGTCTGTCTGTCCGTCACCCACTTTCATAGTCCGAACTACAAATGCTACGTACAAGTGTGATACGTCAAAAAATTCAGCGCATCGAAATTAGAATACTTTGAAAATTTCAGAGAAGAATTCGAATTCGAAGTACTTCAATTGTTTAAAAAACTGCAAAATTTAATGCTCATTTAAAAAGCATAGGAAGCCATTTTTATTAGAATTTAATCATCATTGCCATTCGCAACAATCGCTCGGGATTTCGCGGGAAACTTTAATTCTTTTCGACAATAAATTAAAATAAATTTATTTTCGCGACATCGATCCGTTTGAAATGACGTCAAATATATTTTACTACGAGATTCTTTGTACGTTGATATGAAATGTTTTCATTATATTTAAAAGCGAGGAATATTACACATTTATTCTTTGAAATATAAATTAATTTTTACAAACGATAAGTAATAATTATTGAATTTTCGAAATAAAATAAATGAAACTAGCCAAATTTATCATGTAAATGTTTAATATAGAATTAATGCTGTGTTTGGGGCCTTTTTACCTGTTAAAACACAACTGTTGTGTGGAAGCGGGTTAAGTGATAGATTCTGTTACAAACCTACTTGTTGTCTTAAAGTTTAGAGTAATTGAGTGCTGGCAACAATGATCCAAGTCATTAGGCTGGTTACTGCAGTTTACCTGCCCACGGCAGATAACAAGAGAACGTGAACATCAAGCACAAATGAAGAGCTTAGTGGAAGAACGTACTAAGTGACATTTTCGGAAAAAAAATGAGATTTTTGTGTCAATGAACATATTAACTTCTTAAACGATAAAATTTATGAAAAGAGGGAAACTTGTTAAGTTTCGTATATTTTTTACGGTTTGCAAGTACCGTTTTCAACAGATATTATAGCAAAATAATAACTTTAAAGCTCATTTTCTCGTTTTCATCTTTTTGTCACTTAGCACGTTCTTCCACTAATCTCTTCAAATACGATAACCTGACTGCTTTTTATCGTGAACTGATAATGACGAAATGCATACCTGGTCGAAAAGACAGGTAACATGCTATGTGTAAGTGATATTGGCGACGTATTTTTGGCAAAAATGTTTTATGTTTTACGGCATTCCCAGTGCCGGATTTAAAGACCCAGGGCCCCTAGGCACTTGACATTTGGGGCCCCCCACCATCTCGAAGCTATTTTGGAAATTGACCAAATTAAATACACTAGTACAGAACATATAATTTTAATCGACTTTAATAATTATCAGAATAATACAGTATGTTACTATAGTTATTCTATAAAATTTATAAAAGCACACGGCGGACTTTCTTCTGTGCAAAAGAACTAATGACGTCGTCAAAGTCAGTTGACTGCATTATTTCTGACTATGTACAATAACTGAGAGTGAGTTGAGCCTGTTCTCTCCTATGTTACATCTTAAGTAATTCTTTACAGATTCTTACAGGGCCTTGTAGGCCTAGGCGGTAATCCGGCACTGGGCATTCATTCCCATGTGATATCGCCAAGATATGGGTTGGAATTCTGGGTTGCAATTTCCAGTCGTATAAAGATCTTAAAAGCAAACAAAAGTAACGAACTAGACAGACAAAAGCTAAATCCCCTACCCAACTTTGTATTCTGGCCAAGAGTGCCACTATTGCCAAAAGTGATCTTAATATCGTTCCTGGTAACCCCCTCCTCTGGGATTGCCCAATCGTTTTGTCGCCTATACGTTGCAAAAGTAACGAATGCAAAGTTGCCTTGGAAAAGTAAAAGTTGAATTTTCGTCGCACTAGAGCTACACGAGGGCTATTGGCGACGGGCGTCGAATTTAAAACCCGAGATGAGTAGGCACCAACAAAACTTTTAAGGACGGCATCGTACGCAGCTTCGGGGTTTTGGAGCATATTTAACGTGAAATCCCTCCACACGGGGTATTGTGTAAAGTTTTGGCTACTCAGGCCGTTTATAGGTCGGCAGTTATTTAGGCGATGCCCGAAAATGAACCTGGGTCCTTCCGCATGTAAAGCAAGCACCTTACCGACTGGGTTACCCAGCCCATCCACCAATAATAAAAGGCTCGTCTCCAATAGCCCATGCGTAGCTCTAGTGAGACGTAATTTCACCCAAATACATCGCTATCACGCGTTATCAAAGTAAATAACTTAATAACGGACGAAGTAAACGTGCCAAGGAAAATTGAACTCAGCTGTTCAAATACATAAAGAAGAGATAATCTCTTCAAGGCCTAGCGATTCCTTTTTTTATTTCTCCTTTGTTCGTTTATGTAAGTCTTTATAAGCATAAAAAAGTATTAAGTTATGTGCTATGAGGTAATATTCAGGACTTAGATTTCAATTAATGTTTATGAGATTTAATTTGAATAGCAATTTGTTAAAAACAAATAACTATTATATGTGCTCTACAACGTTATATGTCACGTGTTACACATTTCATTTACGAATGAAGAATCTCTCAACTTTTCCACGGAAAAACATGCTTTCATTCGGCTTAAGTTTATCTAAATAAACAACAAGTAGGTTTGTAACAGAATCTGTCACTTAACCCGCTTCCACACAACAGTTGTGTTAAACAGGTAAAAAGGCGCCAAACACAGCATTAATTCTATATTAAACATTAACATGCTAAATTTGGCTAGTTTCATTTATTTTATTTCGAAAATTCGATAATTATTATTTATCGTTTGCAAAAATTAATTTATATTTCAAAGAATAAATATGTAATATTCCTCGCTTTTAAATAGAATGAAAATATTTTATTTCAACATACAAAGAATCTTGTAGTGAAATATATTTGACGTCATTTCAAACTGATCGATGTCGCAAAAATAAATTTATTTTAATTTATTGTCTCAAAGAATTAAAGTTAATTCCAATAAAAATGGCTTCCTACGCATTTTAAATGAGCATTAAATTTTGCAGTTTTTTAAATAATTAAAGTACTTCGAATTCGAATTCTTTTCTGAAATTTTCAATGTATTCTAATTTCGATGTGCTGAATTTTTTTGACGTATCACACTTGTCTGTAGCATTTGTAGTTTGGGGGGTTTGAAAGTGGGTGACGGACAGACGGACTGAACGATTATAATACCTTCCACTTTTTACGTTATAAACGTAGAGTGGAAGCTAACAAAATATGATACAAATAAAGACTATCGTCTAGCACAATTTGGGTAGGAAAAATTAAATTACACGAAAAACGAACTTTTTTATTTAGAAAGGAAGGTGGTAATGGTATTCACAAAGTCGTCATTGAGTTTTTGCAGCATTTTTTAGTTACCGCTGTAGATGAATGTTTTCCAATGGTGCTGCCTTAACCTTCTGAGGGATACAGACATATAAACCCATCACCTGACTGCCAGGTTTTCCAGCAACACACATCATTTCTTTTAATTTATAAATTTATTAATTTTATTAAATTTTAAAATTTAAATCATGGACCATCATTTATAATCATCTTCTGCAGAAATGTAATTTTGTTTAAAAATTAAATTGTAGTTTTAAAATTTAACTTAAAACTCATGGAGTAAAAAAATTACACTTCTTCCAATTTGCTTATCCCTCAGAGGGTTAATGGCGGCTAAGCCCTACTAGCCTTAGCTGACTCGGCATATTCCCCAGAACCGAGAGCCATTTTCTGTGGCACCATCTAGGCTATAGGCATAGATATCATAGTTAAAGTATTAGATTGGCAAATCACGTGACCTCCAATGCTAACGACGGGCCGCGCATGGAGGCCAGAATAAGGGGGCAAAATGGCCAGTGTTGCCAACACTTTAAGGAGAAAAATGCTACGGCATCATTGGAAAAATACCATTTAATTCTAAAATTACCAAAAAAAAAAAAAAAACTAGAAAAGCATTTCAAGTAACTCAAAAGATTCCAAAATGCAGCTAGTATTTTTACGATATTTTTTTGTAATTTTAGAATTTTTTAGAATTATTCTAAAATTACAAAAAAATATCGTAAAAATACTAGCTGCATTTTGGATACTATACTATGATAGTATATATATAGTTTTGCAACTATGATATCTATGGCTATAGGCGACTCTCGCTACCAATTTTGACGCTCAGACTAGCGAAGCCCTTAGTTGTTTAAAATTACCTTTCAATTTTAAAAATTTTACCTGAAAGTTGCTATTTCATATAAAGACAGACTTTGTGCCACCATATATCCCCACCTTGCGTAACTGAACATCAATTTGTAGTTAGTTATCACCTAGTATTGGTTGGTATGCCCATAAAGCACTATGGTCATATTGGAATATCCTCTTAAACGAAAGAGTGAATTCGTAAAATGAATCAATTTTCAGTTATTATTATTCTGTTGTATTTTGGTTGACCATTTTCTGAATTATGAATCAAAAATGAGAAATATATCACTCTTGAATACAAATATGAGTGAAAGTTCACCTATGTCATGCATGTTGTCGCTACCGATAGGAAAATTAACTCAGACTGAGTTAAAACCGCTCGTTTTAAGAGTGTAGGACGCAGATTGTTTTCTTTTATTTCTTTTACCCACTCCGAAAAAGAGTGAAATCCAATCCTATAGAAGTGCATTTTCGGCACGTAAAGGAGTGGAAATTAACTCAGACTGAGTTAAAACCGCTCGTTTGTTTTAAGAGTGTAACCGAGAAATTATTGGAGGGCGCGGAGGTGAATCGAGTCAGGTTTTTGTCACAATTTGAAAAATAATAAAATGATTTAGGGTCATCTCAGCTTCAACACTTCTGATTACGTGGTTATTGCTCTGTTCGAAGGAAGTTAATAATTTGCAGTTTTTTTAAATTTTACTCTTAAAATTTCTTACATAATTTATTTATTATTACTAGAACCCGGCCCACTAGATAGATAAATAAAAAAAATTTAATAACGTGAAAAATGTTTTAAATAATGGTTTCGGCGTTAATAAGCCGATGAAAATAACCATCTTTAAAATCTGCCCGCCCCCCACGTGGTTAAAAAAAATAACAAAAATCTAGCTAAAGTGTAAAATTTTAAATTTAAGGGGAGTCGGATAGGCGTTTGGGTCCAAAATGTCGATTTCTGTTAGCTTCCACACTACGTTTATAATGTAAAAAGTGGAAGGTATTGTAATCGGTCAGTCCGTCTGTTTGCCCCCCCCCCCCACTTTGACAGTCCAAACTAAACATGCTACAAGCAAGTGTGATACGTCAAAAAATTCAGCGCATCGAAATTAGAAGACATTGAAAATCTCAGAGAAGAATTCGAAGTACTTCAATTATTTAAAAAACTGCTCATTAAAAAAGCATAAGAAGCCATTTTTATTATAATTAAATCACCATTACTATCCGCAACAATCACTCGAGAAACTTTAATTCTTTTAAATTGAAAGATATTTATTTTTGCGACAACGATCAGTTTGAAATGACGTCAAATATATTTCGCTAAGAGATTCTTTGTATGTCGATATGAAATGTTTTGGTTCTATTTAAAAGAGAGGAATATTACATATTTATTCCTTGAAATATAAATTAATTTTTGCAAATGAAATGATAATAGTTATTGAATAATTATTGAAGAAATAATTATTGAATTTTTGAAATGAAATAAATGAAACTAGCCAAATTTAGCATGCAAACGTTTACAATAGAATTAATATTGTGTATGGCGACTTTTTTCCTGTTGAACACAAATGTTGTGTGGGTTGAGTGACAGATTCTGTTACAAACCTACTTATTTTTCTTTATTTTTAATCTGAATATATATAGCTTTAATTTAAGACCAAGATTATAGATTTCTGCTTAGTGGTTTTCTTTTTATAAGCATTTTTTAGACACTCTGTATATCAGTTCTAACCTATATACCTTAATTTTCTTTTGCATTTCCTGAAACATGGGATTTTTCAACACTTAGGAACATTTATCTCCGGAACTATAAAATATATCAGCATGTTTTGTTTTATCATTTCTTCCCCACTCATAGATCTTTGATTTAAACTGAGGAATTTTAAATATCTCTGCTAAAAAAAAGTTATATAACTTTAAATCGGATTTTTTTGCGTTTTTTAATACATATTTAAAAAAAATCACTGTAAAAGTTTTTTTTTTATACTGTGAAATATCCTCAGTTTAAATCAAATAGCTATACGTAAGGAACAAACTATAAAAAAATTCATAATGACATCTCATATAGTTCCCGAGAAAAATGTTCTTAAATTCAGTAAAATTAACATGGGCGAGATAGAACCATCCGACTCCCCTTAAAACTCATGCAGTCAAAACAAGTGTACGCCAAATTGTTTATCGGTCAGAGGGATAAAAAACGATACAGTCTACAACCAGCAACGTTTTGCAGTTCGTTAACACCAAAGAATTTCAATCAAATGAAATTTTCCAGATGCTGGAAACTTTAACCTGTTGGCGGCGGGGGGAGAGAACCTGAATTCCTCACACGTCAAGCGGCGGAATTTTTACAACCGCAACCGGAGAAATCGCACGTGGCCCCTTTGGTCCAAAGACCAATAATCCGCTGAAAAACGTGGAATGTTAAATTACAGTCCCTGGACAAATTATTATACTCACTGCAAGATTTCATGTATCAATCAATGATGAACAAAATACCTTTAGAAGGACATTTGTGTTCCTAAACTTAAAGCTATTGAATAGAAAATACTATCTGCTATACTTAATACATATATCGATATCTTTTTTTAATTCGTTTGTATGTTTTCATCATTACTAAAAAAATACAGTGCGTCTAATAATTTGTCCAGGGACTGTATGAGGTTGAATCGTCGCAATAGAGCTACGGAAGGGCTATTATCGACTGGCGTCTTAAGCCTTTATCTTCTGACGGTACTTATAAGTATCACTTAAAAAGCCGCTATTTCTCTTTTCATTGTTCGATTTGGAGAAAACGGGGAAAGATGAAACTTTTCGATTGAAATTTTCGGCTTTAGCACATTAAAGTCTCTCTCTCTATAAAGGTAAAGATAATTCTTCCTAAATCTTTTACTTTAGTAATCCTTTACCTAGTTATCCTTCGAAGTATTAAAATAAGTACGGATTGTCATTGTGGAGATTTCCGCCCGTCTATGTGTCTGTATAATTATTCTTTTCTTAAAAAATTGACATCAAAAACCTATATTTTATACCTTTTGTTAGGATGCCCAGATATTTTCAACATCAATGCAGTACAGAGTTGAAGAAGCAAAAAAAAATCATCCACGATTGCTGATTGATTGGAAGATTTTGAAAGCTTATGAATAGTGTCATAGGTTTCTCGCTTTATTCTAGTTGGGGTAAGAGTTGTCGACAAAAAAAAAATCCTGCTTATGGTTCTAATGCAGGACATTTTGCAGTACAAATCCAAAAAACAGGACATTTTACATATTTTAGGAATCTTTGCGAATAACTGCGAAATGCACTACGTTTGGTCCCCCTACCTTTTGTACGTCCGTTTGTCCATATGTCCTTTATAATGTTCTGTCATTATTTCCGTTTAAACCGTTAGATTTTTAAAAAGTCTGGAAAGGTATAACATCGGAACCGTATTTTTTAAATACTTTTTGTTCAGGTAACTCGCGCTTTTCCGTTTGTCCGTCCATCTGTCCTACGACGGTCTGTTTTAACTTCAGTTCTAACAGGCAGATTTAAAAAATTCTTGTTAGAAAAGTATGACACCAGATACTAAAAGTTTTTGTTATTTATTTTCACCTGTACTTTCAGAACTTTATTGAGTTTTAAAAGTAAGAGATAAATTAGGCTATTAGCGATTTTTTTTCAGAACTTGTTATTTTTTTATACCGTACTGGCAATTTTTTTTTTGTCTGACAAATCAAAATGGGCCAAGGAGCGGCTTCCATTCGAGTGGGCTCCATTGAATGGAACAACTTTTCTCAGCGAACCCCTCTAATTTAGAGCCCTGGTCAAGTGACGTGGTCGGCACCGGGCAACCAAGCGAGCCTTCGGCGCTACCGTGCGCTTGTTCGGGACTTTTGACTCCACAGATTTAACGAGTACGTATGTCGCAGTATACTCACAACCGAGAAACATACAAACAGTTAACACAAATATCCATGCAAATATACCGCTTTCAACTTGGATTTTATTCATCCTATTCAAAACATAATTACATTGTTAGAATATTATAAAGTTTGAAGCACGCTTTTCTATAAGACATAGTTGGTATTCTCGCCCCCCGTAAAATTTTCGAAAACCTGCTCTGTCACCATATTTTGACTTTAATACTCTTTTTTTTAACCATATTTTGACTATATTTGTACAATGGCTATTGATAGCGACCCCCATTAGAGGAAAATTTATTAAAAACTCATAAATAAACAAGCTAAACATACCTCAACATAGTTATCCAATGCTTCGCTTCCTTGCCTTTCCAACATCAGGAAGCAGCGGACATTTGAAATTTTCTCAAAATCATGACCGTCGGCGAAATAATCCAATGCAAAAACACAAAAGCCGGCACCATATAGATAAACCCACAAAGAACAACAATACCTCTTTTAGACACCCACTTTCTGAATTGCGAAGCAAATAATTCGCATATCAAATAAAATAATAAAATCGTTTGCAATAAAAAAAATTGACACACACGAAAAGAACGGGATTTTTTTTTATCACTCGCGGCTATTCCGTAAACTTACGAGTTGTGCAGACGACCTTTCGGTTCGAAGTCGCACTTTCTTCTCCATTCTGGACTGGCAACATCAAACTTTGCAGATCGCGGGTTATGACGTCACTGGGAGTGCGCAGTGGGATTTAGTTTGGTAAAGTCTGCGTCGGTTTTAGTTAGTAGCGGTTTTAGTTTAGTTTTATAATTTTTTGAAAATTGGTTCATAATGAATTGTATTCGTTTGAATATTCTGAAATTTCTGACAAAAATAAAATACAAAATAAAAATACAATTGTTTAAAGCAGATTCTAAAAATAAGACAAAAGAATGCAGAACTAAATATCCAAAACTAACAATGCAATGGACATAGAATCGGAGAAACAATAAATACAGTTTTCACCAACCAGTTTTCAACTTTAAAAAAATTTTAAAATTCGTTTTTCATGCAACCTAGTTTGTCCTTCATAAATTGTTCCGTACTATGGCCTTTTTTTATATTTGTTTATTTAGATAAACTTATTTTTGCACGAGAATTTTTTTGACAATCGTCGTTAAAAAGTGAAGTTGTTCCTACCTTTAGAAAAAAATGTTAACCTACCGCTTACGTCGACAGAATAACCTTTAATCTTAAAACTAAACGTCTGCGATAAAAAAAAACGTCGTACAGAACTTTTTTTTTTTATCTTTTAGAATAATCAATAAATATGTCATCACAGCGCAACAAGATTGTAAATAAAATGATAAATTATAGTAAATAATAACATCTTCCAAAGTCATGAAACGAATTGCGGCCATCGCATACCTGTACGCAATCATATGTAAATATGGGCATAGCTTATCGATAATAACACCGTTTTTTCAAAGATATCAGCTTTCAGTGTCATCACTGTTTATGTTTGCTTTAGATATTAAAAATAGTTTTAATGATGTAAGGTCTATTGGGTAAAAAATTCTGACTAAAAGTCAAAAGAAGTGAGTAAATAGCGCAGGTGTACGGCCTTAGTTGAGTTGAATTATCGTCGCACTAGCGCTACAGGCGACAAGCGTCGTCATTTCTGTTGCCACTCAAGACCTGAAACATGCCCATTTGGTCCTCAAGATTAGCACCAGAAGCTCTTTTTTAACATTTTAGCTAAAATAAATATCTTTTTTGCGCAGAAAATATATTGTTTAGTTTAGTTTGAATTATCGTCGCACTAGAGCTACACGAGGGCTATTGCCGACGGGCGTCGTATTTTAGAGCCTCAAGAAAATACATTGTAAATCTTATTTTTTTTAAGAAAAAGTTTAACGAAGTCAGCTGGATTCCTAAAAACGCACATTAAATGAGTACTTTTACATGTCTACTTGTACCGATTATGGTAGGCCATGCAAGGATTCGGTTACATACGTTTCGTGGTACGTGCATCAGACACCAATTCCTAGCACCTAAATGACCCCATAAAAACATTTCTTAATCCAAGAATCGAGTGGGACAAACGTACATTTCAGCCCACAGTGTTACCTTTCTCCGAACAGACAGAGACAAATCTCAACCCTTTTGTAACAATGCACGGGTTATCTTTGTTACGGTGCAACCGGCATTCAATGACCCGGCTTCTAACGGTTGCCCCGTTATTTGGACAAGTTTTTTTTAATCGCCAATTTGATGTGTGTTGGCGGAGTTTTGTTTTTCAATTTATGTCGTGTATCTATTCTTCCTAAGTGCCAACGACTTCGTAATACCTGGTGGGTAGAGCATTGCACTCCCGGTGTTTGGTGGCAGGTCTAAATTGCAGTATGTCCCGCACTCATGAATCAGGGTAATAATTTTAGACATGAACCTGGTTCACTTTATATCTGCCGAAGTATTGAAGCTAATATGATTTACGTCAGAATTGTCAATTGTTAAGAGTTAAATTCACTAGAATTAACCTAGCACTAGAGCTGCACGAGGGTTATTGGCGACGGGCTCCGTAATTTAGAACCACAGTCAAGTGACGAGCTGACAACTGAGTAGGAACCCAACGCAACTTTAAATGGCGACATTGTATACGCAGCATCGGGACTTTGAAGTGTACGATGGGTATTGTTCGTTGGAATTTCTGGCATGAACTGACCGTTTATGGGCCCGAATGTGTGACCTTTAGAATGCAAGGCACCTTTAGCATGCACCTTGCTGACGGAGATCCCTAGTCCACTCGCATACTGATTAAACTATCATACCAAATACCGCTAACTTTTCACTTTTACCAAGATATATATTATACTAATATACTGTATTGGCTTAGTGTACGCATACATGATAAAGTATGATGCTCGTATATTCTTTTAATATGCCTCATAGGAAATTCCCGAGTACTATCAACACCTACAATAACTTCCCTTCTAAAGCCTCGTGTTTAATTCTCAACGTCACTTCCGGGAGAGTGCGTTCGAGTCACTTCCGTTCCGTCACATCCTTTGACTCTGTTCCCAATCTCATAAAAAAGAATAATCTGTTACACGAAACAAGGGTCGCTGACATCCCCTCCCCCACCCCATTGTTGTAAAAAAAGTATAATTATTATATAATATACTAGCAAATAAATACCCGTTTTTCGCCCGGACTATAAAAATATCAAATCGGTTCAAGTATATATAGCATTTAATCGGTTATTGGATAATAAGCCTATGCGCTATTTTTTCCGCTCGCTATTAAGTATAAAATTCCGTTTTATTTCCTTAAAATTCCGAAATAAAAGTAAGCTACAAATGTGTTGTGGACGCATAATAAATGTCACCGTAATTTCCCTCATAAATGCATAAAACCTTTTAGCTCATTTGGCACGTTTTTGGTAATAATTTGGCGATAAAATAGATATAGCTAAAAACACCCCCATTATACAGCTGTAGAGCGATAACCTACAATTTTTTTCAAACATTTTACTCATTTGGCGCGTTTTTGGTAAAAATTTAGAGAGTTCGGCAACTTATTTGGCGAAAAAACGAAATCATAAAACCCTATTATGCAGCTTTAATTTGATGGTCTTGAGCAACCATCAGTTAAAATTCACGGAAATAGCTGAAATATGCATATATGCAGTAAACAGAACCATCAATCAAAAAATCATCACTTATACCCACAATAAAATCCTAGAATTGTGACTGGACGAAATTACGTCACAGGAAACATATCAATTATTTTTCAAATAAGAATTTAGTTTCTGTAGCTAATGGCAACAGAGTAAAAGCATTTTCAATTTCAATTATTTTTCTTGTGTTTATTTGAATTTCTTCTGTTGAATGGCAACGCGAAAGGAAAAAAGGCATCGGATTTGAGCGAAAGTATAGTTATTTTATTCAGAATTTTCAAATTTTCTCTTAAAATATAGAACATCTTGAGCTCTGACAGTTCAAAATTTAACTAAAGTAGGAAATACACATTTGTGCCAAGTTACGAGTCAAACAGAAGTCTAGTTTAAGAGTCTATAAGGAATATACATACATACACAACTTCATTTTTTATTATTATAGATTAAGGGTTATATAAAGTATATTAAGGGTCTATCTGGTATTGATTATAATAACAGATTAAGATCTTTAAACATGTTTTGCCTGGAAAATAGGAAAGCTAGGGGTGATTTAATTCAGTTATTCAAGTTCATAAAACTGGGAGACATGGAGGGCTTAGGTTTTACCTTAAATAGCCGGACCCAGAGGGCATGATCAGAAATTGAATAAATCATTAGAAGGGAGGTAAGAAAACATTTTTACAATAGAGTCGTCAATGAGTGGAATGCTTTACCAGATTATGTTGTGTATTCGAAGAGAGTAGAAGATTTTAAGAAGAATCTTGATTGTCATTGGATACTGGTAAAGTATTAGATTTATTTTGGACCAACCTTGCTGGGCCTCTGGTCTGTTGTTGGGTCGACAATTTTTGAATTTGCATTTGTATATTTGCATTTGTATATTTGCATTTGTATATGTGCATTTGTATATGTGCATTTGTATATTTGTAATAATACACAAAAAATTCTTTCAAAAAGTAACCTTTTCATGTCTGTGTCAACTGACAATAAAGTTTTAAATTTTTCGTTTCTGTATAATAAATTGCATCTTCTTGACCCATTACTTACGATTGGCTAGAAAATTCGCCACGCGGAAATTATCTTACTGTTAAGTTTATCTTAATAAACAAAATACATGACACATGAAAACTAGAGTCCTGAGCAATTTATGAAGGACAAATTAAGTTACAGAATTTAACAAAACTTTAAAAAAAATTAACGTTTTTATTCAGAAATAAAAGTGTTAATGGTATTTTATTTACAAAGTCGTCGTTAATTTGTTATGCAGTCATTCTTAATTTTTCTTAAAAAGTCATTAAAACAACTTCACCCTCTTCAGATTGACATTTAAACAGTTGTTGCCACACTGAAATTATAAATAACACAGCCTCAATACTACGCATCACTAGAAGCTGGAAGAAAATAGCACGTTGTTCATAATGATCTGGTTTCTAAAGTTTTGGGGAATTGAATGTTAAATTTTTAAAAATGCTTTCAGAAAACTTTGATTACTTCATAAGCCAACATTGTTTTTCTCAAGACAGTTGAAATGTAAGCACTCCATTTTTTAGCATTTTTAAAATTTGAGATTATGAACCAAAGTCTTTAAGGATAAACACTAAATATTTTTTTTTAAGGTTATGAACCCGATAGTTTAAGAAAACACTAAAGAATTTGCTAAGGTTATTATACCAATTAATTTAAGGAAGAAAAATTAAACAATAGGCCTATATTTTTGAACCCAATAATTTAAGGATAAACAACTAGATTTTAAAGGCTATGACACCAATAATTTAGGTTTCAGAAGGTGTTTTTTGCCCATTTTTGCCTACTATGCAATGTCCATACGTACACTCTTAAAACAAAAGAGTGAAATCCACTCCTAAAGGGGAAGTGCATTTTTGGCACGGAAAGGAGTGGAAATTAACTCAGGCTGAGTTAAAACCGCTCGTTTTAAGAGTGTAGGACGTAGATTGTTTTCTATTATTTCTTTTACCCACTCCGCAAAAAGAGTGAAATCCACTCCTATAGGATAAGTGCATTTTCGGCACGGAAATGAGTGGAAATTAACTCAGACTGAGTTAAAATCACTCGTTTGTTTTAAGAGTGTAGCCTTAAACATTACATAGCAAGGCAAAAGCGATATGTATGTTTATATATCATACCTTAGAAAAGATAAATGGTAAACTATTGTGTTTTTTCTTTTGTTTTTAATTTTGTGTTACTAATAAACTTTATAAATAAACCCTTAACTACCCAACGAATACACGTAGGATTTTACAGGAAAAACTTCACTTAAACAACTTATTTTAAAAATAAACTTAATCTAATAACGTTCTGTCCTCTTAAAATAATATTCACTCGCAACCAACGTTACTACGCAGCAATACTAAAAGAGAAACACCCAAATTTCGAATTCCTTGCCCATCAATTTTGAGAAATCTTTCTTTTAAATTGCCACTAAAGTGTTTCTTCAGTTATTTCCTCACACCATTCAGCACCTCTTTAATTGGCGTAAGTATTTCAAGCACGCGCCAAACGACGACATTCTGTGAGCGAAAAAAATCGCCAAGGACATGGTGGAGGCTATTGGAAATGTTTATATATATATATATATATATTATTGTGTGTGTAAAGGATTAGTAACCGAGACTAAAAGAATTATAAGTATAAGCATATTGTAGTTTATAAATGTTATGTATGAACATAATTTCTGTTTTATATTTAAACATTTTTTTTTAAATGGAGAGTATAGAATACAGGTGGACTAAGTCTTTTTTTCTATTATCATTTACGGGTTAGCAGCGCTATTGCATGCATTAACTATGTAGAATATTAGTTCAATAATAATAAAAAAATCCCAGTTAAGATAGTATCCGTTAGGCAGCAGCAATTTTTAAAAAAAAAATGTCAAGAGATAATTTTGTTTTAAAGCTTTAACTTTAAGCCTCTGTAGCTTAAAAAAAGCTTTTTATTGCCTTGGTTCATTTCTATTTTAAGCCCTCCAAATGCAAGTACCCCCTTATATATTCACTGATTTATTCAATGTAGAATGTATCATTATACAAAAAACAATATTTTAAAAATAAAAACCATAACTTTCTTATACCTTATGGAATTAAAGTTAGCCATTCTAAAAATAATTTCAAAAAAATCAAAAATTTCTCAACCGCGATTAGTCACCCTTTAATCCAATCTACACTGCTCAAAACAATTAGGGGATCACTTTGCGTACTTTTGTTAGTTCTTTCAGTTCAAACTTTTTATTTTTTATTCGCAAAATTTGAAATTTGTGAAATAGATTCATTATGCATCCAGAATGAAATGGTAAAAAACAGGGGAAAAAATCTTAATTTTTTAACTAAAATTTAAGGGGGAAAAAATTGGAATCATAATTTTTGAATAAATTATAACAATAATTTTTTCAAAACTTTATTTGTTAAAAAAAAAGTTAAAATCATTTTTTAAACATATAAGAATGCAAGCGTGAAGAATTTACGGTCAATTTCTGTCGTAAATATTTTTGGGAGTGAATTTTATTTTACCATGTTTTTCATATTTTCATTTAATTAAAACAAACCTTTTATAATATTCCTAAAGACATGATTCTTCCATCTAACGATAAATAAGTGCAAGCTTAACTTAGTGAGAAAAAAATCGCAAGCTGATGATTTCAAATGGAATCATTGGGGGTGAAAAGGTTTAAACTATGCGTTTCCCTAATTGTTTTGAGCAGTGTATTATCAAGTAGTTGTTGATTCCAAACATACTATGCGTGTTACATCCACTGAACTGAACCTCTGGAAGGACAAGGAGCATCGAAACGCTTGCTAATAGGGAAGGTGAAGCGCGGCAACCAACCCTGTAATAGCAACCCAACTTTTGCTGCCAATCCTATACTTTACCTGTTAAAATAAGCATTTGAAACCAACTTTTTCAATAATTTTTTTAACAGAAAATTGATATGTTATTGCTTTAGGAGGTTCTTTATATAATGAAGTTTCGGAAACATGTACTTTAAAAAAAAATAGGAATTGCAGGAACAATCTTTAAAACTTAAATTCCTTGGAGTACTATTCTTGGCGAGCGATTTTGACGATCCACTGCAAACTGTCCAGCCAAGTGTCAATTGTGAACGGCGAATTCATGCCAAATGTGGCATATATTCTCCCTAAAGCTGTCGCCAAGTGACCCAATAATAGGCTTCACCAGCTTTTCATGAGATGCTCCTTCCAGAGTTTCAGTTCAGTTCAGTGGTTACATCCGGCACCAAACTCGAGTTCAAATGCCCTTTCTAAACAAAAATATCCCCTTCCGTATCGGATTACACACCAGTGAAACCGACAACACTAAATAATAAAAAAAACATCTCTGGTTTTTAAAATAGAATTCAAATTTGAGAGTCTGAATTCAAACTATGATCAAATTCGTTTCAGAGGTCCACGTATGTGGACATTCATAGAATTTATTTCAAAACTTTATTTTGCAGTGTATTTCTAAATACTACTAACGTTTCTATATTTTAACCGGAATGCACAAACTTCCAAAAATTTCCAACTTATAAATGAATCGCTAATTGTAAGTCAATGTAAATGTCCAGTGAAAGTTTTCCAGCGAAACTACTTCTATCATTGAAACATTTATGGAGAAAAGGGTAGTGGGAAAATCTGCAATGGACACGACCTCTTTTTACATTTAACAATTCAAACAGTAGAGATACTATTTTGGATAATACACTACTCAAAACAATTAGAGGAGCACTTTGCGTACTTTTGTTAACCCTTTCAGTCCCAAATTTTTATTTTTTATTCTAAAATCCTAAAATTTGTAAAATAGATTAATTATGCTTCCAGAATGAAATGGTAAAAAATCGGAGAAAATATCGTAATTTTTTAACTAAAATTTTAAGGGGAAAAAAATGGAATCATGATTTGAAAAAATCATAAACTATAATTTTTTTAAATCTTTGTTAAAAATAGTTCAAATCAATTTGTAAACATCTGAAAATGCAAGCATGAAGAATTTAGGGACAATTTATTTCATAAAATTGTTTCACAGTGAATTTTAATTTACCATGTTTTTTATACTTCCATTTAATTAAAACATTGTTTAATTCTTCAAAAGACATGATTCTTCCACAGGGAGACATGGAGGGCTTAGGTTTTACCTTAAATAGCCGGACCCAGAGGGCATGATCAGAAATTGAATAAATCATTAGAAGGGAGGTAAGAAAACATTTTTACAATAGAGTCGTCAATGAGTGGAATGTTTTGACCAGATTATGTTGTGTATTCGAAGAGAGTAGAAGATTTTAAGAAGAATCTTGATTGTCATTGGATACTGGTAAAGTATTAGATTTATTTTGGACCAACCTTGCTGGGCCTCTGGTCTGTTGTTGGGTCGGCAATTTTTGAATTTGCATTTGTATATTTGCATTTGTATATTTGCATAAATGATTTGTATATTTGTATAAATGATACAAAAAGAAAAGAAAATATAACTCGATAGAAAAAGATGATTCCAAATGGAATCAATGGGGGTAAAAGGGCTTAAACCATGCGCTCCCCTAATTGTTTTAAGCAGTGAAGATGCACCTATCTCTACAAGCTGCAATTGAAAACCATAGTAAAATAAAACATACCTTATTCCTATGTTAAACATGTGTCAAAACATTAGCTTCAATTAATATCCATAGATACCTAAAACTGCACACGATTTTCACGAAGACAAACTTTTCGAAGTATTTTAATCCTCTTCTTACGATTCGGTTTTTTCACAAACTTATTAATCAAAGCCTCACAAGCGACTGTTGCCATGTTTATTGTATTTCTCACAATAAGCATTACTCGGGATTGGAGACGAAATGTGATTGCGATGAGAAGATTTAAGTTTTTATCTACGATATTTTTGTAGTGTTATCAATGAGGTATATGATATCAATTGTTTCAAATGTTTTATAAGTAGAGAAAATAGTAATTGCACGAATAAAAACTCAAGTTAACAATATTACTATTTAATATTACCTTTACCACCTGATATTTAAAACCACAGAGGAAGATTATTTGTTATTTGGACAGAAAGCAACGCGTGGTTTTTCACGTATTTTATCCATAACACATGTTCTTAATTTATTAAAGACTCTTAATTAGAAGCCACTGCCAATCTGTCATGGTGTCCAAAATGTCCCCGCAGCATATATATTGCTGCCAGAATTCAAGCCAGGCTCTTCAGGATTGCTTTTGAAGACCAGAAATTTTAATTCTCTCGAAATCAGAAGAAATAGCGAAAGTTCTACGACAGCTTCGGATCCATCCTAGTTTTTGCACACAACATGGACACGACAACAACAACAATTAGAAGCCAGTATCATATTTAATGGGTTTTTTTCTTAAAGATAATAAGATAGTTCAAAATATAAGTAAACTAAGTCCACTTTGTCTTTTTCGAGTAAGCACCACAAATACATGAACTATGTAGAATTTCAGTGAAATAATGAAAAAAAGTTCTAGTTCAGGTAATATCCGCGAGGCAGCAGCAATTAAAACAAGAAGTTCTTAAAGAACTAAAATAGCCTACTTTCCTATTACTTAAATACTTACTGAAATTCTAATAGGAAAACAACTAGGTTCCTAACAGTTAATATCATCAACAACCATTTCTACACTAGATTTATACACATTCGAAAAAAAAAATCGCTAAACACAACATCCAGCTATAATTTAAACTTCTAAAAGCCAAAATCAACTATTTTCCTTAATATTCTTTCTCAAATTAACTTAATATAATTTATCGTCTGCGCGATTTATTTGTAGTTCAAAGAATAGTTCAATATTTATTAATAACAAAAGTATTGAAACTACTCCAAACTACATTAAAAAAAATAAGAAATGTAAATTAAAACTAAGCATAATTGTATGCAAAACATATGCCTTGCCGCTTTCTTCGTAAACAATTAATGATCAATCAAAGAATAACATTGTGCTACATTTTATGACGTCATTCGAAACTGATTCATGAAAAAATTATTTTGTTCAAATATTTTTAAATAAATAAAGTTTCTCATGCCATTGTTAATTTGGCAATAGTGATTTAAATGACTCCAAATTGAATTTCAATGCAACTGATGGGAAATTCGCTGACAGATAGTAGATTTATGTCCGTCCGGACGTACAGAAAGGCGGACAAAAAGTATGAAAGTTGGGTCTCTGATGTCATAGGTTTCAAACAAAAAAAGAATTTTTAAGATCCGACTGATAGAACCGATTTTGGAAGGGGGGTACGGACGGACAGACAGACAGACGGACATCGACCGCATGTCAAGACCTACTTTTTCATCTTTTTAATTCTTTCGAATTAAAAAAAGAAAAGTAGGCTAAACATTTTAAGAGATTTTGTTATAAAGCTTTGACTTTAAACCTCACACTGTTAAAAATTTTGTGCTTGGTTTCACCATGATATTGGTTCCTAGTAGCTGCAACGGCTGAATGGTGAAACGTTCCACCATATTTTTGGTATTCGGTTGAACCATTTCTCAAGTTTTTGTTTCCAAATCCAGAAAAATGGTTCAACCAAACACCGAAAAAAAGGTGAAACATTTCACCATACAGCCGTTGCAGCTACTAGGAACCAATATCATGGTAAAAGGAACCAATATCATGGTGAAACCTAGCACAAAATTTTTAACAGTGCAGTATAGCACTAAGAAACTTTTATGGACTTGGTTTACTTGTATTCTGAACCCTCCAATTAATATTTGATTGCTTTATTTGTTAGTCCAGGTCCATGTATTGGTTCAACCTGGCTCCCTACGTAATTGGCGAATTTTTTAAAACTAATTTATACGTTAATGGATGCTTTTTATTCTCCTTTTGTTTCTATCGTGTGTATACGGAGGAGCTCTTTCGCAAGCATACGTAATAATAGAACACATCCAATAAAAAAAACTTACTCTTTTTTTTAAATGGCTAGTTTGTTTTACCAGGAGGTGCTAAGTTGCCATGTACGACATTCTTTCCAAGTCATTTTTTGACCGCTTTTTCTGTGAGGTCTGAATAGGGTTTCCGCCTCGACATTATTCAGTCGTAAGGTTATTTCATTTATCGGCACTTGAGCTATCACGAGGCCAATTGGTTCGCGGACATAATTAGAACACGGTCAAGTAAACGAGCCGACACCTGAATAGGAACCCAACGAAATGTACCACAGTTCGATGGACTGTGATTTAAAAGTTCTGACAAAGTCTATAAAAGCGATAGCCAAAATTAATTTCAACTCCATATCCAACTTAAACCTAATCAACCAAAGTTCATTTACGAATCACAAAAACCGGTGAAAGATATCTTTTCACAAGCCCCGTGGTCTAACAAACAGGTTGGACAAAAAAAAAAGCACAAATGTTGATCATTAGTCAAGAAGCCATCATATGCTCCAAAGGGTTCTTTCAACTATAATTATTGGTTACACTTTTTCCAAAAGATCTTTATGCATAATAATAGCCAAGGTCGGTTTCTTAGAAGGTTTGTCTCTGATGGTGTTATGGACTTGATAAAAAAATACATAAAAAACTTAAGTCACTTGGTGGCAATAAACTGTTTACATACTACTTTTTTTTTCTTTAGACTTATTTTACCTTTCAAAGACATCTTATTCGATTTATATTGTCTTAACAAATACACTTTAAAAGGAAAACTACTTAATTTACTGTCTTTTATCAATACTAGCTTTACTGGATTTTCACGTTTATTGACTTATGACGCAAGCCCGTGTTTTGACCAGCCAGCTGTGTTTAAGCCCTGTTATGGTCCCAAACATCTTAGGTGGAACGTAGTTTTGAAAATACTATCAATTACAAAAATAATTATCAAATATTAAAAAATAAGCCTCGGTTTTACACGTAGGTATTGAAGGAATTTATATAAAAATTTCAAATTTTTATTGGGCAGTGTAAGTATGTCTTTCACGATCCACAGACAAAAAGACAGACTCTTTTATTATTATAGATTATGCCTCATTTTTATAATTTTTTTTATCCGAAATAATCAATAAGACAAAATATGTGCATATCACAAGTTTACATGTCAGATCGGTAACATCAACTTCCAAAACGAGTTTCGGGCTGAAAACGTCATTTCTGGAAGAAAACTACGTCACTAAATAGTCCCCGTAGACTATTTTCAAAGTTCCATACTGCAAATTAAAAAAAATTCCGGTGGGAAAATCAGGCGATAATTTTTAATTTAATTTTTCAAAAGCTTTTGAGTAGCTCAGATCGGTAACGACAATAGAAATATGTAATGCATATCTATATATTTCTTTTTTTTTTTATCAAATGATAGTTTTATATTTTTTTTTATCGAGATACGATTCCGTTGCCGATTTATCGTAAGCATCTTCTAAAAACGTTAGAACATAGCATTTTTGCTACATTTTAAAGTTTAAATGATTGTTATTATAATTTAATTCCATCGTTAGATCTGTAACGCTTCAATCACATCTGAAAATTATTGGCACTTTTTATAACATTGATCCGTAAGAGTTTTGCAAAACGCTCATCTTTGAAACCATTTTTAAGGGCCGAATTCTAGTATTAAGACATCATATTTGTAAAATATTTCGCACAGTTGCAGTTTTCAATCAACATGTTTTGTATCCATATTATAACGATGACTAATTTTTAAAAAAAAATTGTATCTTATAACTGTGCACACAGACAATACACTGAGCCCGTATCAAGACACGAATCCTAACAATGAGGTCGGCACCCGAGGTCGGCAAATTCCGCGACCTTTTCCCTCGGAAGGAAATGGCATCCGAATGGATGTCTCATCCTCGAAATTCATCCTCACCATTATCATGATTACTGCAAGGGAGGATAAAGGCAGGTTTGGTTTTTGAGGGAGAAAGTGATGGGAATGTGGGTCAGTTAAGGTTGAGAAAAAAAAAGAGGTTGGCTTGTTGGAAAGGTTGGAATTACGTTAGTATGCAATTTGATAATTTAATCTTTTCATGTTATCTATTTCTAGCATCCTTTAGGAGCTTTAACACAACCACTTACGGCTCGTAATCTAATATAGAGCCCCTGGTCAAGTGACGAGGTCGACACCTGAGCGTGCACCAACGGAACTTCGAGCGACATGTCACTCTGTGGTTTTAAGTTGAATTGACGTCGCACTAAACTTAAACGAGGGCTATTGGCGACGGGAGTTATAATTTAGAAGCACGGTCAAGTTACGAGACCAACACCTGAATAGGCACCCGACGCAACTTTTAGGAGCGACATCGTACGAAGCGTCCGGACTTTGAAGCGTAATATACAAATCATCGCTATCAGGGCGGGATTTCTAAATAAGCTAAGTAGGTTGTAGCCTAGAGCGGCGAATTTTTTGGGGCGGCAAATTTTACGACCAATTAAAGCGATATTCGGCATAAAAAATTGTTATAGAGATACGAATATTTGAAAGAAAAATAATAATTTACATTAATGCGTAAACCGTAAACGTATATATATATAGTTCTAATATTTCGTAGCAAACATGGTCGCTGCAAGGACAAGTGCACCCCTCCTCCCGGCTTTCGAAGTTGAATGAAAATAGTAGAACAGTTTTTTAAACAGTTTATTAAAGAAATGCACCTATTTCGATTGTAAAGGTACGTAGATGATTCTAATTTGTGTATCTATTTTAAACATCACATACCACCCTATTTTGCAGCTAACCAGCTACCTTTCCCCGAAGGGGGAGAATATAGTGATTGGGGCGGCAAATCGTAGCCTACAAGCGGCAAATCTTTAAATCCGGCCTGTCGCTATTAATTGTACGCCCGTGCAACTCCGGTTTTATTCAGTTAGTAACCTATAAAAAATGGTTTGTTTTCAATCCATCTTCGGCGTGAGTCCGTCTCTTGGAATGTGTTGTGGTTTTACGATTTGTAACATTTTCTTTTCTTTTGTGGTTGCGGCAGACAGTGTGTCGCGAGAGGAGCGAAATAGTGGGCGTTGACCGGATGACGTAACGGGGTTGGAATAGCTGGATGTGGATGTATTTTCCGTCAATGGGTATGTTTCAGCTAATGTTAGGTTTGTTTTCAATTATCATCGCACTAGAGCTATGGATGCGCAGGCGTCATTGGGTCTTGACTAATTTTTTATTCTAAAATATTCTATGCAATATTGAATTTAATCTGGAGTGTAATTGGACATACCCGCTTGTGTCACGTGTATTGTGATGTCATTAGTGATATAAACCGTTCATACTTGGCTGATGTAATTTAATTTCAGATAAATTGCAATTAGCTGTTTGTTTGTCAATATCAGCAAGTTGTGTTGTGATCACATGAAGTAAAGCCTTTTTAATGATTAAGTGTTATTTCGCCGAACATATAAGGAGGTATTTGGCATGAGTCAGTACCCATTTAGAACCACAGTCAAGTGACGAGCCGACACCTAAGTAGGCACCAGTGTTGGGCAAATTTTAATTGCAAGAACAATTAAAGATTAACAATTAATTGGTAAATGTAACCACAACAACTAACAATTCATCAATTGTAATTGTGGAAAATTACAATTAACGATTTTTTTATTGTAACTGTAGTAGTAACCATTAACAATTAATTTTTAATTGTTTTGTTAATTGTAATAAAAAATAACAATTAACCACTTTTTTTATTCGTCTTAAGTCTAAGACTTACAGCTTAATTTTCCTAAATGTTTACTCATTTCGTTTCAATACATAAAGTTAATTGTTAGTTTTAATTGTTTCATAAAACTAAAAAAGTTTATTGCAATTATTTTAATTGTGAGTTACAATTGACATACGTTAATCAAATTAATTTAATTACAAGGTGCAATTAAAGGTTCAATTGTGATTAATTTAATTGCGAAAAATTGCAATTACTTTTTTGTCAATTAACAAGATAATTGACAAATTAATTGATTAATGCCCAACACTGGTAGGCACCCAATGCAACGGTTAAGGGCGACATCGTATACAGCGATGGGACTTTGGTGCATATGTAACGTGCACTGCCTCTACACGGAGTATTATTCGTCTGACAGTTTTGTCAGACAGTTCTGGCGTGGGCAATTCTGGCATGGACCGTTTATAGGTCGGCAGTTATTTTGGCGATGCCCGGACCCGAACCTGAGACCTTTTGGCATGCAAGGCGAACGCCTTGACCGACTGGCTCCCCAGCCCCTTTCAGCTAATGTAACGCTCATGCTTCATTTTTTTACTGCATTTCATTGTTTGCTTCGGTTTCACGTACTGCGATTTCATTGGTTGCTTCGGTTTCACTCTCAAAACGACCGATATAGACGAAAATAAACTTTTCTTTCTATGCAAGCTTTCTTTAACAAATGTTTTGAACTACCAATAGCACAGCAAGAAGTTGGCATTTAAAAAAATAAATAAGAAACATTTTTAGTAAACTCTTTTCGAATACCAAAACACAAGTCATTCCAGGCAACAAATGAAAATAAACAGTTGGAGCTGTTGCCATCCACGACGTGAAACAACCTCATTAAAATTTGTGTTGTTTGTTTTTATAATTTAATATCTGCTTGCTACACTTCTAGAATCCAATCAATTAGGAGTTTGAGAAAAGGGAAATATGAAGGCTTTACGTCAGCTAAAATTTGATGGTTGTGAATCCTATTTAATGCATAGATACTGCATAAATAGTTGCATTGTGCAAAAGGTAATTGCAAATTTGTTCTATAACTATTTTTTTGGTCCATAAAGTTTAAATCAAGTGTTTATTTTATTTATCAGAAAGATTTTTTTAGAAAATATAAAAATTGTTTTAATTCAAATAAATTCCCTTTATGTTTTCTACTTCATCTATCTTAGTAAAACTTATTATTTTTTACCGCAAAATACATTCTAATAGAGAAAATTCAAAATTCGCATCACACAAAAACGGTTTTTTAAAGAATGTTTTTTTAAACTTATTTTAATACATGTAAATGAGTGCTTAGAACAGGAAAGTTGATAAATGAAATGGAATCAAGGTACAAATCGCACAAATGAAATGTGGTGTCGCCATCTGTTAGCAATATTCAAGACTAAACAATGACGCGCCAAAAATTCGTCGACTCCACACTTCTCGAAGTATGATATTAATATATATTGAATAATAAAATGAGTTTAAAAGAAGTAATTCATAACCTCCATTTCATTTTGACTATCTTATAACGACGACCCCTAAACCATAGTATTTTGTACATATAAAGATACCTAAGTACCTTGTTTTAACATTTAGAATAGACTTACCTGCTGCTAAAGGCAAGAGCTAATTGGTCAATCGCATCGAAGAAAAGAGAGGGGTCTGACTTTTCGTCCTCGTAGCTGTATCCTAGAAACAGAAAAATATAAGAATTACAAAACAAATTAAAAATTATTGCTCATCCAGGATCACTATAAAATATGAATGAAATATTTTGGAGATAACTGTTTTGGAAAAGCTCTTTTAAAGTAATCCATTCACTATAGTTTATTCACAGGACGTTTTAATACTAAAAAATGTGTACTTGGTGACGACTGGGGACCCGGGTACACTGGGACAGGAAAGGCGTCCTCATTAATTCTATCTACTCCAAAGTTAATTCTATTATAATACGTTAAATTTATGTAGTCCAATAAACGGCAAAGCAGCAAGGAAAGCACTCATGGAATGGGGCCCAGTATCAGAAAGAATAATACGGGCAAGATTTAGCGGAAAACAAAAGAATATATCAATTAATAATTAAGAGCTTCTAAGGAGAGCAAAACAGATACCAATAGAATTTTTAATTAAGAAAAGAAAGTGGCGTTGGATTGGGCATGTATTGCGAAAAAATGAAAAATTCAAGACAAGACAGGCTTTTGATTGGAATCCCCAGGGACACCGGAAGAGGGGAAGACCAAGAAACACTTAGAGGCGAACTATCGAAAACGAACTGAAGGAGGTGGGGACAACAGGGCGGAGGCGAAACATCTGGCCCACCAACAGAGTGAGATGGAGGAACCTGACGGAGTCCGTATGCTCCAGCGATGGAGTGCAAGAGGGATAAGTAAGTAATAAACGGCATTGTCGTACGATGTCACCCGAAGCTTTGCATGACTGCCAGCTCAAGTACAAAACTCGTCACTGCAGTTCAAGACATTTTATTATCACTTCGTGTTGATCACTCAACATCAACACGGAAGGTCACGGAAACTCTTAGTTTTGGTTAACTTCCTTTCCCTGCAGGAGGCAACTTTAGTGCCGGGGCCGTAGTGAGCCTAGTGGTCAGCGTCTCGGTCTCGGGATCGGAAGGTCCTGCGATCGAGTCCCGGTACCACTGAAGACCTACCGAGTATATGCGGAGTACGTGCTCGTTAAATCTGTTGGGCCGAAAGTCCTCTAAGTTCCATACCAAATCAATACTCTGGGGTGACAAGCCAATTCTGGGGATCCTCTAGTTGGCCTCTGTCTCTAAAAATTAGATGGATCCACTTTTGTGTGTTGTCTGTTGTGTCTGTCTTACTTGACGAAGGTTTATAAGCGGGTCTTTGAGACCAAGCACACAAACCTGAATATATATGTCTACCAACCAACCAACCAACTTTAGTGCCATCCAGATCCATAGCGATAGTCCGCACGTTCACCAGAGTTGAGTTGAATTATCGTCGCACTAGAGCTACACGAGGACTATTGGCAACGGGCGTCATAATTTAGAATCGCAGTCAAGTGACGGGCCAACACCTGAGTAGGCGAACTTTTAAGGGCGACATTGTATGCATCATCGAGACTAAAACCCTGGTTTGTAAGAACACGGACGCTGAGCAGTGCGTCCGAATTTTCCACTTTCTCGTTGGCCCTAGTTGTCACGTGGGGTGACCGCGGCAAAACGGCCGATGTTTCTGTTGTGATCTACGCATGACGTCATAAGCGCATATCAAGATAGTTGTGCATGCGGCGCACAACTAACTGTATATAAGTTCTGTGTTCAATTTCTAGTTGCTGCTTTTCCATAATTACCTTGTGTTGTTTTTATTATAATAAATAAGATGCATCTTTATGATTTGAATCCTTCCTGACTTCATACTACACCAACCCGACAACATCAGAATTTATCAGTTTCCACCTATTCGAAGGAGATAACGGTCGCATGCGTTAGATGCGGACGCATCGCTAGACGTGAATTCTAACAAACCACCCAAGCGAGGATAAGACGCTGATATCGATGAGCAGGACGTTTTTTAACGCTTTGACGAGTGTTTTCAGTCCTTACAAACCAGGGCTTTAGGATCATATTTAACGTGCATCCCGCTATACACAGGGTGTTATTCCTCGGTCCTTTTGCCTGCACAGACGTTTATAGGTCGGCAGTTGTTGTTGCCCTCCCATACGATGGGACTTAATCGACAACACCTCATATATACTGAAAATGTCGTAACAAAGAGAATGCTGGGCATCACATATTTTAATGTGATGCCCTTTCCCATACTCGACTTAGTACTCTAGGTATTATCCATTACTAAAGAGCTACCCCATAGATCTATCCTCTTAAGATCTCAGCAAAATTCTACGCCTATATTCTTCATCTAAACATACTTTTCATACAAATATATGCTAAAAAGTATGTTTTGCAAAGTAATTTAAAAAAAAATTATGTTTAATAGTTACTCAGAGACACGCCTTAAGCTCTAAAAATAGACATTTTTTGTGCTCTAAATGCAAAAAAGGCTATATCACTTATTGGTAGTTAACAGTTCATTTTAACATTGTTTTAAATGCAAAATGCATTTAAAATTAACTACTAAATAACTTCTTGAAAAGTTTAAAGACTGATTTCCGGATCTTCTTCTATCGGACCAGGTCAATTTCGAAACTAAATAACATGTTAGTTGTTTGTGGGGAGGTTTTAAAAAATATCCCCGAATAGTGGCCCCAGGTCGCAAGAGGTTATCAAAGTCTGATAGATTTTATCAGTAAGAAACGCTACGAATCTTTTGGGTCCGGAATATGGTACAAAATGGTACCTAAAGCAGAGGTGCCTCATACAGGACAAACCCAAATTAAAGAGGAAAAAGGATGCAATAGCTAATTGTTCGACTAGAATACCGACCATGGTGAAAGCGACTTGCCATATCGCCAAAGCTGTCACGACTCTGTCCATGTTTGTAGAGCAAATATTTAGTAACTCTGTATGAGCGCCAATTAGAGCCAATTTAAGAGCCCTGTAAGTCATTAGAAATTGGCCATGCATTCACTGGAATAACGATCTTTGTGAACGCAGGTTGCCATATCACCAAGTTTGTCCGCGTGTGTCGGGCCAATGTTTAGTAACTCTGTATGAGCGCCAATTAGAGCCAATTTAAGAGCCCTGTAAGTCATTAGAAATTGGCCATGCATTCACTGGAATAACGATCTTTGTGAACGCAGGTTGCCATATCACCAAGTTTGTCCACGTTTGTAGAGCAAATATTTAGTAACTCTGTATGAGCGCCAATTATAGCCAATTTAAGAGCCCTGTAAGTCATTAGAAATTGGCCATGCATTCACTGGAATAACGATCTTTGTGAACGCAGGTTGCCATATCACCAAGATTGTCCGCGTGTGTCGGGCCAATGTTTAGTAACTCTAGGCATTACATTTGGCCTGCTGTATAAGCGCCCCTTAGAGTGCATAAAAACAAATGCAATATAAAGTAATATATGTATATGTGATATATCGTACAAATCTTTATAAAGTTATAAAAGTAAGTCGACAGGGAAACTTCTAAGTAATTAAAGATCTTTTATTTAAGAGCTATTCATCAGGAGAAGGTTGATTTGTCGACTGCTGTCGACGAGAGAGTGTGACTGAATGCCCACAAAAATGGCGAAAAATCTCGAGCCCCGCTCCACTGACCAATCAGGATTATGAGAAAGTTTAATAGATCAACTGTAAAATGTGATGACTAAACAGTTTCTGTGGGAACGATTGATCTATGCGACTGTTTGTCGCCGACAGGGTGTGGTTGGGATGTTAAAGTACTAAGTGATATTAAGGATATATGAAAAAGATAATTTAAGTTATTAAGTTTAAAAAATACAAGATTAACGAGAGAGAGGGTTAAGTTATAATATGTCATATATAATGCTATATAAGTGCCCTCTAATAAAATAGCGATTGTACCGGCGTTCATTAGAATACCCCCTTAGTGTTGGTGAACGTGGGTTTCCATATCACCAAGGTTGTCAAGACTCTAGTATTTAGTGACTCCAGCCCTCACCTTTGACCTGCTGTATGAGTGTGCCTGCCGTCATGAGCAGCTCCGTGGACTGTATAGGCGGGTACTTCTCCAATATACTTCTCAGGATTCGCAGGACTTCCCCCAATCGCTCGTGGGCTGCAACACGCATGGTCTCGGTCTTATCTGAAAGAATAGGAAAAACACGGAAATGTTTGATAGGTTTTGGTATAAATTATTTTATAACCATTAAACTGATTTCGTTTTTTTTTTAAATTCCGACTTTAACATTTGTTTACATAACAGGAAGGTTTGTAACAAAATCTCACTCTCAATCACTTAACTCGCTTCTACACAACATTTGTATTCAACCACGGCCAACTTCAATAACAAGGCCAGAGAAGCTCTCTCAAACATGAGCGTAGACGGAAATTTTTACGTCACTGTTCCCAGTGCCGAAGATCGAGAAACTAGTTGGGACGCATTCGGAACCCTAAAATTGTGGTCAGCCGTGAACGAGTGGTTCCGATCAGGTTTCGAGACAGGTTGTCTTCATCTTCGGAACAACGTCACTCGGAACTATGACGTCAAAATTTCCGTCCCCGAGCTTGTTTGGGAAAGCTTCTTCTGCCTTAGCAGTTGAGTAGGCCGTGGTTCAACGGGAAAAAACGCGACAAACGGAGTAGTAATTCTATATTAAGCACAATTACATGCTAAATTTAGTTAGTTTCATTTATTTTATTTCAAAAATTCAAGAACCGACGGACAGACAGGCGGACTGAACGATTATAATACCTTCCACTTTTTACGTTGTAAACGTAGTGTGGAAACTAAAAGTGGAAGGTATATTAATTGTTCTGTCTATTCGTCCGTCTGTCACCCACTTTCATAGCGCAAACTACAAATGCTACAGGCAAGTGATATACGTCAAGAAATTCAGCGCATCGAAGTTAGAAGACATTGAAAATTTCAGAAAAAAAATTCGAATTTGAAATACTACTTCAATTATTAAAAAAACTGAAAAATTTAGTGCTCATTCAAAAAGCAGAAGGCATTTTTATTAGAATTAAGTCAACATAGCTATTACGGGGAAATATCTGAATTACGGGGGAAAACACGGACTTGTTTAATAGTTTTTATAGAAATTTAGTAAAAATTTTATATTCATTAATTTGATTGCTTTTGTTTCATTTTGATAAATTCTTTGACGAGAAAGACGAATTGCAATATAAAGTTGATTCTACGCTATAGTTTTGTTAAAATTAAATGTGTTAATTGAAGAGCTTAGTAGAAGAACACGTGACGAAAAAGTGAAAACGAGATTTAAAGGTTTTGGTTTGCACTTAAATCCATTGCAAACGGTATTTGCAAACGGTAAAAAATATAGTTAACTTTAAGTTTATGAAAAAGAGGAAACTTGTAATTTTTAAAGGAGGGAATAATATGTTCATAGACACAAGAATCTCAATTTTTCTCAAAAATGTCACTTAGCACTGTCTTCCACCAAGCTCTTCAATAGGGTACTTGACTGTATCGCTAAAATACCTTCCAACATTAAATTAATTATATTTTGAACCCAAAAATAACAAACGTATAGATTTTTTTGCTGAATAAGTCTTTAAATAATTCATAAAAATCATTTTAAAATGGCTTTTTTTTATCGGTACGTTTCGTGATCACAAACACGTTGCTTTGGCTGACGTCACTAGTATATATAAACAAACTGGTGTGATGTTTTTTTTTTGCTTGCAATTAAACTGGATTCAATCTAATTTACTATAAAATAAGAATTATATAGATAAGGGAAGGAGGTTTTACACAAGCAGATAGTTCAAATTTGCTTAAAGTAGATTCCAAAATGGTGTTTCAAAGTTTGTTTATTAAAGTTTATTATTGTTTACAAAGTTTATTAAATGATTTTATAGCAATTGTTATGACACAACCAAAAATATTATTCAATAATTTTATAGCTAAAGATACAGTTTTAAAAGTCGGCATCAATGATTCCAAAGAGTTACTTTAACAGTACACAAAAGAAGAACATATGCATTTTTGATGGAACTGAATCTTCTCAATAATTAAAATAATTGTTCGTAAGTAATTTAAATTAAACATCAATTGATAATGATTTAAATTAAAATTTATTTATATTAAACATTGCTAAATTATGATATAGAGACTAAATATTCATTATTAATAATTTAAACTAAACACTAGTTTTAAAATAATTTAAATGTTGCATGTGATAATGATTTATACTAATTATTGATTGTCAATAATTCAAATTAAAATTGATTTAAAATTAATTAACTATTGCTTGTCAAAACGTTAGACTGAATATTGATCCTTAACACAAGTTAAATCATTAATAAAACAATCAACTCGTGTTCCCTGACACAGGAATTAAATTATTAATAATTAAATTATCAACTAAACTAATAAATAAATTATACTTAAGTTATTAACTAAACTAAAAATCAATAATTTAATTAATATTTTAATTAATAATTTAATAATTACTAATTTAATTACTAATTTAATTAATAATTTAATTAATAATAACTAAACTAAAAAATTATTTATAATTAAATTATTGATTAACCCATAAACCCATCAGAGCGTAATCAATACTATATCCTTACAAAATCAATGTATCCTTAATTATTATCATTCACAAAATAAATATTCCAACGAAAATCACAAACGCAAATAAAGAATCTATTTGTTACATTTACAGGATAAAATATAATAATAATACGCTCTGGTGGGTTGAGTCAATAATTAAACTAAAAATTATTAATAATTACATTATTAACTAAACAAACTCATTCCATGTGACTCACCCCTCTCCGGATGGAAAATCCTCCTCAGCTTCCCGAGCGCCTCCTTGAAGCTCCTCACATCGTGAGTGAGCACCACAATGTCCTCCTGCTCGACGAGGTGCGCGGAAGACTCGGCCGAGCCCTCCGAGCTCACCGAGTTCACCGAGAGGGAGCGAGCCGCGGCGGGACCGGCAGCTAATGGGGAGGAGGTTGTAGTGGGTGGAAGGGGGTCCATTCTGCGAGAGGTGCGGCGGGTGTAGGCCTCGTCCGGGGGGCAGCTCTGCAAGAAAAGAGGGGGGGGGGTGAGTATAATTAAGTTTAGTTTAGTTTGAATTATCATCGCACTAGAGCTACACGAGGGCTATTGACGACGGGCGTCGTATTTTAGAACCACAGTCAAGTGACGAGTCGATACCTGTATAGGTACCCAACGCAACCGTTAAGGGCGACATCGTACGCAGCGTTGCGGGACTTTGGAGGATATTTAACGTGCACTCCCTTTACTTGGGGTATTATTCGTCGGACATTTTTGGCTGCACGGGCCGTTTATAGGTCGGCAGTTATTTTTGGCGATGCCCGGACCCGAACCTGGGACCTTTCACATGCTAGGCGGACGCCTAACCGACTGGGCTCCCCTGCCCCCAGTATAATTAAGAGTTTGTTGTGAAGAAAGCGGAGATTGATTTTCGGTTAATGGAGGTAGTCAAAATAATCTAAAATCGTTTTTCTTTTTGTTCACTTTTCATACACTATTTTAGAATCATTAAATAATCGGAAATAATTCGAGCACTATGTTCACAAATATAGCTTGTGGAAAATCGGTTTATGCCAGTTATTCACAGGGACATGCTAAATTTTTTAATTAAGATGAAAGTTTACTTTCGATAAAATTTGACATGTATAGAATAAATATTAAATCAATAAAACATCAAATAGAATCAATCATAAATCAATTATGGTAAGTAAATAATAGAAACGTACCACTATTAAAATTGGTTTGGTATATAGGTAAAACATGGTAACTTAAAGCAATTGGTATTTATCTACAAAATTAATATTCTTTTGGTTATTCTTAACAAATTTCTAACTTTCTTTGCTTAATTTTCGCAATATTTATATTCTATTGATTAGTCTTCACAATATTTTTATTTCTTTGATTAATCTGCACACAATATTCGATTGGCACATTTTCACAATACTGATATTCCATTGCTTATTCTTCACAATACTGATATTCCATTGCTCATTCTTCACAATACTAATATTTCGTTAACTACTCATCCCAATATTAATATTTCGTTAAGTATGCTTCACAAATTCAATATATCCTTAATTATCATTCACGAAATAAATATTCCAACGAAAATCACAAACACATTTTAAGAACGTATTCTTTATATTCACAAAATATAATAACCATATATAAATTTCACAGAATACGGAATAAATAATATAATAAACTACGCTCTGATGGGTTGAGTTGAGATGTATTAACATAACGTTTAATATCGTCTGCAAAAGAATAAAAATACATGTGTGTCGCATGTCACTTTTCTGTTCTTGACAGCACAAGTGTTTTTTCTTTACCAACAACAGAATGAGCTGGGTATGGGCCAATAAGAGAATGAGTTTTGAGACAGCTATTAACCTTGCATTTTATTTCTTTTAAGTAGTTCGAATAGATTCTACAAAAAAAGATCCCGTAATTAAAAGTTTACGGTTCTTTTAATACTTGTATTAATTCTGTATTAATTACGGTAAATTCGATTTACATTACGGTTTGGTCCCGTAAAATACACAAACTTTTTGTATTAAATACTGTCCCACTTCCATTAAAAAAGATGGTTTTTGTCGGTCTCATTTACGAACTTTTTTCAATTGAGAAATAGGTTTTGAGTCAGGCGAAACTTGAACCTTAATCCTTTGCGTTACAAGTGAGGAGTCACACTGACTCAGCCACAGAATTTCTCGACTAATTAAAGCTTAAGAAACAGTTAACATGTTCCCGTAGAGACGTTATTGAGAAGAAGTAAAACGTTATGAAACTGAAGACTAGTTTTATGGACACGGTTTTAAAACGTCGAAAATACAGGAAATTTCAGTAAAAGGAACGTTTATTTACAGTGCAGCATTAATTGAACAAGAGACAGTGTTCTATGCAGGGCCGGATTTAAAGAATTGCCGCTTATAGGCTACAATTGATTTGCCGCCCCTGTCACAATATTCTCCCCCTTCGCGGAAGGGTAGCTGGTTAGCTGCAAAATAGGGTGATATGTGCTGCCTAAAATATATACACCTATTAGAATCGTGTATGTACCTTTACACACTAAATTGAAAGCGAAATAGGCGAATTTTTTAAACTGTTCTATTTTTATTGAACTTCGAAATCCGGGAGGAGGGGTTGCCCTCGCAGCGACCATGTTTGCTACGAAATATTAGTACGATATTTTCCTTATAGTACTGTTTAGGCATTAATGTAAATTATTTGTTTTGTTTCTTAAAAATATTCGTATCTTTATAATAATTTTTTTATGCCAAATGCCGCTTTAATTGGTCGTAAAATTTGCCGCCCCCAAAAATTCGCCGCTCTAGGCTACATCCTACTTAGCCTATTTAGAAATCCGGCCCTGGTTCCATGGGTTCTAACATTGGACACTCTTTTTCTTCTAAGGTACAAAACTGAAATTGATTATAATTTAGTTTTGTACTTACTCTAGTGTCCAAAGTTAAAAGAGTTTAATCCTTTAAAACAAATAGTTTTCAAGAGCTTTTAATTCGTATTTGAAAAGGCAACACTTCTACATATTAAGGCGTATGGATGGATGAGTGGACGGATGGAACAGAAAGACACCATTAGGGTTCAGATAGCCGGAAAAATTCGAGTAATGCCGTGTCCACAACCTTCTGTAATGTGTGTGAATCCACAGAACCAACTCTTCAGCCCTACTCTTTGTTTATTTCGGGGTCAATTTAGTGCAAATTGGAGCGACAGAAAAAACAAATCAATTCAAACTTAATGATACCAATGACAATTACTGATCTAATTCCAATGACAATTGATGCCGTAAAACTGATTTTTTGATTCTATTTACGAATTCCTTCCATAATGCCAAGCTGTTACAGTCAAAGCAGCCATGTTACTATATAAACAAAGGACTGGCTTCCTTTCATATAATCTTTTGTATTGCCTATTTTTTATTGTTAGTCATTTAAGGACAAATGAAGGTCAGATATAAAGGGATGCCAAATCTTTTTCTGTAGTGTATTGAGTGTTCAAATAACGATTTATTATTTGATGAAACCGTTGGTGAATAACAAAGTGGACACCGTATTTGTTCGGTGCCGGTATTGTTAACTTGATACATGATTAATTACTTTCCATGTATTGAAAAATTATGGGCCAATGGGGTACCATTGGCCCAAGCTTTTCAAGCTAATAACTTCTCATTAAATACATTATTTAAAAATAGGCTTGTCTTTTTCTATTTAGTGGCAACCATAGATATCATAGTTAAAGTATTAGATTGGCAGATCAAGTGCCCTCCAATGCTAACGACGGGATGCGCATGGAGGCCGAAATAAGAGGGCAAAATGGCCAGTGTTACTGTCACTTTAAGGAGAAAAATACTACGAAAAAATACAATTTAATTCTAAAATTACAAAAAAAAATATCGCAAAAATACTAGCTGCATTTTGGAATCTTTTTAGTGACTTTAAATCCTTTTCTAGTATTTTTTTTTTAAATTTTATAATTAAACGGTTTCCGTAGTATTTTTCTCCTTAAAGTCGCGGCAACACTGGCCATTTTGCCCTTATATTTTGACCTCCATGCGCGTCCCTTCGTTAGCATTGGAGGTCACGTGATCTGCCAATCTAATACTTTAACTATGCTATCTATGGTGACAACTCTGTCTTTACCTTATGAGTAAATACTCAAAAAGAAAGTCAGCACTAAGATTTTATGCTTATCCACTAGGATCTGTATATTTATCTCAGCTAAAATAACATTTATTTATTTAAAAAAGCACAGCTTTTATAACTTCAAATTTTATTTTCATTTTTCAAAATAATGAACTGAAAATAAGAGCAATAAAACATACCGAGACCTTCCCTCCACAAATGGACCTATGCTGAAAAAATCCACAAAAGCTTTTGAGACCAAATTGCTTCTCATTTTTTCCAGAATGCATAACTTTTGATCCAAGGGCTCCAACAAAGGAGTCTTTTTGATACCGACAACAACAAAAGTATTTTTGGAAGAGTTTTTATACCGAAAAATCATATTTATTCGAGAAATATGCTTTGTCATATCTAAATATGGGGGAAATTGCTATTTTTGTTTTGGTAATGTCATTTGTAGGTTTGTTTACATAGCATTGAGAAAGACTTCCGAAATAATAATGACGGGGTTCAAGTGATTGCTGAACTCCATATGGGTTCGATGAACTGACTTTATTATTAATTTCATTCACCTTCGACAATATATCTCTTTGGATTAGTTACACTCTTAAAACAAACGAGCGGTTTTAACTCAGTCTGAGTTAATTTCCACTCCTTTCCGGTGCCGAAAATGCACTTCTCCTATAGGAGTGAATTTCACTCTTTTTCGGAGTGGGTAAAAGAAAACAATCTGCGTCCTACACTCTTAAAACGAGCGGTTTTAACTCAGTCTGAGTTAATTTCCACTCCTTTCCGGTGCCGAAAATGCACTTCTCCTATAGGAGTGAATTTCACTCTTTTTCGGAGTGGGTAAAAGAAAACAATCTGCGTCCTACACTCTTAAAACGAGCGGTTTTAACTCAGTCTGAGTTAATTTCCACTCCTTTCCGGTGCCGAAAATGCACTTCTCCTATAGGAGTGAATTTCACTCTTTTTCGGAGTGGGTAAAAGAAAACAATCTGCGTCCTACACTCTTAAAACAAGCGGTTTTTAACTCAGTCTGAGTTAATTTCCACTCCTTTCCGGTGCCGAAAATGCACTTCTCCTATAGGAGTGAATTTCACTCTTTTTCGGAGTGGGTAAAAGAAAACAATCTGCGTCCTACACTCTTAAAACGAGCGGTTTTAACTCAGTCTGAGTTAATTTCCACTCCTTTCCGTGCCGAAAATGCACTTCTCCTATAGGAGTGAATTTCACTCTTTTTCGGAGTGGGTAAAAGAAAACAATCTGCGTCCTACACTCTTAAAACGAGCGGTTTTAACTCAGTCTGAGTTAATTTCCACTCCTTTCCGGTGCCGAAAATGCACTTCTCCTATAGGAGTGAATTTCACTCTTGTTTTAAGAGTGTAGGAGCGTTACGGTATGTTTTTTAGTTACTCAAGAGCAAATTAGACAGGGGCCTACAACTTAAGAGAGACTGTTAGTCCCATAGAGCTAATGCATTAGTTTTGAAATCACAACTTCCGCAGAGGTATTGCTTTGCCATGTTATCCCATTCTTATCAGGTATGGAAATCCTCATAACATTAATTTGAAACAAAGTCGAAAAGAAAATAACATCCGGTTTTTTAATTATTAATTGATTAAGTTTTAAAATAGTGTGGCTATCTGCTGTACATTTTCGGCGTTTCAAAACATCATAAATATATAACTAGATAACATTTTCGTTTCAAATTTGTTTTCATTTCGATGTTATGTTGATTCCCATACCTGGGGGGAAAAGAGCTAACATGACAAAGCAATACCTCTGCGGAAGTTGTGATTCCAAAACTAATGCATTAGCTCTATGGGACTGACAATCCCTCTTGAAACGAGTTTCAAATAGTTGTCTATATAATAATTGATACGTCTATAGGAGGTTGGTATTGAAACAGACGTCAGTAATTAAATCCAAAGCTCTAACTACTCGAGAACTATACAAATGATATTCAAAAAAGTTGAACCTAAGTTCAACTGTCACCACGTGATACACTTTAAATAATCCTTTGATGGTATTTTTACGATAAAAATAAAATGCGAAGCTAAAACTTACTTCAATAAATGATTATTTAAATGTGTAGTAAAATATTTATAAGTATTTTCTAAATCAGATATGGAAACTGAAAAGGATATGGGAATATTTCTACGAATATTTTATACAGATAATTTGTTATTTTAACTTAAAATCTCTTTTTTAACAAACAAATTATAAAGAAAAAGCGAAACTCTACCTCCCCCCAGTCACCCCAGTGACAAGAGGGGATACTGACCACATTACTAAAGAGGATTAATAAATTGCCTGCTCCGAATTCGAAACCATGGACCTTTGATCTCCAGTCCAACGCTCTATAAGCACGTAGATATTCCACAAACATTTAAAATGCCTCTTCGGTAGCAATTTAGTCACATTACGCGATTAAAAACAGATTTTTTTTTACTTAAAGCAGTTTATTTGTACAGAAAACTATTAAAAGAAATAACTGAATTTTTCTTGTATGTATATGGTATTTTTCTGTAATATTAACAGTTTTTTTACAGTGTAATCAATACTCAACACTGAAAGCTAAGCACAATAGAATCTCACCAAACAACAATAGCGGCTCAGTATCTGTAGCTCTCGCTCAAGTAAGAAAGTCCCGAACGATCCACGATCACAATCCCACCGATATGCATACGTGTTCGTTAACATCAATTGAATCCAACGGCTTTCTGTAGTCGGATGGCTCCATTACTAATCCTTGAACTTTATTCGTGCCGCTGCATGGACAGTTAAATTGAGTGCGTAGTACAGCATTAAATAAATATTGTGTTACTTGTAACTTTGTACTTTCTATAATGCTAGGATCTCTTAAATTTCGTAAAAACTCTCCATTCACACTAGGCTCAGTATCTTAGCTTTAGTAAATCCAGACCACTAACAATCCAACCAGATACTGCATCACTTCGCATCATTAATCCCGTTATGTGCTCCAATACTGAACGAAGCTCTATGTGGCCGCGATGTGTAGATTGTGCGTGTACGCTTTAACATAAAATGTAAACTGAACCTTTTACTTCTAAATTAGTCTTTAAATTTACAGTAAAAATTCATAAAATATTTTTTTTAATCAGCTAAACGGAAAGATATGGATATATGTATCTCCTTTCTGTCTCTCACTCACTGTCCCCGCGAAATTCTTACAATTTACCTAATATATCTATATTCCACTAATATCTTATGTAATGTGACAAAAATTCATATAATACAATATGAACAAATAATCAGTTATGTAAAATTTAATTTCTATTAAACTGATACAAATGGTGAAAATCTATCTAGACTATAAAAGTCCTTCGTTTGCTAACGCACTTCCAAAAATGTTTATACAAATATGAAGTCATTTTGTGTAATCTATGTAAAGTTTTGTTCAAAAATAATGCATTGTGTCTATGATGGGACTGATGACGCAATCAATACTGAAAGTTAAGCATGATAAAATCTCACCAAATAACAATAGCGACTCAATACTACGTAGCTCTCGCTCAAGTATAGCCAACCACTAACAATCCTCTTTATTCGCATCACTTTCGCGATCAATTAGCCCACCCCCGGCCTATGTAGGCTCCGTTTGATGAACCGGAGAGGCCACTCTAAAAATAGGCCCAGGACACGCAACCGTAACAAAATAGAGATTCTCAGATTTGTACTTGACTTAAGAAGCGCTGATGAGATGTGATGTCCGGATGTGAAAGAGGATCTGGTTTACTTGTTCTTTGTGTTGCCACGATGGTGAAGATCAGACTCAACTTTTGACAGCTGGCGTTGGAATTTTTAGCTTCCACACTACGTTTACAACGTAAAAAGTGGAAGGTATTATAATCGTTCAGTCCGTCTGTCTGTCAACCACTTTCACTGAAAGAACCACAAGTAACACAGAGTGGGATATGTCATATTAAAACCAAAAATCAGGCAAGGTTATATACCAAATTTCATTAAAAAAATTTAATTAGAAGTATATTTAAAATGTAAATAACTAAATTTTTAATCTACATTGAAATAACATGGAAATACAATTTTTATTCAAATTTGTTGCCTTTTCGTTATACGTTCGAGAAACTTTATTTTAAATAAAAATGAAACTCTTGAAAAAGAATATTTATGTGATATAATTCAGTTTCGATTGTTGTAATAAAAGTTAGATTGTTGTACGCAGCGTTGGGACTTTGGAGCATATTTAGAGTGCACTCCCTCTGAATGGGGTATTATTCATCGGACGTTTTGGCTGCACTGGCCGTTTATCGGCACTTATTTGGCCAATACTCGGGCCCGGACATGTGACCTTTCGCATGCACGGCAAGTAGTGCCTTACTGACTCGGCTCCCCATGTCCTCTAAACGGAGAGTTTTCATTCGATGTTTTTTTTTTTAACTATACAATCCTTGGCAATGTCGAAGACCGTGTTCGATCACGGCCTACTCAACTACTAAGGCCAAAGAAGCTCTCCCAAACGCGCTCGGGGACGGAAATTTTGACGTCATAGTTCCGAGTGACGTTGTTCCGAAGATGAAGATAACCTGTCTCGAAACCTGTTCGGAACCACTCGTTCACAGCTGACCACATTTTTATGGTTCCGAATGCGTCCGAACTAGTTTCTCGATCTTCGGCACTCGGAACAGTGACATCAAAAATTCCGTCTACGCTCATGTTTGGGAAAGTTTCTCTGGCCTTGTTATTGAAGGTGGCCGTGGTTCGATCCGAGGAACTGAAGATCCTGAAATACAACGTCTTACCAACCAGATACTCTTCGTCTTTCACAAACAATTATTTTAGATATTTTCAGCTATAACAAACGTTATACAATAATGCACACGTGTTTACAAAGGGTTACATAATAAAGGATGCCGAAACAAACGTTTGAAAATCGACGTTTATGATGATTTTTGGGTACGGCCCTCCTCTTATAACTCTTTATGCAGCGAATTGTTTTAATGTTAACTATTTGTCTTTGACTATTTTAATGATAGCTATTGCAATTAATTAGAATATAAAAGGGTAAAAATCAGGGCCAGATTTCTAAATAGGCTAAGTAGGCTGTAGCCTAGAGCGGCAAGTTTTTTGGGGCGGCAAATTTTACGACCAATTAAAGCGGCAATCGGCATAAAAAAAATTATTATAAAGATACTAATATTTTTAAAAAAGAAAACAAATAATTTACAATTATGCGCAAATCGTAAACGTATATATAGTACTAATATTTAGTAGTAAACATGGTAGCTGCGAGGGCAATTGCACACGCTCTCCCCCTGATTTGAAAGTTGAAAGAAAAATAGTAGAGCAGTTTAAAAAATTCAATTCGCCTATTATTTCGCTTTCGATTTTTAGAGTGTAAAGGTAAATAAATAATTCTAATATGTAGATAGAAAAAAAAATAGTCAAGAAAACTATATCGGGCGACAAATCGATCGTAGCCTACAAACAACAAATCCTTAAATCCGGCCTTGGTAAAAATAGTTGGGACCAGATACCTCAATATAACAGAAGCGGTATAATAACGACCCCCTAAAAAGAGCGTGATGGTCCGGCGCCCCCATTGTCAATGAGATGACCATTGTTTGATTTTGAACGAAGTACGCTGCAGATTAAGAGTCATTGTGAATACCAAATGGAAATCTATTGTATCGACCTTTATTCATCTTAAATATCGGCAGAGAGGCAATAGGTGAAGGTAAACTAGACGATTTTATGAGGCCCTATTTATGATGAGTTTGTTAACTTTTTTTTGTATGGCGTTTTTGTTTTAAAGGTGAGATCGTTATTGGATTGGATTTGCTTTGTGTATAAAAAACCTACTTAGTTTAATCAGAATCTTAACCCTTTATCTTCAGACGGTACTTATACTGACGGTAGCACTTAAAAAGCAATTGTTTCACTTGTCATTGTTCAATTTAGAGAAAACGCGGAAAGATGGAACTTTTTGATTGACATGTTCGGTTTTAGCACAATAAATTCTATAATGAAGGTAAAGTAGATTCTTCCTAAAACTTTTACTTTAGTTATCCTGCGCCAACTCGTGATGCACTGCCGGTACTTTACTAAAAAGGTCGTGTTTTACTTTTCTAAATTCGTTTGAAAGAAAATAGATGGTAGTGGGTTTTTATAAACACAGTATGCGGTTTCAACACATTAAAGATTAAAAATGTAAAACATTAATAATAAACATTAATAATGTAAAACAACAAAATATCATTGTTAGTCAGTGTAATTTAGTAATTATATGTAGAAAGAAAAGGGTTAGGGTTAGTTTGAATTATCGTCGCACTAGAGCTACACGAGGGCTATTGGCGACGGGCGTCGTATTTTAGAACCACAGTTAAGTGACGAGCCGACACCTGAGTAGGCACCCAACGCAACCGTTAAGGGCGACATCGTACGCAGCGTTAGGACTTTAAAGGATATTTAACGTGCACTCCCGCCACATGGGGTATTATTCGTCGGATAATTTTGGCTGCACGTGCCGTTTATAGGTCGGCAGTTATTTTGGCGATGCTCGGATCCGAACCTGGGACCTTCCGCATGCTAGGTGAATGCCTAACCGACTGGGCTCCCCAGCCCCGTAGAGAGAAAAGGAAAAAGAAAATAAATTCGGGACATATAGTGCGTTTTATGTCCCAAATATTTTTACCCTTTTATATTATAATTAATATTCTAATTGATTTCAATCATTAAAATAGTCAAAGACAAATAATTAACATTAAAGAAATTTGGTGCATAAAGGGTTAAGGGGAAGCCGTACCCAAAAATCATCATAAACGTCGATTTTTTTTATAGCGTACTTTATTATGCAACTCTTTGTAAACACGTTTGTAAATATTGTATGATGTTTGTTTTAGCTGAATTGTTTTAGCTGATTTTGGTTGAAATAAGTTTAGTTTGAATTATCGTCGCACTAGAGCTACACGAGGGCTATTGGCGACGGGCGTCGTATTTTAGAACCACAGTCAAGTGACGAGCCGACACCCGAGTAGGCACCCAACGCAACCGTTAAGGGCGACATCGTACGCAGCGTTAGGACTTTGAAGGATATTTAACGTGCACTCCTCTACACGGGGTATTATTTTGGTTGAAATAACGTCTCGTGGCAAAGGGTCTCGTGGTTTCGGTGAATTAAGGGTTAAGGGAAAGCCGTACCCAAAAATCATCATAACGTCGATTTTTTAGCGTTTATATGAACTTTTGTAACACGTTGCAATTATTTGTTTAGCTGAAAATTTAATAGTTGTGAAGACAAGGTGTTAAGGTTGATTTGTGAAAAGTCTCGTGGTTTGTGAAGGTTAAGGAACGACCAAATCATCATAACGTCATTTTTATGCGACTTATTATGAACTCTTTGTAATTGAATGTATGATGTTGTTATAGCTGAAAAAATTTTAATAATTGTTTGTGAAAGACAAAGAGTGATAAAGGGAGTTTGATTTTGGTTGAAAGAATGTCTCACTAAAGATACCAACGCTATTGGGCGAGGGAAAAAAAATACACGTGTATCACAACAAGGCTTGAATCTTTTAATTTATAGTTTTTGGGGTATAAGTTAATATTTTTTTTTAGTTTGGAAGGTATGACAAAGATTCAACTTTTATACTTTTTGTCCGCCTCTCTGTACGTACTATAAGAATTTAGACAATTCACGTTAATTCACGGCCTACTCAACTACTAAGGCCGAAGAAGCTTTCCCAAACAAGCTCGGGGACGGACATTTTGACGTCATAGTTTCGAGTAACGTTGTGCCGAAGATGAAGACAACCTGTCTCGAAACCTGTTCGGAACCACTCGTTCACGGCTGACCACAATTTTAGGGTTCCGAATGCGTCCCAACTAGTTTCTCGATCTTCGGCACTGGGAACAGTGATGTCAACATTTCCATCTACGCTCATGTTGGGAGAGCTTCTCTGGCCTTGTTATTGAAGTTGGTCGTGGTTAATTTTGTCTTTATTTAAAGTAGTGGTAACACCAGCATTGTGATCTACCCAGATCGAAAAAACATTTTTACTACATTGGAGTCATTTCTCGCACAATACTAGTAGTCCACAAGTACCCCAAATTTCCTTCTAATAATAATATTATACCTCATAAACAGGCAAATAAAGACATCATCCACACATTAGCATACAATGCAAACTAAACCGCATTTTGCTTTTAAACTCATCACGACAAAATTCATATGGACCATTGTTTAAATATAAGATATATTCTATACTCATATTAAAAATAACGCCGTGTTATCTTGATCAAGATACAGCAGTGAACTTGAACGATCAAGAGAAAAAAAAAACAGTTTGGTATTTCAGTTCCCGATATACAAAACACCGTAACCGGTCTTTTGATTGTATTTAAATTAAAGTTGAATTGGATTTGAATTGAAACCCTTATATCTAAAGATAGCGATTTGGTTTGATGAATGACAAAAATGCGACCTCGTTTGAGTTTGTTATACTGTATAGATTTAGTAACGTTTCGGTTTGGATTTGATTGTTTACTGAATTAGTATTTATTTAATTTATTTATTTAGTGTTAAATGTGCATTACAGAACAAGTCTAATTGCAATGTACATTAAACAAAACAATTAGAATACAAAAAAAACAATTCGCTTTAAAATCATTAAAAGACCTAGTAACAATATCAAGTTTTCGTAAGAAATTCTATTGGAAATTTGATAGGCCGTGGATAGCCTAGTGGTTAAGGCCTCGTTCTCGGAATCCGAAGTTCCCGCGATCGATTCCCGATACCACTGAAGACCCACCGAGTCCACCGAGTATAATCGGAGTACGTGATCGTTAAATCTGTGGGTCCGAAAGTCCTGTGGGCGGTCATGGCGCAGTTTCCCACGGGTACAGGTCCCTGGAGACTATTTCCCTCCCCAGCAGGGACATGTCTAAATTGAGGAGGTGGCGATTGATGACAGCATCTGTCAGCAAGATGCCAATACGGATTCCTGCCGTGTAGTCTCTACACGGGCATCTCTCCTCAGGACCCTCACCCATTTGCCTTAATCCTTACCCGCTCCGCGGGAAGAGCTTGGATTTCCCAAGTGGCATTAGTAACAGCAACAACAACATAAAACTTCAGAAATACTTATGAAATAGTATTGTTAAACGTTTTACATCAAAAAGATATTAACATTTTTTCGTGTTTACACACCATCTGCTCTAAAGCAAGTCCTCCTCTCGTGAAATTAGTCTGAATTATTGCAGCAGGTTAGGTTTGTGAAACATAATTGTTTTGAAAATAGAAGTATCTAAGTCATAAAATTGTATTATTGAGAAATAGTTTATTGATGTTTGTTGATTACTGATAATAATCTTTTCTTAATCCCTTAACGATCGCAAAATTGATTTTAAAAAATGGTCATCAAATTGTCGATTTTTATGTCCCTGAAAATTATATAAAAATATGTGTATGATTAATATATACATGTTTAATTCTTTTTTTTTTAATCTTGAAATAAAAGTTATATTGAAATTTAGTTTCTGGGTAATGAAAAAAATTGCTTTCATCTTATTGATGCGTTACTACTACACTCCAACCCGGAAATATCACGGGAGCGAGAAATAGAGGGCGAAACCTTACCCCGTCATATTCACGGTAGCGAGAAGGAAGCGATTAATAGTATGTAAGCGACAGGCATTTTTCTTAACAATAGGGTACTTGACAGTATCGCTAAAATACCTTCCAATATTAATTAAATTATAGTTTGGACATAGTATATAGTTTTATATACTATTTCATAAATTAGTTTTTTTTACAAAATACATCTTTAAATAATTAATAAAAATCATTTTCAAATGGCTTTTTTTTATCGGTACGTCACGTAATCACAAACACGTCGATTTGGCTGAAGTCACAAGTATGTATAAACAAACCGGTGTGATGTTTTTTTTCGTAATTAAACTGGTTTTAATCTAACTCACTATTAAAATAAGAATTATATAGATAATGGGTGGAGGTTTTACAGTAGCGGATAGTTCAAATGTGATTAAAGTAGATTCCAAAATGGTGTTTTAAAGTTTGTTTATAGTTACTAGTGACATCATAGATACCATGTGACAGCCACAAAGCGTTTTCGGGAGTGATTTTTCGTCCTAATTTTAAAATTCATTTTTTCCCCTTTTTATGGGGTATTTGAAAAAAAGAAAAAATACGTGTCTAATATTTTTGGCATAAGAACATTTTAAGCCAATAATTTTTTTTTAGTCAAGTACCCTATTGAAGAGCTTAGTTGAAGAAGTTGAGATTTTTGTGTCAAAAGACATTATTTACTTGCTTAACACACTCACCGACAACAAAAGATTCCCTTTTTTCATAAACTTTAAGCTCAGTATATTTTTTATGGTTTGAAAGTACCGTTTGTCACTCAGCACGATCTTCCAAAAAGCTCTTCGATTAGGAATGGTACATCGGTTTTAAAAACTTTTTCCACCCTTTCTAGTTCTTATGAGAGATAAAATGGTTTTATAGTTATTAAAAAATAAGTAAAAACATAGAGTAAAAGTAATAAGTACCGTCAGAGTGGGTAACTTTGGTCTAAAATCATAGTTTTTTTTTTTACAAAAGATTAAACTACAAAAACGATTTAAACAGTTAAAAATCATTATGCCTTCTAAGTATTGTACTTTTAGGAATGATTTCCAAGCATTCTTGTTAAATTTTATAATTTACAAAAAAATTGGTGTTAGTTTAACAAATAAGGGCAAGGATAGGATCCGGGCGGGTAACTTTGGTCCAAGCATGACATATACAAGAAACATACATTTTAAAATCTTTAAAAAAGCTGCGTTACCGAACAAAATAGTAATATTAAAATGTTTAAACATAAAAAATATAAGATACATAGTTATTAAAAATCGTATATAACTTAACATTTACATTGCAGTGTATCGTAGAATGACATTACACTATGAACACCAGTATTGATTGTCGCTTAAAAGAAAAGTAAACAATTTTAATAAGGGACAATAACTTATTTTTGGAAACAATATTTAATAACAAATATCTATATAAAAGCAAACGATTTTATTATAAAAGGAAAAGATATGTTTGTAAATAGGAATTTGAAAATGTTTACATTTCGACATTAGCGATTTTGAATGTTGTACGTTTCTTGCATTTTATCTTTATCTTTTTAATGTTTTAAATCGCTTAATTTAAACAAAAAACATCTCAAAAATGGGTAATAATAAAAGTAAGACTTCTTCAAAAATAATTAAACAAAATACACTTTTACATACATTTTTGAAAGTGCAAAGTTCCATAAAGAAATCCATACATCTTGGACCAAAGTTACCCGCATTCATCGGCAAAAGTTTCCCAGTGACCAATAATTAAATATAGCACAAAAAGTATTCAACTTAGATTAAAATAAATGGTGGAATATTCTTCCAAATAGATAAAAGAATGGTATAGAGTAGAGTGTTTTATTTAGCTATTTTCAATATTTTTTTAGGTGTTCCAGACAAAAGTTGGAAGAAATAGATTGTTGTCATTAAACGCTCGTAAGAATACAAACGTCATTTGTATTATTGCCAAAATTAGAATGAGAATTTTATTTTACATGAAATGAAAGGCAATGTTTCCACCTTTCCAAAAATGTAAAATAATTTAAGATGGGGTCATTTTATGAAGAGAAATTTAGAAACAAATCTTTTTCCGACGCGTGGACCAAAGTTACCCTCCATGGCCAAAGATACCCGCTTCGACGGTAACTTTAGACTTGGAGTTTTTCTGTAGTGAAATTGTATAGTTCATCACTTGAATAAAATGAGTTTTGGGACCAAACATAATTTTTAAGATTAAAATAAGCGCAATATTGCTAGTTTGAGGAGTCACATAGCATATTATTATAAACTTCGTTGCCTATCTTTTCAAACTCAATTTCGGAAACATTTTTCGTTTAAAATGTTGTTCCATTCGTATGTTATGTCCGATTCCCATACCTGGGGAAAAAGAGCCAACATGGCAAAGCGATACTTTTGCCGGAGTTGTGATTCTAAAAGTAATGCATTAGCTCTATGGGAATGACAGTCCCTCTTAATGTTCTATAATAGAACTAAACCAAAGAATAAATCTGTCACCTAAGATTCGTGTTTAATCCTTTGTCCTCATAAGTATCCATTAAAATCATTATCCGAAAACCCGATCTGGATCAGAATTCAAAAGTGGACATCGATGTTTATCGGTACTTAACTTTCGAAACGATTCTTTTTGTATTCGAGTGCTACGGTCTGATTGTCGACCGTAATGAAGAGGAGGAAGAATCGATGTTTTTCTATGTATCGGTGAGTTATGATTGTATCAGCTGTCCGATTCGATTTGTTTATGCGAACGAATGATTTGTCATGTAAAGTTTCTGATGGAACGAAACTCATTGTATGGATGTGTATTTAAAAACGAGTAATACATATTTACCTATGGTTATTTCTAATTCTTACAGATAAAATGTTATGTTATTAAAATGCATTATTGTAACGGGTGTGTTTTGAAAATGTATTACAAGGCCTTGGTATTAAAATGGATTAAATGGATATGTTCGATTAAAAGGCGTTTGGAAAATGAATTATATTGTTTTTTTTTAAACATTTATACTACTAAATTTTCAAAAGTCAGAAAAACCCTCAAGGATAAAATATATGGATGAATTCGATGGACGAGTTAAAATGGGTTATTGATCTTATAAAAATGTACAATAACACTATGCTGCACACATTTTTTTAAATGTCCGACGAATTAAATGTACTTTATTTGTACGAAATTTCACCTATGAAAACATTCTACGACATTCAAGAATATGCGTAATTATGGTTTTACCGTTACAATAATTGCAATTTTTAGTGATTTGAAACAAATAAAAACAAGGTTTAGTATTTAAAAAAACATCCTTATTTAAATTATTCTTTAATTCAAGAAAGAGTGTGTACACACTAAATTGACATGACCTCCAACAAATAGTAAAAGCTAATTTCCTTCAAAATTACATACTTCTAAATACATGATTGTTTGAAAAATATGTTTACATAAAGAATATACGCATATGATCTTTTTTATTCAAAGTTAGAATTCTCTATGCATCTTTCCTCATACATATATAATGACCCATCAAAAGAACTCCTTTGTGATATTACAACAATCCAAACTGAATTATATCACATAAATATTTTTTCAAGAGTTTTATTTTTATTTTAAATAAAGTTTCTCGTACGTTTGACGAAGTGGCAACAGTTAAAATATTGAATGAAAATGGAATTTGCATGTTATTTCAATGTAGAATAAATTTTTAGTTATTTAAATTTTAAATATTCTTCTAATTTAAATTTTTTAATGAAATTTGGGATGTAACCTAGCCTGATTTTTTGCTTCAAAATGACGTATCCCACTTGTTTATGCGACTTGTGGTTCGTTCTGTGAAAGTGGGTGACAGACAGACGGACTAACTGAACGATTATAATACCTTCCACTTTTAACGTTATAAACGTAGTGTGGAAGCTAAAAACAGGAATAAAGTTTAACTTATTTCCATAAAAAAACTCACAGCACGACCCACAACTGCGCAGGATACGATAAAAATAGATGCTGCGAGCGTTCAATGATTTATATGGAAATTGCGAAGTTTTGGTATTTACGGAATATGGTTTGATTTTATTGACGGCAGCTGAACAAAACCGTACGGACGGAATTTACCTAGTGACTAATGTGGTTTCAATCGAGGATTGACCTTTAGAGGACAAATAGTAGTAAAAGATGCATGCAGGTTCGAATTATATGTTTTTAAATACTAAATAATATCCTAAGTTTATTGTCAAAATTTAAGGTAAAATGCATTTTGATGTTCAGTAAAAAAGTGGCAGATTAAAAATATATATAAAAACAAAACGCACACAAATATTTTTCAACTAGTTAAATCATAGTTTCCTTGCACAGAAGCCACGACCATGGCGGAGCTATAAAACGCGCGGAGCCAGATGAAGAGATAAATTTTAGCCGTTTTATTTGTCTTACGTCTGATTGCTCCGCACGTTTTATAGCTCGCCGTGGTCGTGGCTCTGTGCAAGGAAACTATGAGTTTGACTATATTCGTAATAAGTTTGACCTATTTACAACGACTTTGTGTATATCATTAACTTACTGTAATAAAAACGTTTAATTAGTGTTTTTTTTTCCTTTTTCGTGTAACTTAATTTATATACTACATAAATTGTTAGAGACTACATGGTCTTCATTTGTGTTGCATTTAGTTTAATTATATATACTTAGACAGAAACTTAATTTTCGCGTGTAAAAATTTTCTTGCCAATGTGTTAAGTTTCTGCACCAACTAACACCCACACGAACTTGGCGGATCTGGAGAAAAAGATTAAAAGGTATTAAAAGTCATATCATTGAATTGTAACGAATATTTAAAACACTGGTCCTTCCTTGGTGGCTTTAAACTATTTTCATATCAAACAACGGTAAACTCAAACTACTGTCAAAAGTTTCTTTAATTTTTCTGTTTAACTTAATGCTTGTATGTTTAAATTTGTCCTTAATATTTTATGGTAAAATATATTGTTTTTTCAAATGTTAAGGCGTATACAGTATAACCATCATAATATAAAACGGGATTGAAAATGACAAATGTTGCTACAATATTTCACAATATCTTCTCGATACCAAATATATATATTCTTTTTAAAATCGAGTCATCTTGATATGATCACAAGGTATCATCTGCTAGGGTACACTCTTAAAACAAAAGAGTGAAATCCACTCCTATAAGGGAAGTGCATTTCCGGCACCGGAAAGGAGTGGAAATTAACTCGGACTGAGTTAAAACCGCTCGTTTGTTTTAAGGGTGTAAATGCCAATATAGCTAAAGAAGAAATTTCCCACACACATAATGCTTTTTACAAATTGTAAGATTTGTCAAAGTATTGCTTTGGTAAAAAAAAAAATTGGTATAGATCTAGGCTTAAAAATACGTAACCAGTCGTCGATAGCCCTCGTGTAGCACCAGTGCGACGTTAATACAAGTCAATAAAAAAAAAACATACAAGTTATGGGAAATTACCTTCCCATCCATCTTACTACATCCAACAAACGTGGAGAAATTCGAGTAGGAAAGTCACTGAGCCATCGGATGAAACAAAAGAAATTTCTGTAGATTTTCACGAATATTGTGTAATGGTGCATCAGATAGAGCCCTGAGGAATGCTGCTTCTTATCTAATCCTGATAAAGAGATGTCTTTGTTGGGGTTAAGTAAGAGAATGTTGTCATTGTTGAGGAGGTTTGTGTGAATCAATGTCTTTTAAGACTTAATTTTGTCGGGAATCGTATGCTCAAGAATTATTACTTCCACTGTAAGACGTTTGGAGTAATGCTACCTCGTAAAAGCGTTGGCGGTAAATGCTGCCTCCATTTTCATAGAGTAACATTATAGCATAAAACTTTGTAAAATTAAACCAAATCTGAGTAACTTTACACTACATAAACGGAGTAAGGTTACATCGCAAAGACGCAATAAAAAATTTGACACCAAAACTGCCTCCAAAATTGCGTTAGAAATTAACAACTTTTGCTACGGTATAATAATTGTTGCTGTTCGTAAAAGAATTAGCTTAATTAATTTTAATGATTATTATTTTTATTTATTAATATTTTTTGTTATTCGTCTGAAATCATTTGAGAAACACTTTAACTTCTTCCTTAACAACGGAACATAGCAATGATGTGAAATATTTTCTTGAGAAAAATAAGTTGGAATTTTGTAAAATAGAGTTTTTGCTGACTTGTGTGTACTCGTAAGAAATAAACGCTTGTTGTTTTTGTTTATGAACTGAATTATCTTCATCTGGAGAACCGGTGGTTTATTTGAAGGTTTGCGTCCGTTCGTTAATAACTGTAAAGTACAATAATATTATACATAGGCGAAATTCTGTGTCGATATAATGTGGTAATTTATTTTATCGTTTTATTCCCAAGTTGAAGTGAACGAAAATAAAAATTCTTATAGGTCCTTTCTTACCCATCTTACTCCCCGTAGACCTACCTATTTGATTAGATTTATCATTAATGCCAGCTCAAATTTAATTACAGGATTGCTTGGATTCGTGGCTGAATTTTCGAACCCGAGTTATCTCGTCCAAGAACGGGTGTCGCACCTACTAGGCCTAAGCGTTTGGATGCTGGGAAGCAAACAGTAAATTACGGTCTTAAAAATGACGAATTTGCGTAAGAGATAGAGTTTCTCTAAAACTGGGAACAATTCGTGAATTAACGGGACAATACGTTGATAATCGAAACGGAAATTATATTTGTGATTGTTTTTTAAGAATATTCTAATGTGAAAAGGGTTTTTATGACGATGTATTTATAACAAAAATATTTTTAACCAGTACCTATATTATTAATATTACTCTGTAAAATTACAAAACATCAAAGTGTTACTTGTATAAGAAAAATGACAAGTTCGAAAATTCAATGTAATCGGAGCATGGGCCTGTATAATTCCAATTTTTTTTTTTTTAAGTTTCAAATTAGGAAGCTACGCGCCTGGAATTGGTAATCTACTTATGTTATTTCTAGTGCCTTTTGGACCTTGAAATAATCATTCCGTAATCTTCATGGCGTGAGAAGGGGATATTTTTTTAAATCTTTACTTTCTCTTAAGGGGATTATTTATGGCTCAATGGTTTAACTTGACTATTTTTAGTAATTGGTTACTGGTTGAGACAGCTTGGATTTTTTTAAAGAAAAACTAAACTTATTTATTATTGTTTACAGTTTTCTGGTTTCAGATGACGCAATTTCTATCAGCTTTCATTCCTTGATTTCCCTCAATCGGTGCTTTGATTAATGCTTCAATTCTTTGGTCCAGCGCGCCCATTCCCCCTTAAATGTTATAAGAAAAGTTCATTTGCATATCTTAAATATTTTTTTACACCGGTTGAATTGATATTTTTATTGCTTTGGACGTCCCAATGCAAAATATGCAGGTTTTTTTTAAACCTATTTTGCCCCACCTGACCCTATAATCTATACTATACTAATGTACAACTGTGTCTGCTGGTCTGTCTGAAAATTATTTCTGTTTGAACCACAGAACGTAGAGACGCGAAAAGTTGTCACAATACTCAGAATTGGACGGAGAAGTGAAATTCGTTTTTTACTTTATATTTATTTAAAATCTTTATTTGAAGTTTAATGCTTCATCAGATTTACTCAACTGGATTTAATTTGTAATATGTTTATAAATCACTTATCAAGTTCTGTTGAAGTGACATGACATATTTAACTGATTTGTCCGGTTTCCCCTTTGCAACGCAACGCAAATAATCAAATTTAGAACCGTCACTGTAGTATAGCTGTTTGGGAAACTATTAAGAGTACACCCGTGCGACGCCAGGTATATCAAGCTAGCGATTAACTATTATTCACCTAACGAACGAAATGCCATTACAAAAAAGACGAAAAATTATCAATATTTTAGGGGACACGGTACCACTTTCAATTTTTTTTAAATTTTGACATATGTACTATAAAATTGGCGTTCTATTAGTTCAACCTATATTTAAAAACAATATATGACAAAAAAAATTAAAAAACTTTTTTAATGCTTAAGTTATTTAAAAAATTAAAAAAATTAACTTTTTTAAAATACTAAGGCTTTTTTAAATACAAATATTTTAACCCAGTTTTTTTTCCGCGTGTACTTTAAACTGTTTTACATAAGAATTGGTATCCAAATTTGATTTATCTTCAGTAGTTCTTTCATAAAAAATATTTATCTAGCAAAACCAATTTTTTTAGCATATTTGGAAAATTTCGACTTAAAATTTTTTTTTATAAAAAAAGTATTACTTTTGAAAACAATTTTGATACCAATTCTTAATGTCATAAAATTTGACAGACTGCATACAAAATTCCTTAGACTTTTATAAATAATTAAAAAAAGCCTTAGCGTTTTGAAAACCTTGTCATCAAGGAAAAATGAACACCGAGAAAAACACGTTTAGTTTTCATTCGTTTGCATTTTTATCCTACCTTTCCGCATAAAAAGTGGAATAACTTTTCTTTAAATATAGCTACACTTTTGAAACTTGGTAGACTTATTAAGAAGATTCCAAACTTATTTAGCACATAAAATCGCATTTGCGTTTGAGTACTGCCCTAAAATATCAAATTTATAATATACCTCTTAAACAAGAGGAATCACTCCTATGAAAGTCATTTTCGGCCGAGGAGTGAATTTATCGACTGAGTAACGCTCGTTTAGAGTGTAGACGCGATCTTTTATTCTTCCATCAAAAGAGTGAATCACCCTATAGGGAGCTTTCGGCACGGAAAGGAGTGAAATAAATAGACTGATTTAACGCTGTTGTTTAAGAGTGTTTGTGATAGTATTATTTTTTTCTCTCTCGCAAGCACCGAAGTTGCATTTGTTTCCAATCCAAATGTCATGCGGTCAGCTCGTTCTTGAAATGAAAATAAAAGAAAACAGTATTTGCATTTGTATAAAAATAGTACTTGAACAATGCATTTCTACGGCTTTTGCAAGAAAATGAATTATGTAAGGTTTCTTAGACAATAGGTTGTAATTTTATATTAAGGGAATTGCATGTAGAAAAACCGTATGAACCTATTTTACTGTCATACTCATACTATAGTAACTCAAGTCATGCTGACTAAAAATAAAACTCCTCGGCGCAACAGCCCATTAGTGGGCCAAGGCTTGCCGTGCCATTTCAGCTTTCGTGACCTAGGGCTCTGGGGTGCTAGGCATATGTCCCGGTAAGGTGGTCAGCCGCACACGGAACCCCCAGTGTTTAGTTCCCAAGCATGCTTGGTACCCATTTTATCGTCCCACTTAAGGGATGAAAGGATGGGTCAACCTCGCCCAATCCGGTATTCGATCCCCGGACCTGCGGCGTGGCAATGCGAAGCACTACCACTAAGCCACTGGGCCTCACTAAAAATGAAAGGTGGTGAAAAAATAACAGCTATGCAATACACAGAAATGTCGCCTTAGAAAAATATATTTGCAAGCTTAACGTTTCCTTAACCCATCTGAAGGATATGCAATTTCGCAAAACTGTGTGAAGTTGTTTTCACTCCATAAAACTTTTAAATTAAACTATTTAAATTATCAACTCAATAATTAAATTTCCAAATCTTAGTTCTGTTTTTTTTTAGTTTTTAGTTTGAATTATCATCGCACTAAAGCTACACGAGGGCTATTGGCGACGGGCGTCGTATTTTAGAACCACAGTCAAGAGACGAGCCGACACCTGAGTAGGCACCCAACGCAACTGTTAAGGGCAACATAGTACGCAGCGTTAGGACTTTGAAGGATCTTAGTTCTGCAGTAAATAGTTTTTAAATCCTTTCAAAAACTTAATTATTTTTAATTCAATAAAATGATGAAACTTTATGATTTTTGAAGTTTTGTGTATGTTGTTGCTGGAAAACCCGACTGTCAGTTGGCGTATTTATACCTCTGTATCCCCCGATGGGTTTGATTAAATAAAATTTTGAAAAGTTTTTAGCATTGTTATAACTACAAAACATGCAGATTCATATTAGTTTTTTTTAAATAGTAGAAATATCAAAAACCAAATCTATCAAGTTTGTATAGATTTACGTTACTACAAAGTTATATGCTGTCCAAATACCGAAAATTTTTATTTGCAAACGCAACTATCTCCATTGGTGAACTTTTGAACCGAATATGTCATTACTGTGGTCTGATAGATAAAAAAACAATTATTGGAATCGTTTGCTGGTAATTTATTGAAAAGATTTTAACCGCCTATCTCTTGAAATGGGATGAATTCTGTCTACATTGTTTAAGAAAAACGCAAACCCATAAAATGTGTGTGTGGTTTATCAGTTTTAAACAAATCGAAATGCAACTGTTTGGAACCCAGCCTATAACTTCTGTGATCCTATAGAAAGATTTTATTATTTTTACTAATAAACATCCATATATTTATGGGGCTCCCCGAGTACACTGGGACAGACGTGCTAGTTAAATCTGTGTAATCCAAAGTCCCGACGGTGTTAGGCATAAGATGTTGTGTGCCAGTTCAGGTGTCTACCTCATCACTTGACCGTTGTTCTTAATTACGAGGCGAAATTGGCGAGAAGTTCCTAAAGCAGGCTAGAAATAGACAGCCGAAACCGACTTGATTACCAAATTACTTCTGTGAGTTACTTTGAAGAGTTTTAGGAGTTATACGAGTTAATAAAACTATAAAGTGTTCGCCTGAGACCAAAAAAAAAATTTCAATATCTGGAAGAGAGTGTATCGGATCTTGCAGGCTGTGGATCAAGTGATTTTGGTAGCTGCATTAGCACTTTCGCTACGCAGGGTTTTTGTTTCTTTGTTTCCGCGTAATATGTGATAGGAGTATCATTATCGAATCCTTAGTTGTACGGCCGACTGGGCCGTTTTAGAAGTGAAAGGATTAAGGGGGAATGGCACCTGCTCTCCGCAGCCACCTGCGTATTCCCCCCGGATGTTTTTTTAATGGTATATATGTAAGTAGCTGACTTACAGGTCCCGACCTTGCCACTTTTTGAAATTGGTTCGAATGTTTTTTTTAAATTTTCAATAAATAATTTTACACAAAATATTCGAAGCAATTTCAAAAAGTGGGAAGATAGAGAACTGTAAGTTATCTATACATTTATTATTTAAAAAAAAAAAAAAACGTTTGTAAAATATTCAATACAGCCGGAGAAATGTGGCAGAGAAAACAGTTTTTTCGCCATTCGATTAACACTGAGGCACTTGAGTTTGGAGACCCGGGGTCCAGCGCGCCCATTCCCCCTTAAAGCTCTTAATGAAAGGGGATGTGGACAGAAGGAATAATTTCCCAAACACCGTGTTCTTTTTGAGCTTTTTGAGGCTGATTGGTTAAGGCGTTCGCCTTTTGATGCTGAATTATCGTCGCACTAGAGCCTATTGCTGACGGGAGTCGAAATTTAAAACCACAGTCAAGTGACGAGACGACACCTGAGTAGGTACCCAACGCAATTTCAACGAGCGACATCGTATGCAGCGTCTGGACTCAAACTATAATTAATTTAATATTGGAAGGTATATTAGCGATACAGTCAAGTACCCTATTAGGCAGAAGGAACGTGTACATTACTGATTTTTTCCAACAGGGCTGCTTTATTGGCGGTTAAGCCAGACTCGGCATATTCCCCAGAGTCATTTTTTCGGGGCACCATCTAGGCGACTCTCGCTGCCAATTTTGACACAGATTACAAAATTACAGATTACAATGAATCTGAGCTCTCTGTGGATATCAAAGTATGCCGAAATTTAATTTTGCCGAGAGAACCCAAAGAAAAATGGATACTCAAGGGATCTTTTACATACCACATACAGTCCCTGGACAAATTATTAGACGCACTGTATTTTTTTTTAGTAATGATAAAAACATACCGAAGAATGCCATATCATTAAAAAAGATGTCGATATATGTATTAAGTATAGCAGATAGTATTTTCTATTCAATAGCTTAAGTTTAGGAACATAAATGTCCTTCTAAAGGTATTTTGTTCCTCATTGATTGATACATGAAATCTTGCAGTGCGTCTAATAATTTGTCCAGGGACTGTAATCATATGACATTTGACATGACTTACTAAATATTTAACCCCAGTATTTTAAAGGTTAATTCATTATGGATGTCTAGGCTTTCATTTAAAAAAAATAGACAATATTCCAACCACCAATACAATAAAAACCATGCTATAACAAAACCCAAATGTCATGTAAAACCAGGAAACACGTCGGAATGCTAAATACTCTCGACACAAAGTAAGAACAAACACCGCAATATGCTCTGTCATTTCCTTTGTAGATGGGGGTGGGTTTTCTATTTCGAACAAAAAGCACGAAATTCGAAAGAATGGGAGAAGGTCACCCTTGTAACTGCGACCGAACTGAGAATAAAAGGTCCCAGTTGTCCGTAGCGGAAAGGAAGCCAAAAAAGCCATTCAGTTTTTACTACGCAAGCAACCATTCAAAAAGTAACGGCCAATTTATTTAAAGTTCTATGGTTTTAACTGTTTTCGCAGGTATTAGGGGGGGGGGGGGTAGTAATAGTGATGTGTGGGGCCCGGATGGCCGAGTGGTTTGGACCATTACGCTAGCAGTCTGCGCGCTGTAACGGGTGCGGGTTCGATTCCCGCCTTCGCCCTAGGTGTACTTTCCCTTCTCTGCGACAGTAAAAATTCTTTCTGTGTCTGTCTTACTTGACGAGGGCTTATAAGCGGGTCTCTTATCAAGCACAGAAGCCGGAATATATATGTACCTACCCAACCCCTAGTGATGTGTTTGAGGTAGATAGTCCTATTACTTTTTGGCACCTACGACCTTTGTTTTAAACGAGTCCTAACTATCACTCGTAAAAAGAAAAGGGGTAACGAAAAGTTTGATTTAGGTCATAGTTACTATATTTGGCGATTCATTGCTCTTGAAGGCCTTTAAGGTTAAAAAAAACAGTTGCGCAATTGAAAGGCAGTTCGTTTCATCGGTTTTTTCATATTATTAGATAGCTATAATAGTTAACTAATAAATCCCCAGGGGTGATACTGAATGTGTTAAAATATATACTACAGATGCAAATCGATTGACGATCAAATATCAAGTCAAAATAGCAAAAAGAAAGCACGTGCAATCGCTGATGGCCTATCAAAAATCAACTAGAATCTTCTTTTTACCAATAACACATGTGCAGTTTTAGTGTAACACATTATTTCCAAGCAAACTAACTCAACAATCCTCTATGCTCGCCAAACACCATGGGACTGGCAACCCAGCCTCCTTCAGGTTCGTTACCTGTTTTCAAAGTTGACTCTTCCACAATCAAAATATTTGAGATTTCAAGAAGTGACAGGATAACTATAGTAAGCCATAATTAGGACCATAATAAACTGATGAATTACCTAAAATAGTCTTTAGATAAAAAGGCACTATTTTTTGTTTTCATCAAATAATAATTGAATAACTGGACGGATCTGTTCTGAAGGCTACATATTCAAAATCAAACATGTAGATTTTCATTAGTGACTGCATCGTAAAATCATGACCACAGATTTATATATTTGAAAAACAAATATCGCTAAGAATATCGATTAATTTGAACCCAAACTTTTAGCAGCTAAATTCTAATAAAAAAATTGAAATTGTAAAAAAATAAAAAAAAATTTGGTAATTTCTATTCTAATGAAAATTATTTGAAATACAAAATGAAAATTTATTAATTTGATTGGACGCAGATTATTATCCCTTTGATTTTTTTTTAAATTGCAATCGCAAAATGGAATACCTAAAGATAAAGAAAATGTCTCGTATTCTGGAAATATGTTTTTGAGCCACATTCCAAGACGTGTGGCTAAAGACAGTTTTTGCCTTTTGTTTGTGCTCCACTTACTCCAAATACTTTAAACAGTCACGCTTTAAAAGTCAGCGACAGTTAAGTGATTTGTGTTATCAATCACTAATAACATAAATAGAGTTATCAATCAACTGCGCGTGCTGCATATTTTTGACGTTAGTTGGTTGAGTTGAATTCGGCTATTGGTGACGCAGCTCGTATTTTTATACCGATGTATCTTAAGACGTCGTAAATTGGTCACGAAAACGTTAATGATTTCTTTTAATAACACTAACGTAGCGAAAATCTTTTTTGAAGAATAAAAAATCTGTTAAGGAGGAATGAACCAGCTTGAGAGCGGGTCTTCAAACTAAAGGGTTTCAGCGTTAATCGAAAGAGGAAAAATTATTTTATTTTCTGAGCCACATTTTTCCGGCTGTATTGAATATTTTTCACGAAAATGTCAATGATAAAATTCAATAACAACTGTTACATAATAAAATCGCCTTTTTTTGACGAATAACAAAATTGGCCAAAGTGATTTTTTAAAAAAACTAGCTCTTTACATGGTTGTCTTGGCAGAGTATTTTTAAAGTTAACGACTTGTTGCTGTAATAATTTATAAAACTACCTACACTGTGTGTCAAATTGAAATTAATGATGTATATTGTGTTCATTTCAATTTTCGGCAGGCAATTGGAAAATAAAGATATTGTTGTATGAAACTAAAATATTATTGGATGACAATCTTTTTTAATAAACAAAAACGTTTTTTTAGGTTTTAAATGGTTAAAAAATCATGATTTATGAAACATTTTTGGTTAACGAGAAAAATAAAATTACAATGCAAAAAGTAATTTTTAGGTTTTACTTTCAATTTACAAACAGATTTGGCAAACGACTTTAAATACTGTTTTCCAAAAGAACTTATCAAAAAAACTATTATGCATAAAGTTTTAAAAATTAAAGGCTCTTTTTTTCGTGTACATTCTTTAAAGATATGATAATTTTGGATAGGAAGTGGTTCTAAGTATCAGTAACTGCTACAATCAAATATCCTCGCCCTCTTGGCGACTTTTAATCCCAGCAATCAACCATTACAGCACTTTTCTTTACATAGATATGTTTATCTCTATAGAGCAGACATCTAAGACCTAAGTATATACACATTGTTTAAATAGAGAATCTAATCTGCAAGCTTAGAAGATATATGGACAGTTATGCAGACCGTTTTGTATTATGTGCCAAGGACCAAGGAGTAACCACACACCGGGAACATATGGGTGGTGATAGATTATAGGTCTGTACGATAGTATAACTGTTGGAGAAGTAAAATTAAACCCTTAGTACGAAAGAAATTAATAATATCGCACACCCTCCTATTCCACTGTAAATCTTTAGTGGAAGTTTCTCCGTAAACACAGTGGAAGCTGGAAAAAAGTGCTGCCACCGTGTTTACGGAGTAATATTCCACAATTACATTACATTGCATTGAAAAAAAAATACCAAGTGCGTCATAGAAATAAAACTGATTTCATTTATTTGCACTTGATAGCAAATGAATCCGTGAGATGTTTCACTTTTTTTTTCTAGAGACTTCTCAGAAAAGTAGTTAATACGTGCCATTGAAATGAAAGACATTTTTAATAAATAATATTTGTTGTAATCTAATTTTTTTCTATCTTTAACATATATTTGTTTAGGAGTTCTTCGAAAAATTTGGAAAAAACCATCTCCGTAACGTCGTTTTTTTTAAAAGATGATTCCCTGGTATGCTTCGTGTAATATTAAATGAGCAAATAAATTTATTTTGAATATTAAATTAACGGACTTTTGCGTATTAAACTGGGAAATTATAATGATTCAATATAGTTGTTGGGGGATTGAAAGGTAGGTACGGACAGACGGATGGAAATCTTACCATGTCAAAAACCAATTCCCTCCTTTTTAATTTTTTCGAATTAAAAAGCAGTGTTTGAATAACAAACTGTAAAAAAAATATCGGTCCCTGATGTCCCTATTAACCTTTGAAACCAAAAAAAAATAATTTTTAAAATTTGATGGTTTTCAAATCAGAATTTGTGTGTATGAAAGGGGAATACGGACAGACAGGCTGATGGGAGTCCCCCACCCACCATGTCAATTAACAACTTTTCATTTTTTTAATTCTTTCGAAATAAAGAATAAGTAGGTTAAGAGGGACTGCCAGTCCAATGGAGCTAATGCATCAGTTTTGAAATCACAACTTTTGCAAAAGAATTGCTTTGCCATGTTATCCCATTTTCACCAGGTATGGGAATCGTCACAACGTCAATTTAAAACAAAATTGAAAGGAAAATGACATCCTGTTATTTAATTATTAATTGATAAAGTTTTAAAATAGTGTCGCCATCTGCTGTACACTCTTAAAACAAAAGAGTGAAATTCACTCCTATAGGAGAAGTGTATTTTCGGCACCGGAAAGGAGTGGAAATTAACTCAGACTGAGTTAAAACCGCTCGTTTTAAGAGTGTATATTTTTGCTTTTATTTCAAATATATAATCGAAAAGATGAAATTCCAAATCCTGTCATGGGAGTTATGCATTCCAACTGGGAAAAAAGGGAAATTAAACTTCAGGACTAGTTAAAACACGCTTTAGGACGACATTGCTTACTTTAAATGAAAGAGTGAAATTTAGAACCTAAGGAGGATAGCCCTTGTCGGAGGAAGGAGTGCAGAATTAACTGGATACGAGTTTAGTCGTTTGTTTTAAGAGTGTATATTTTTTGGCATTTTAAAATTTCAAAAATATATAATGAAATAACTAGATAACATTTTCGTTTCAAATCTGTTTCATTTCGATGTTATGTTGATTCCCATATCTGGGGAAAAAAAGGGCTAACATAGTAAAGCAATACTTCTGAGGAAGTTACGATTCCAAAACTAAGCTTTATGAGACTGACAATCCCTCTTAAATGTAGGTCCTGCTGAAGTGTTTAGGGAACCTGGGAGAGGAGGGATAGACCCTTAGTGGTGGGTGTATGGAGCAGATAATTAGAATGGATACGAGTTTGTGGAGGTTTTTTTAGTCAAAGTAGACCATTTACTTAATTTTCACGGTTACTTTGGGTGCTTACTCAGGCGTCGGCTCATCACTTGACTGTGGTTCTAAAATACGAAACCCGTCGCCAATAGCCTTCGTGTTGCTCTAGTGCGACTATAATTCAAACTAAACTTAATTTTAAAAAAACCATTGCACTATTCTTTTAATTACGAGCAATTATTTAAGTTTAAAATATTAAATAATTCAATATTTAAAAAATTATAATAAAAAGTCTATAGTAAAATCGATTTTCCGAAACGTGTTGCCAAATCCATTAACAATGAAGAGTAGGGGTTTTTTTTAGCAAAGTTCACTGAAAAGTCTCCATTAACGAAGCAACAGAACAACAATCTTCAAAATGAAGGTCACCAACCCATACAGAAAAACGCTTACAATTACAAAAATACCATTATTATCGAGAGAATAAAAAAGCAAAGGCAACAAAGGGTCCAATCGCCGACTCGAATCTCGAAAAGCATCTTCAAGAAACTGAAAGAACTTGAGTCAAGAGTCACTAGAGGCCGTGAGAGGATCAAACAAAGCAATAAAGAACACTATGGGCATTCATTTGTGAAACCCATCATGTATAAAGCGAAAGTAATGGGTCTTGGAGTGTTTTTGAAGTAAAAGACTCATTAACAAAGCAAATAGCACTCTAAACAATCATTAGTGAAACCCGTCAAGTGAAACGCAAATGCAATGGATCTTGGAGTGTTTCTGAAGTAAAGGACTCATTCTCAGTGAAAAAAAGGACACCAGAAACCCGTTAAGTTACATGCTGAAGTAACGGATCTTAGGGGGTTTCTGATATTAAATAGTTCATTAACAAAGCATAGAGTAGAGAAGTCAACTTGTTATTTATTTGTAAAACCCGTCTATTGACATATATGCTAAAGCAATGTATCTTGGAGTAGTTCTGACTTAAAGAATACATTTCAAAGCACAATCATCAACGACTTTGAAAAGAGGGAATAGCAAAGAAGTGCAATTATTCCCATTAAAGATACAAAAAAAAGTAACATTGATAAGTTATTTATTGATAAATGTCGCACTTTAAATAGTCATATTGGCTGTGGAGAAATAGGGTCAGTTTGGTTCATTACTACCACGCAAGATATTTGTGCGATCATTGCTTTTTTAAAAATTTATTTCAACTCTTCAAAGGAACTTTATACCCATTATACGATCTTTATAAACAAATAAATGTGTGTTATCTGACTGGATAAAACATTTCTTTTAATTTTTACCCTGTACATGAGTAACCCATTTTACCCGAGTTTGGTTTTGTTGTAACTTGTCACAATTACTTCATTTTTTTAAATTTAGTTATTGTAGAGCGAGCCTACCCTGACAGGCCATAATCCCGATACAAAAAAATGCAAAAATTAGTTATTAAATTGGCCTTAAGTATAATTTGCATTAATTTATTGATTTGTCGGTAATTTGACACCGTCGGAATAGCGTTTCTGTTTGCTTTATTTGGATCAGATTTACTGTACGGTCCCCCTTGGCGCGATTTTTCGGATTTGGCGATAAATAATTTTTTCTGGCTACCTGGTGTCTGACTTAGACTGATGATTCGAATTCTATGACTTCGCACCAATGACGTTTACCGGTAACCCTATTTTTTTTAAAGTCGCCAAAATACGGACTTTTGGCGCGATTTTGGAAAGTTCGCCAAAGGGGAACCGTACAGTAAATCTCTACCGCTTTATTTCAGTGTCGGGGTTCAGGGCCTGATGGCAGATCAGGCCCTGGATTTTACGCTATCTCCGAGTGCGAATCCAAAATCTTATGACTAGCCAACAGAAGCCTTAAAGTTAAACTTCAACAAAATAAATTAATCATTTACTTAATGCCGTGAACCCCAAAATTACTCAATAAGTGAAGGTTTGTTAATTCCATTCCCTAGCGCATCGCTACCTGACTTTTAACCTACGCGAAGGTCACATCTTAAACAATAAACTTGGGTAACTCGCTGCAGGAACAAACAATAACCAGAGGTAACCTTTGTTGGTGTTGCCATTAACTTGAGTAAACTTAGCCAATAACGTAGGAACTTGCGAACTGTGTCTTAATGGGGGAAAAGCTACCTACGTGTTTTGATTTTACAAAGTTGTGCGGCCTAAATTCGTAATTTAATAGAATAAAAATATAAAATTCTTTTTAAAAACTTATTAATCTAATGAAAAGGAATTTATCAGAACATTACGAATTGCCAAAAAAAAAAATACTCTTTTAAATCGTTAAGTTCGGACTATGTAAACCAGTGGTTCCCAACCTATTCTGGACCATCGCCTCGTATTTTAGGTTGATTAACATCCATCGCCCCCTTTTAATTTTCTTGTTAAGTCTAATCATAATTTGAGTTAAAGTGTAACTATAAAAGTTTTATAACACTTACTAACCGTTTATAAAAGCAGCCAAAGAAGCTTTATCCGGTCACTGTTAAATAAAATAGAAAAAAACATAAAACGTACATATTTTTAAAGAACAAAAGTGAAATAATTAACTAAGATATTTTTACTGGTTTCTAGAAAATTTAAGAGAGTTTAAAGTAAAAATTAGCTAGTTTGGTTATGGTTGGAGAATGGTTTTACTGTACAAAGGTACAACATTATTTTAATTTCCCCCCTTTGAATACTCATCGCCCCCTGGTCGCCCCTCAAGTATTTTATGCCCCCTTGATAACACAAATCGACCACTTGGGGGCGATCGCCCCCAGGTTGGAAACCACTGATGTAAACGATCTATTCGAACAAACCATTTCTGAAAGAGCTAGCAATAAGTAAAGTAGCAAATGTTATTGTGTCATAATAAATTAATAACTATAACAATGGAGTAGGGGGAGTGGGGATAGGCCTACTAACAAACTATCTTTTAATTATTTTAGGATAAGTATAAATTAAAAATTATTACCAAACTTATGGGAATATTTCAAATACAACAAATTAATTACGACTTATAAATTGTATAGCGCTCAAACCGTATATAATAAAGATAAATCAGTCCAGGAACAATGAATATGTGTAATAAACAATAAGCAGAGGCGAGAAATGTAATCATAATGAGAATAACTATTTCAATGAATTGGAAATCATATAAAAGTTGTTGGTAGAAGAGTCAGGGTTCGATTGTTAAATGTACTCTTTGCCTTTATATGACGAGTTATGTGCACATACAGGTGACTTTTACGGAAAGATTTCGTTATAGGTAGAGAAGTTGAATTACTTTTGATTTCATAATTGTATTAATGTATACAACAACAAAAAATTTACAGGATACTTTTTTGAAGTTTAAATATGAAATGGTTTTAGAAAAAGGAGTACTTAAAAAGGAGAAAAAAAGAGTACTGGAGTAGTTTTAGAAAAAAGAGTACTGGTCCGAATGGTATAAAAGGAATTTTTATTAAAATGCTTTGCAAAAGAATTGGTTGGTAAATGTTAAATATGATACGTTCCGAAGCATGAGTGCGTACGCTGTAAATCTGGTTGAGTATACAGCCAAGTGTTGTGCAGTTTTTTATTACTTATATAGTTTGTAAAGGGAAGATAAAATTTTAGGTTAAAGCTATAGTGGATAGAATAAATGAAATAATTAATTTTTATTGTTTCAAATTGCGTTGTGAAATCAAAAATTCATTAAATTCAATAGTTACAATAATTACAATAACCCCTGGAATAATGCAGCATGAGACATGGTTATTCACTAAAATTTAACCCTTTATTGGCACTACGATACAACATGGCAGACTTACCCCAGAGGATTAAGATGGGGGTCGACATCTTGAAGGAATACACCACTGAGTTAGGGCAACAACACAGGGGACAGGCAGCTAATTCGGAGATTCGGTGATACCTGATGAGTCAAGGATATGCCCAGCATATAGGGTAGAAATCGCCAGAGATCAAGGGCTAAGTCGAAGGCTCCAAGGATTGTGTGATTTGGGAAATGCCCCTGGCATATGGGGTAGCTTACGGAGATAGCGACCAGAGGCAAGACTAGTAGAGTCTGTGATGCATTTCCTTCTGGCTATTTTTAACCAAGGAAGTATTTCTCCAAACTTATTTTTAAATTCTCTTACTCTGTATATTTTGAGAAGATTGCTTCTTCCTCGGCCATCCGCTATATTTATCTCATTTTTGGGGTCCAGGGACAGAAATGCCCTTGGCCAATCGGAAGCAAGAAACCACCCACACACTGCCTCTGGTCAAATCGTAAGAGAACAGCTCCCCCCAAAGGTCTGCCAGAGGTCAAACCCCGGTAGCCGCCCTCATTCCCATAGGTCCCACGGGATGTATTGAAATCAGGATGTGGGGGACATCTGCCCCCTTAAGCCATTAATTTCAACCCCGCTTGACTGCACTTTAACGTCAGGTCGCACAAAGGTCCATTGAAAATATAGTGTCAAAATTTCAGAATTATTACGTCCAAGAATTTGAACACCTGAGCCAGGAATTTGACATTGCCGTGACCCTCCAAACTCAGAGTGTGGTTTTGACTAATTAAGTGGTAATGATTGTTGGACGATTAAATCGTGCCAACACAAGTGTTAATAATGTCACCTGGTTCATGGGCAGTTCTACCATAATTTTAATTTTAGGTTTTTGAAACTTGTGAAATATATATTTTTTTAATTTCACTTTAAATATGCGTGAAAATGCTTATAAGGGCTCTAGAATAAAAAAAAATTTCACAAAGCTCATTTAATGATAAAAAAAAAGAAATAATGAGGGATGGTGGTTTAAAAAAAACGGTTTCGAAGAAATCGATTTAAACTGGCCCTTACGAAAAAAAACTGATATTTAATAAAACCAAAGTCCAAAAAAAACTGTTTTCTGTTTTCTATCCATAGATCATGAGGACGGTACGGAATTTATTTTGTTTTTCGATCTTTTTTGTGTTGGAATAACTAACTAATTCAACGGAAATGGATTTTTTTACTCGTTTCAGTCACATAAAAATACAATTTATAAAAAAAACCCATATATCTAGCCAAAATTAACTGTAACCCTAGGGGACTGTAAGGAAAGCAATAAAAGCCACGCAGCTCATTTTAGTAAGTTTTTTTTTTTTTAAACTTTTTAGTTTACTACTAAAAGTTTTTTTTTTAGTTGCACTTAAACTAAAAATTTGATATTCGGGATATGGGACGGTAAGGAATTTTCTGCAATATTTTGCGTCCAATTAAAACTTTTTTGGAGTTTGTTTTAAAATACCTTTTTAGAATTATATAAGGACTAGTCTATTAGTAAAACAAGAAAAAATGAAAACGAAATATCAATTTTTCATAAACTATGCCCAAGGGACATAAAAGTTAAAATTACGGTAGAATATATATTCACAAAAAAATCAGAGGGAAAACGGCATATTCATTTAGCAGATAACCTCATTTTAAAACTAAACTACATTAACCAACTTTTAATGATCACATCATTAACGAATCTGAATTTGCATGTTAAAAAAGCAGAATTATTACCCAACAAAGCTTTCAACACGTACAACAAGTGATAAAAACAGCCTGTTTTTCACCGTAAATTGCAATGACATTCCCGCACTAGTTTTACATAGTTTTAACCGATAATTGTGTATTATAATTGAATGTATTAAAAAATATGATAGATTTTCATGAAATTGATTGAAAATTTAAAATAAAACGACGTAGATACATAGAAAAAAAGCATAGTGATTTAACCTTTTTTAACCCTTTCAGTCCCAGTGATGCCATTTGGCATCATCATGTTTCTGATCATAATTTAAAAAAAATAATAGGGCTGACATCTATTGGGATTAATAAAAAATATTTTCCAATAGAAAAAAGTTTGAAGAATCGAATGATGTGCTTTTTGATATCGTAAATGGCTATGGACGATCAGAAAAAAATTTCTAAAACGATGATGCCAAATTGTCATTGGGACTGAAAGGGTTAAGACTTGGCCTCTAATTTCTTTACTTTCTTTATAAAACCTATATGTACCGAATACATGTTCAGTTTTATTCTAATTCTAAGAAGAGCCGACGCGACGTATCTTGAAACTTAGAGAAACTAGGTCGTAGGCTTTTCTAATTACACAATTAAGACCTACAGCTAAAATAATCTCCGATATTCACAATGTTTACATTTATTGCAAATAACTTTTTAAATTCGCAAATGGAATTTTTTTCAATTCAATTTTGTAAAATAATTTTTTTATTATTATTTTTTAAAATTTAATTCCTTGCGTTTTGACGTAAATTATAAATTTCCACATGCAAATTTATTTCCTCATATTTTTGCATCCAAAGACGCCTTATTACATATTTACTTGTTTCAATACATAGTTAATTTTTTAAAGATATTAAATCGGACCGAAAGTTGTCACATTTTAAAGCATGCTTCAAAGTAATTACTTAAAAAGCTGTAAACTCCCCCACCCCCGCCTCACTATAAATTTATCTATCTTATTGTACTTTCAGCCTTTAACCCGCTATAGTATACTTGCTACTTTCAATTACCATATATATGAAGCATAAGGTAATGTAAATATTGCAAAAGGGTCGAAAGTCTGAAATGATTTTTAAAAAGTGTTTTTCGAACATTGGCCCGTCTGTTAGGCTGTTTTTTTTTATGTTTTTGCTTTGAAAGAAAGCTACGTCCCTGGAAACAAAAAACAAGTAGGCTTGTAACAGACAGAATCTGTCACTTAACCCGCTTTCGCACATTTAAGCGATGAACACATTGAAAAACGCGCCAAACACAGTATTTATTCTATATTAAACATTTACACACTAAATGTAACTATAGTTTCATTTATTTTATTTCGAAAATTCAATAATTACTTCTTCAATAATTGTTCAATAATTACTATCGTTTGCAAAAATTGATTTATATTTCAAAGAATAAATATGTAATATTCCTTTCTTTTAAATAGAACCAAAATATTTCATATCAACCTATAAATAATCTCTCAGGGATATATATATGACGTCATTTCAAACTGATTGATGTCGCAAAAATGAATTTCTTTTAATTTATTATTTAAAAGAATTAAAGTTTCTCGAGTGATTGTTGCGAATGGCAATGGTGATTTAGTTCTAATGAAAATGGCTTCTTATGCTTTTTAAATGAGCATTAAATTTTGCAGTTCTTTAAATACTTAAAGTACTTCGAATTCGAATTTTTTTTGACGTATCACACTTGCCTGTAGCATTTGTAATTTGGGCTATGAAAGTGGGTGACAGACAGAAGGACTGAACGATTATAAAACATTCCATTTTTTACGTTATAAACGTAGTGTGGAAGCTAAAACTAACACCTATTATAGAGGAGGCTTCAGCACGGTTTGCCATTTCATATGTAACGTACTGGTGAGTGTTATAGTTCACTTTGACCATCCTTGCTGAAGTCGAAGATAAAGCATTGGTGTTGCTTTTTGAATTATGGTAGTTTCATTCATTACTTCAAATACGTCATAATTTGAGTACAGGTGTCCTCTCTAAAACTGCTAGTCAACCGAGTCTTAAATGCCACTTACATTTATGGCAAACTACCCCAGTCGTCTCTCGTCATCTCGGCACCTGTCATGTCTGATGCAAATCAGGTAGCATCTTTTCCTCTAAACTCATTTTCTAAACACGCCAGTTGCTCAAGAACGTTTTCCCAGAAACTCAACTTATTTCATCGAGTTCGCGTCGGGAGTCGATGGCTCAATATCTTCTACAAGAACAATCGTATTGTTACGGAATGGCCTATGATTGCAGGAACAGATGAGGTCTTTTCGTTTTCTTAACCCTTTGGCCTGTCATCTTTTAGGGTGACAATAAAATTGACTTTTTTTTTTATCTCGTATATCAGATGTTTCTTGAATTGTTTTTAGCCTACTTTTCTTTTTTTAATTCGAAAGAATTAGAAAAATGAAAAAGTAGGTATTGACATGCGGTCGATGTCTGTCTGTCTGTCTGTCCGTACCCCCCTTCCAAAATCAGTTCTATCCATCGGATCTTAAAAATTCTTTTTTTGTTAGAAAGCTATGACCTCAGATACCCAACTTTCATACTTTTTGTCCGTCTGTCTGTACGTCCGGACGGACATAAATCTACTATCTGTCGGCGAATTTCCCATTGAATTAGCATTGAAATTCAATTTTGAGTCATTTAAATCACTGTTGCCAAATCAACAATGGCATGAGAAACTTTATTTATTTAAACATATTTGAAGCAAAATAATATTTTCATGAATCAGTTTGGAATGACGTCATAAAATGTAGCACAATTTGATTCTTTGATTATTCATTAATTATCTACCAAGAAAGCGGCAAGGCATACTTTTGCATGCAATTATGCTTAGTTTTAATTTACATTTCTTATTTTTTAATGCAGTTCGGAGTAGTTTCATTACTTTTGTTATCAATAAATATTTAATTATTCTTCGAACTACAAATAAATCACGAGCAGATGATAAATAATATTTAATTAATTTACGAAAGAATATTAAGGAAAATAGTTGATTTTGGCTTTTAGAAGTTTAAATTATAGCTGGGTGCTGTGTTTCGATTTTTTTTCTAATGTGTATAAATCTAGTGTAGAAACGGCTGTTGATGATATTTACTTTAGGAACCTAGTTTTTTTCCCGATTAGAGCTTCAGTAAGTATTTAAGTTTACAGGAATGTAGGCTATTTTAGTTCTTTATGAACTTCTTTTTTTTATTTAGATGCGACCAAAAACAAGTGGTAAGGGTTAAGAAGTAGTAAGTAACCAAGTAGTAAGGTCTAAAGAAACTTCTTGGAAATTAAAAATATAATGACGAAGATATACAGAAAAAAGTAAAGTGGTTTAACTTTTTTTTAACCCTATTGACCTTAAATTTCTTGGATTTCGTTATTTTGTGAATAATTGGAATAAAATAAAATTAAATAATAATCAAAATAAAAAAAAGAATTTTCTCCCACATGAAAGTTACCTTGACTTCCTAGTTTTTAAAAAAAATGTTTATTTTTAGGTACAAGTTTAATTTTTTGACTTACCCACAAATCAAACATCAATGATTAAGACTGGTTTTTACTACTATTTGGCTAGAGTTAAATCCGAAGTAAAATGCTAGGAAGGTTTATTTGAGAGCGCGTGTTTTTATATGCCACCCGAAAGTTATTTAAAACAGGAATTTACTATTATACCACTTTTAAAGCCCAAACTTTTACAGAAATCCTGTAGAACTCTTGTTTATTCCAATTAGCTGGGACCGGTTTTTAGTCTGAAAAAATCGGAGCATCGGATTTTTTCCACACAAAAAAAATGTTTCGGTTAATTTCTATGAGAAGGGGATAAAAAAAACTATTAGCGAAGAAAAAAGCTTTTAATTAAATGCAAATGAACACATTCACAATTTAAGGCGACTCGCCACCCCATACCTCGGTTGGGTTGCTAATGGTAAGTCTATGGGGGAAAAAAAGGATTTTTCTCACAGCATGAAGTTAAAGGAACATTTTGATGCGTATTATTTAATTGATAAAACTTCAATAAAATAGGGTTTGTCATTGGCTGGTATTTTTGAAGTTATTTACTGCATCTTAATGGTTCGGAGTTCGGTAATTGAAAATTTACTGTACATGAAAATAAGAATTTGAACATGCACACTTTGCTTTGATTTACTCTTCAATTAAAATCGTTTCTCACACTTTGTGCCATCGCTCTAACCAACCACTCTGCCAACTCCCCGCGTGAGTTGCTTTAAAACAAAAAGTTCCAAGACCTTCTTGTGAATAGGTTTGTTTTGCCATAGTGTCAATACGTAGCTTTTTCGCAAAACAGTGATAAAATCCTCCTCAACGTTTACCTTTAGTCACACAAAAAAAAAGAAATTTAGTCCATATTTCTCATGGAGTTAAGATGGAGATAGTTCTGGCGAAAAAAAAAATGTGGTCATCAAAAAGTCGCCTCGTAAACCTAGAAAGCCTAAATAAACCGATCACTTAATGTTAGTTCTTTCTAAAACGCAATTTTATTCCTTAAAAGGTGTTAATTAAAAATGGAAAAGTGATTGTAGTGCAGTTGCAGGCTGTATCACGAGGCTTGAATTTTCACGAGATGGTAGTAATTCCCTCCATAGGTTTTAAAAAAAATACGCTGCATACACTCTTAAAACAAAAGAGTGAAATCCACTCCTATAAGGGAAGTGCATTTTCGACACCGGAAAGGAGTGGAAATAACCTCAGACTGAGTTAAAACCGCTCGTTTTAAGAGTGTAGGACTAGATTGTTTCTTATTTCTTTTACACACTCCGCAAAAGAGGAATCACTCTATGGGGAAGTGCATTTCGGCACGGAAAGGAGTGGAAATAACTCAGACTGAGTTAAAACCGCTCGTTTGTTTTAATAGTGTAGTTTTTATCACCTGGGGAATATATGCCGAGTGTGCAAAGGCTTGCCCGCCAATATTGCAGCCCCATATTAGAGGAAGAAAAAAAGTTTTTATTGGCTAGTCAAAAAGTCGCCAAGTCGACGTAATAAGTCTGGACAAACTCCACTTAAGAATGGCGCCAAACAATTCGCCAAGAGCGTTAGTTTAGGCCTACTACAAAGCGATCAATGGCTTCACTTGGCCAACCGGTTTTTGTATTTGTTTTTGCCGGGCAGCAACTTCGTCTTCTTAACTCAATGATATTTCTCGTCAAATCGGGAACAACAGTGCGAAAAAAAGAGGCCAATCTCTCATGGAAACCTACCCAAGGGGGCTCAATATACAGTTCAAAAACGTCGATGTAATTACAAAAATACAATAATTAAAAACTGCCGTTTAGCAAAGATTGTTTCAGAAAGTACACAGCTTGATGCTTCTAGACATTTTGAAGACAGAAACAGCATAGTAATTATAACTCGTTATCGATAAAAAACTGTATTAATACCATACACTCAATTTTGGGGTAAAAATTCACTTTTTATTCAAATTCTTTCGATGATATGATTAAGAATCAAAGTAATTTATTAGTTTATGCGTTATACCTTGAGGTATATTTTACTATTTTTAGTAATTGAATTTTTATGTATAAATTATTCATAATATTTGTGAACATAAAATGTTTGTTTCGGTTAGGCACGCTACGTATTTCTAAAATCTGGATCGAATGTGACTTTATTTCATGATATTTCACTTCATGGGACTGAAATTGCAATTTTTAACGCATTAAACATATTTTTCGTCTGTTTCTCTGCTTTTTGTTTCTCGCTTTATTAATAAAAAGTAAGCTCTTTTAAAGTGTCAGCAGTCATAACAGGATGAAATATTGATGTTACAAGTCCAAAATTTTTCGGGAAGGTGTGTCTCCCTTATGCCTCTTTTGTTAAATAAACGTTGCACCAGAGATACGCGATCATATTTCTGTGTTTTAATTGGCTTTAATAATGTCTATGTTTACGGTCAACGGACTCACTCTGTACTTTAATTTTTACTTTTTTCAACTACCTAATATGAAATATAACATAATGAAAGTGTTGCGATGAGGGTCGAAAATCCGAAATGGAGATTTTGTGCTTTCAACTCATTTTAGAGGGTGCTGATACACTACACTCTTAAAACGAGCAGTTTTAACTCAGTCTGAGTTAATTTCCACTCCTTTTCCGGTGCCGAAAATGCACTTCCCCTATAGGAGTGGATTTCACTCTTTTGTTTTAAGAGTGCACAGATTGAACTAAAAGAGCTAAGAACTTCAAAATTGGTACTTGAGTTGCTAGTACCTGTCCAAAGTGCTAATAAGGTTTTAGAGAAAATCGGGCATGCGCAAACACGTATCTTACACTTACTTAATTTTTACGTTTTAAAGTTACTGAAATTACCTTATATTCCCTTTAAATACATTGATCTATTGAGTGGTAATAAATAGTGTATTGTTACACACCCCTAGTTTTAATTTTAATGTAGTTTTTTTTTGTTTAATAATAACCTTTAATTCAATGTAATTATCATTTTAAAGTAATGTATTAAGTTTCAATGTCGTGACTTTCCGATAGAAAGCCGAAATAACAAGAACATCTAATAACCGCTTCATTAAAATAACTCCAATATGTGATCCCTTCCGGCTTTTTATGACCTAATCGCGTCATTAATTACGCTACTTTGTCGTCCTGACCAGTGATTGATGGACGCTGAAAAAGGAAGAAGGGATATTTATTCAAAAGGGAAAACAAACCGGCCTACTTTCAGGGCAACAGATTGATTTTAATTCCTGATATCCCTGGCCTTTAGGTAAATGATCTTGAAATCTAAATTAAAGAGCTTAGTGGAAGAACGTGCTAAGTGACAAAAAGGTGAAAACGAAAAAAATGAGCCTTTAAAGTTTTTCCTCTGCACTAAGATCAGTTGAAATTGGTACTTGCAGACCGTAATTCATATACAGTTCCTGGACAAATTATTAGACGCACTGTATTTTTTTAGTAATGAGGAACATACCAAAGAATGCCATATCATTAAAAAAGATGTCGATATATGTATTAAGCAGGGATTGGAAAGTTACTTTTAAAAAGTAACTGTTACAGTTACAGTTACTTAATCAAAAAAGTAACTATGTTACAGTTACAGTTACTTAATATGAAAAGTAACGCGTTACAGTTACTTAATACGAAAAGTAACGATTCACAGTTACTTTTTGAAATTTCAAGTTATAAGAAAAATTGAAATTTAGCCATCTTACCATTTTTCAAAGAAAACCGAGATTAACGAAACATAAGCACGAACAAAATGCTGAAATTATAATTAATATTTTTTTATTTCATTTCAATCCTGGTTCAATCCAAGAAATAGGTGCGAACGTGCCCTCTCTCTCCCCCCGCTTCTTCAAGGGGAGATACTTTGTTGTTGGTCATTGTTGTAGAACCCATTCAGGTTCAGGCAACACAAAGGGGTTTGCACTGGTCGAAACTTGCTGAACGACAACCTGCTTGACAGTCAGCGTGATTTATTTCAAAACCCTTCTTTTCGGTAGAAGCCTGTAATTACGGGTCTTATAATGTGATACTCAGGGATTGGAGTAACGCGTTACTTGTAACGCCGTTACTTATAACAGTTACTTTTTTTGGGTAACGCCGAGCAACGTCGTTACATTTTTCAGAAAGTAACTGTAACTTAGTTACTTTTAGCGGTAACGAAGTAACGGAAAATGTCGTTACTTTTCCGTTACTTTTCGAAGGCTGTCTGATGCCAATTTTGAAATTCCACTCGTAAGAGAGAGAGAGAGAGAGAGAGAAGGAAACATTTGCTAAAGGTGTGACGGCAGCTTTCAGACAGAATTGTCACAGTACGAATGTTTTTCCTTGTCTGTTTACCTTTCTAAGTATCACATTATAAGCCCTGCACAATTACAGGCATCTACCGAAAAGAAGGGTTTTCAAATAAATCACGCTAACTGCCAAGCAGGTTGGATCCCTCAGTCCAAACCCCTTTGTGTTTTGCCTGAATGGGTTCTACAACAATGACCAACAACGAAGTCCTTCCTCTCGAGGAGGGGTGGGGAGGGGGTGACAGAGATTTCACGTTCATTCTTGAGATACCCCTGTTTCTGTCAGTACCAACCCGAGTGTTTACAGATTGACTCCTTGTCGGCTGATTATCAGGGTAAAGGATTAAAATTAAATATAAAAAATGTTTATTAATTAGAATGTCAGTGTTTTGTTTGAGCTTATGTTTCGTTTATCGTGGTTATCTTTGAAAAATGGTTAGATGGCTAAATTTAAATTTTTCTTATAACTTGAAATTTTGAAAAGTAACTGTGATTCGTTACTTTTTTTAAAAGTAACTGTAACGCGTTACTTTTCATATTAAGTAACTGTAACTGTAACAGAGTTACTTTTTTAAATAAGTAACTGTAACTGAGTTACTTTTTAAAAGTAACTTTCGAATCCCTGGTGATACTTGGAAAAGTAAACAGACAAGGAGAAACATTCGTACTTTAACAATTCTGGCTGAAAGCAGTCGTCACGCCTTTAGCAGCCAAAGTGGACAATGCATTTTGCTTCCCCCCCCCCCCAAGAAAAGCTCATATTTCGGAAATCCGAAATGTTCCCTTCTTAGGAGTGGAATTTCAAAATAAACATCAGACAGCCTTCGGAAAGTAACGGAAAAGTAACGCAATTTTTCGTTACTTCGTTACCGCTAAAAGTAACTAAGTTACAGTTACAGTTACTTTCTGAAAAATGTAACGGCGTTACCCGACGTTACCTAAAAAAAGTAACTGTTACAAGTAACGGCGTTACAAGTAACGCGTTACTCCAATCCCTGGTATCAAGTATAGCAGGTAGTATTTTCTATTCAATAGCTTAAGTTTGGGAACACAAATGTCCTTCTAAAGGTATTTTGTTCATCATTGATTGATACATGAAATCTTGCAGTACGTCTAGTAATCTGTCCAGGGACTGTACTTAACTTACAGTTTATGAAAAAGGGGAAACTTGTTACCGTTAAAGTAGTTAGTAATATGTTCATATTGACACCAAAATCTTAATATTTTCAAAAATGTCTCTTAGCACGTTCTTCTACTAAGCTCTTCAATTGTTGAAGAAAGGGGATTTGTTGGATTAGAAATTGGATTTTCGATTTTCTTTTTAAATTAAATTAAGATAAGATTTTTGAATTAAAAAATCAGTTAAAGTTTACATAAAAAATCACTGTTATTAAGGGTCTACCCGTGCAACGCCGGGTTTATAGAGCTAGTTTATTATATAATTTTAATTCTAAGACGTAATTTATTATATAATTTTAATTCTAAGACATAATTTATTATATACTTTTAATTAATAAGATATAATTTATTACATGATTTGATTTTAATTCCAATCTTACCTTAATATGGAAGAGACTGAAGCTTCTTTTAGGCTTACTCCTCTGTTTACAGGCCAATGCCAGCGCTTTGGCCATGTCCAAAACGTTGGACGGATTGCCGAAATCCATAGAACCCGACCGGCGAAGTTTGGTCATGGTCTCCGGTCTTTTGGCCACCGAATTCGCCAGTTTGAACGAAGTTGTAGTTCTTTTCTTCCAGAAGTAAAGAATAAAATATTCCAAAAGAAGTTAGCGTCGAATCTTAGATGAGTCCATCATTGAACTACGTGATATTGTCACACAGAAAACGAACCATGTTGTAATGTAATTTTAAAAGTTTTGAATCAAAAATATTTTAAAGGTTTAATAAAATATCTTTTCATTTTCGAAACGAGACATAAATGTTGTGGTTATCATTTGTTATTTGTAATAACACTTGTCTTAACAAGAAATAAACAGAATAGGAAAGATAATAATTGTCTATATTTGAGAAATTTAGATTCCAATTTTGAAACGTTTAATCAATTACTGTTTAGAAACATATCACAAATACTCTATACAATACTCTGTTGTAATACAATGTGGAACTTTTAAAATCTTCTTATAATCGTTCTAAATATTTAAACAATATTCAACATCTTAAAAATCATTAACACAAAAAAAAAACTATTTACATCTCTGTATTCACCAATGAATATTTTGTAATTGTTAAAGATATTCCACATGAACTAACATGAAATTAAAAAAAAACATTAAATAGTAACTGACTGAAGAATTTATAATCAAGATAAATAGTTCGACGATATTTTTCTTTTCACAAATAATCAAACGAAAAAAAAATCAAAAACTTTTTCGAAGTTTATCACAGTAATTTTTCTTCAAAATTCACCACTTCAAAAAAATAAACACAAACCATAATCCAACTTGAAACAAACAATATTTTCTCTGTAACAAGGTACAACAACCCAAAATAATAATCCAATAGCGAAAACGGGAGAACACTTTTCAAATAGAATACCGGATAGTTCGAAACGCGAGTAGAAACTAATCTCGGAGTAAATACCGAGCGTTGGAGAAATCGTCTGCCGGCAACGTCACAGCTTGACGTCACAGCGATGCCGGCGGTTACGGTTGGTTAGACGTCCATGACGTTCAATTCTAAACTTCGGAAAAAAAATCTTTTTAAAAAGTGGTAAGTTTGAACTCTTTATTTTGCTTTCGTACGATGGAAGAGAAGATTTTTTTAAAAAAAACTAATTTAAGTGGATTTTTGAAAATGAAAGTTAAGATCTAAGACTTTATTGCCACTCTATCAACGGATCTTGTCACAAAAAAAAATCCCGCCAATAAATAGCACCGTATATATGGGACTAATGCACGATAAATTTGTTGTGGTCTAAATAGGGTATTTGACTAAAAAAAATTTTTTGGCTTAAAATACTCTTATGCCAAAAATATTAGACCCGTATTTTTTCTTTTTTTCAAATACCCCATAAAAAGGGAGAAAACTGAATTTTAAAATTAGGACTTAAAATTACGCCCGAAAACGCTATGTGGCTGTCACGTGTATCTATGACGTCACTAGTAACTATAAACAAACTTTGAAACACCATTTTGGAATCTACTTTAAGCAAATTTGAACTATCTGCTAGTGTAAAACCTCCTTCCCTTATATATAATTCTTGTTTTAGGAGTAAATTAGATTAAATCCAGTTTACTAGTGACGTCATCCAAATCAACGTGTTTGTGATCACGCGGTACCGATGAAAAAAGCCATTTTAAAATGATTTTTATAAATTATTTAAAGAGTTATTTTGCAAAAAAATATATACTTTTGTTACTTTTGGGTTCAAACTATAATTAATTTAATATTGGAAGGTATTTTAGCGATACAGTCAAGTACCATATTCCTGATGCAGCTCTAAGGTCGCGTTTGATGCCAGATCAGGTGTTAGCCTCATTACTTAACCATACTCCTCAATTTGAGGCCCGTCGCCAATAGCCCTCATGTAGCTCTAGTGCGTTAACTCAGCTAAACCAAAGAATTGAACAGATCTTGCTAGCAGGAAAAGTTTTGTATACTTCGGTTTCAATAACGTATCACTAGAGTTTCAGGGGCCCGGGTGGCCTAGTGGTTAAGATCGCAGACCATTACGCTAACAGTCTGCGCACTGTACCAGGTGCGGGTGTAATTCCCGCCTTCGCCCTGGGTGTAATTTCTCTCTCTGTGTCAGTAAAAATTCTGTCTGTGCCTGTCTTACTTGACGAAGGTTTATAAGCGGGTCTCTGATCAAGCACACAAGCCGGAAATACATGTGCCAACCAACCAATAGAGTTTCATGGGGGGCGGAACTCTAAACTGTATATCTGCTATGAAAAAAAAACACTTGTCAGTAGTTTTAAAGTTATGTTGCTAAATGGCCTACTCCCAAATTTTATTTTTTCACGCTTTGATGTGTGATTTTTCTGTATTTCAAAAGCATCATAGATAGTCCTAATCATTGGAGTACCTCTCAAAAGTACGTACATTTTTTGAAGTATATTATTTTAAAAAAAACTGTTTGCATGTGAGGATTTCAACGATGAATGTTTACGAAAAACAAATAATTTTGTAAGCATTTTTTATTGTCATTTACCTTTGAACTAAGAATCAAAGATACCACCATAAGTGTTATCGTTAGAATAAGTGTCCAAGTAAAATAATTGAATTTTGATATGATTAATTTGAATACTGATGTTTGATTGTCTTTTCAACTAAATGGTAAAAAAGAAACATTTTGCAGTTGATCAAATTTTGTATTTAGTGGACAAATTTTACTGATTTAAATTTTTACTTAGGACATTTCTGGTATATGTGCAACACTTTGTAGCCATAAAGTATAATTACGCCTCCTCAATATAGATCATATGTTATTTTTTTTAAGGAAAATAACAAACAAAACTCAAAATTTCAAGAACGGAGGGATCTTTAAAAAAAAGTTTAAAAAAATCATTGTTCTTGTTTAGGTAGGTAGGTTTTTACATGTATTTTCCGGCTTATGTGCTGATCAGAGACCCGCTTATAGAACTTTGTCAAGTAAGACAGACACAGAAAGAATTTTTACTGACACAGAGAAAGTACACCCAGGGCGAAGGCGGGAATCGAACCCGCACCCGATACAGTGCGCAGACTATTAGCGCAATGGGCTGCGTTCAAACCCACTCGGCCACCCGGGCGCCTTGTTCTTGTTTACAACTCAATTCAATCTGTTTCTTTTATAGTTGAAGTTGGTGTTGCTCCTTTCAGGCATTACGGACACGTTAAACTTGATGCCTTAAGGCATCAAACGCAGTGCATGCGTTAAGCACGCGAAGAATAGCTAAATTTATCGGCAAGTTAAAACAAATTGTGGTTAAAACAAATGTAGAGGATGTTGCACACCACAAAGGTTTACCCTTTGAGGTAATTACATAAAGTTAGAAAATAAATATAAATAAATTTAACAAAATGTTTGCAAAACTGCTTGTTTTTGTTACAGATATTTAAATAAATATTTGATATTTATTGATTTAAATGCAATATTCATTCGCGAGTGCCTTCATCTTAGATCTTGAGTCTTAGGCTGTGTCCTGACTACGACATCAAATGCCACAAATGCAACAAAACTTGGCGACCGCCAAGGGCGCCAAGCGATGCAATAGCATGTGGCTGACTCTGCCAAGTCGCCAAGTTTTGTTGCATTTATGGCATTTGATGTCGTAGTCGGGACACAGCCTTATGATTGTTCCTGGCTTTATCCGGTAGGAAAAGTCAGGATCAATTTCCTCGTATTTTTACGGCCTCGAACTAAACTTTTTATTTTTCCGAAAATGAAGAAAGGTTAGTTCCTATTCATTGTAACTAATTCGTTTAAAAACAGGATGTTCTTCTGCTTCACATCAGCCTCTATCGATGAAAATTTTTTATCGCTATCGTAAGAGTCCATGTGTTAAAAGGGACTGTCAGTCCCATAGAGCTAATGCATTAGTTTTGAAATAACAACTTTTGCAAAAGAATTGCTTTGCCATGTTATCCCATTTTCATTTTGTATAAGAGTCATCATAACATCAATTTAAAACAAAATTTAAAAGAAAATAACATCCGGTTATTTAATTATTAATTGATAAAGTTTTAAAATTGTGTTTCCATGTGTTGAATATTTTGGGGCATTTTAAAACTTCAGAAATATATAATTAAATAACTAGATAACATTTTCGTTTCAATTTATTTTTCATTTCGATGCTATGCTGATTCCCATACCCGGGGAAAAAGGGCTAACATGGCAAAGCGCAATACTTCTGTGGAAGTTGTGATTCCAAAACTAATGCATTAGCTCTATGGGATTGACAGTCCCTCTTATAGAGTGCAAACGACCGACTAACCAACTCTCAGAAAAGAACGAAAATCTAATACTTAAGGTAAAAAAACTCATTCCTCCTGAGTAATTAACAAGTTATTGGAGAAATAGGTTCGGGAAGATTTTCGTTCCGTTTATTTGTTCGATGGCGTTTGATTCGGTTTTGATTGTCCGATAAATCGAGAGCTGCCCTCGAGGTCGGATAAGCGGATGTTCTTCCGGCGGTTCTGTTTTTCTTAACCATGATGGGCACGGAAGTTTTGGGCTCCGTCACACGCCAAAATAGATCAATCGCACGACAAATGCTGCTGGGTGTGATTTATAATAAAGAATAGTGTGTTTTATTTTATTTATTAAACCGTCCGTGTTTTGTGCATTAGTCTTTCTTACTAAAAAACCTAAACTCCTCGGCACATCAGCCCATTAGTGGGCCAAGGCCTGCCGGGCCTATTTCAGCTTACGTGACCTAGGGCTCTGGGGTGCTAGCCATATGTCCCGGTAAGGTGTGTCAGCCTCACGCGGAACCCACAATGTTTAGTTCCAAAGCATGCTTGGTACCCATTTTATCTACCCACTTAAGGGATGAAAGGATGGGTCAACCTCTCGCAATTCGGGATTCGATCCCCGGACCTGTGGCATGGGAATGCGAGGCACTACCACTAAGCCACTGGCCCTTAGTCTTTCTTACAATAACCTTAAATTTCAAAATTTTAAAGAAGATAAATTTTTATCCATAATGTAATTTTTTCATTTGGAAATTATTTTAAGATCATCTCTTCAAAAATAATGCTAATTCTGATTATGTAAACAAATTTGTTATTCGAAATAGATTTCATTTAAGGGGATACGGTACCCAAAAATGGGTCAAAATATCGATTTTTCAGTTTTTACTTATTATTTATAATATCTTTCCGAACATTTACTGAAAGTTTCATAATAATATCTTTTGTAGAAAAAAAGTTATTAAACATTTTTTGGAGTCACCCCTTGAAATTCGAACCCGTATTTCGTCCGCTTTCAATCTGTTATCTCTCTTTCGCATTTTTTCAATTCTTGTGTTCAATAAACCCCTAAGGCCTTTTTGCTAATTAATAAGAATTTTTACATTTTGAGCCTTTGTTCTTATATAAATGATGCACAAAATTGTGCACAGAATAAGGTCTACTATGTATAAAGTTTTTTTTATATGTTGCATTCAATAATTTGTAATTTTTTTTATTATTATTTTTCGAGATTTTCAGTACAAATGTTTCTTACTGTTGCTCACATTTAAAATTCCATGCACTATTCCCGAACAAATAGTTCTAAAAACAAACTATAAAAGTTTGGAGTTATTTTTAAAATTAAAAAAGGAGTAGCGTTTTAAAAAAAGAAAATTTTTTGAAAAAATTAAAAACTACTTTTAAATATTTTTTTATTGCTGAGAAATGTTTAGTTGGAGTAAACATTATATAAAAACACTATAATTTAAAAGTTTATGTTATTACTAAAAATAATATTTTAGGTACCGTATCCCCTTAAAATTTATTCAGTGAAAACAACTGTACAAATGTACATCCTTGCCCATTTAAGGTTAAAACTAAATTTCAATCGCTATTACCCGGTCTCTGTACGTTGACTTTTTAAAACCTATGTTCCAAAGAAGCAGTAAACTGCATATGAATCTTTATATATGGAATATATTAAAAATATTAAAATTTTGTGTATTATGTTAAATAATATCTTAAAGTGTGTAATAAAGTGTTTTAGGTGAAAATTTATCAAAGTTGTTGTAAAGAGTACATTACGTTAATTTTATTGGAATAAAACTTTCTGGTATCCAGTTTGCAGACGAGACTGCTTACTTTGCTAATTGAATTTATTATAACCAGCATAGAGTCAGCGCCTACCCACCATTTTTAAATGCCTACTTAAAATTCTGGTTTACCAAAAGTTTGGTGCACTGAAGTGTTTCACCATGATATTGGTTGGTTTCACATGATATGGTGTTTCACATGATATTGAGTTCACTAGTACCAGATTGTTTCACAGATGCCTGAATGGTGAAATTTGGTTGGTTTCACCATGATTTTTTTCGGTTGGTTTCACCATGAATTGTTCCTAGTAGCTGCAACGGCTGAATGGTGAAATGTTCACCTTTTTCGGCGTTGGTTGAACCATTTTTCTGGATTTGAAACAAAAACCTGAGAAATGGTTCAACCGAATACCAAAAATATGGTGAAACGTTTCACCATTCAGCCGTTGCAGCTACAAGGAACCAATATCATGGTGAAACCAAGCACAAAATTTTTAACAGTGTAGTTAATAAATGCTCGAGAATCGAGAAATAATTTATCCTCATTCTTCATTCCTGTTGCCACTCAAGATCTGAAACATGTATATAATTATGAGTATCCCAACGCTATGCTATATTAGATTTTTCAACAAGTAAAACAAAGTAACCACTTGCTGGTCTATTTAAAATTAAATAACACAATACCGCTATTTCCGTAGCCACAGAATACAGTTATACAATCAAGCCTAGAGGGTTAAAGTAGTTCACATGTGAAAATACGAAGTTCCATGCATTCTTTGACGTTTAAGTAGACCAAAAGGCGTTGCCAATCTGTCATCTCTAATTCTAAAACAAGCATTGGAAATTTACAATTGAAGCTTTTAAAAGAAAAAGGAGATTTACGATGGAGAACAACTGTTTTATTTTTTTATGATGAGAATGTGTTTCCGCGTTTGAGGTTGTCATTTTTAAAATGTATCTATACTTTTAAGTGTGAGATATTCTTATTTTGAAATGTCCAAACAATCTGTTCCTGACTTTTATTATATTTTCATGAATTATTTTTAGCTTATAAGCACAATTTTTTATGGGTTAAAAGTGTGATGAGCGAATATGCAAAATCTGTATGTTATTTTATCAGAACAACCTACCAAAATTTAAAAATTATTATTACTAACCACTTGTGTAACATTGCTTCATGTGAAATTATCTTTATTATAATTAAGTTATTTCAGAAAACGTAAGCTTCCAGTTTTCATTGGTTTTTTCGATTTCACTCTTAATGCTTCGTAAAACCAAATATTTAGTATTTAGGATATTTTATATTTAAATTATATTTTATAATCATAATTCTTTTTTATCACACACATACACTGCTCAAAACAATTAGGGGAACGCATGGTTTAAACCCTTTCACCCCCAATGATTCCCTTTGGTATCATCAGCTTCCGATTTTTTCTCTCGCTAAGTTGAGCTCGCACTTATTTATCGTTAGATATAAGAATCACATATTTTAAAGAATTAAATAATGTTTGTTTTAATTAAATGAAAATATGAAAAACATGGTAGAATAAAAATCACTCCCAAAAAAATGTATGAAATAAATGGACCCTAAATTCTTCATGCTTGCATTCTTAGATGTCTAAAAATTGATTTTACCTTTTTATTACCAATAAAGTTTTGAAAAACATTATTGTTATAATTTATTCAAAAGTTATGATTCCAATACTTCCCCCCCCCCCCCTTAAATTTTAGTTTAAAAAATTAGGATTCCCCCCCCCCCCTGTTTTTTACCATTTCCTTCTGGATGCATAATGCATATATTTCACAAATTTTGGATTTTTATAATAAAAATAAGAAGTTGAAACTGAAAGGGTAACAAAATACCAACAAAAGTCACCGTCCAAAGTGTACTCCCCGCAATTATGTATTTGACGCAAAAGTTGGTATTTAATTTGAAAATAAAATTCATTCTTTAACATTGATATACATTAGCAAATTAGCCTAATGTTGACGGTTATAGATAAATTACAGATACTACAAAATATGCAACGTAAATGACAGCAAGAGAACAAAACGACGAAACAAAGGATAAGAGAAAATCAAACCAAAATAAATAGCTATGAAAATATAATACACTGTACAAAAGTATTTATAAATTCCAATATTTTTTATATTAAATTGAAATAATTCGATCAAATTATCACCAAAATGAATGCAATTCCAGAAGGACCAAAAATGAAAACAATACTGAGATGTCACTCATGACGTGAAATATGCCCATTAAAATATTGTAAATATTATTATTCCAGTATTGATTTTACACAAGTGGGAACATTTCCTCAATAATTAAGGGGGAATGGGCGCGCTGGATCGTGGGTCTCCAAACTCAAGTGCCTCAGTGTTAATCCAATGGCGAAAAAACTATTTTCTCTGCCACATTTCTCCGGCTGTATTGAATATTTTTACAAACGTTTTTTTTTAAATGATAAATGTAGATAACTTACAGGTTTACTCTATCTTACCACTTTTTGAAATCGCTTTGATTATTTTGTGTAAAATTATTTATTGAAAATTAAAAAATATATCCGAACCAATTTCAAAAAGTGGGAAGGTCGGGACCTGTAAGTCAGCTACATTTATCACATAAAAAAATCCGCTTGTAAAAATATTCAATACAGCCGGAGAAATGTGGTAGAAAAAATATTTTTTTCGCCATAGGATAAACACTGAAGCACTTTGCTTTGGAGATCCCCGGTCCAGCCCGTCCATTCCCCCTTAAGTCAAATGAATTCTAACTACAATGAAGTAAGTATTAAATTTCTGGAGGGGTTTTTTTTAAATGTAAAACATACATTTGGGGGCAGAATTTTCAATAGATATTTAGAATGTAGTTTTACCAGATAAAATAATAGCTTAGTAGCAACTTTACTACATTTTAGTCTATTTTAGCAACGGTAATATTTTACCAATATAAAAATAAAGTTATAGTCAATTAAAGGTATCTAAAATAAAAGTAAAAATCGTTATAGTAATTCTTATAATTGCTTACAATTCTTAAATAGAATTCCTTCTAAATAGAATTCCATTTCCTTCCATTATAATAATCGTCAATACTGTCAAAAATACTGAATTGAAATGGTTCAAATACATAGTAATTGTTTTAAAAATTTAGCTATTTTATTATCTTATTTTTGCTATTTTCTAATTCAATTGAATGGAAAATTTCTTTTGGAAACTTTTGAAAACTGCCGCATGTACAATAACATTTTCAATACTTTTATTGATAGTTATCAAACTTAGAAATATTGCAGCCACCTATAATTTCTTGAAAGAATTTAATTTCTTGAAAGAAAATTTAAATGGATAAAAACGTATAATTGGTTGGGGTAATTGAATGTTTTCCGGTTGCCAATTTCCATCTCCTAAAGGAACTTTAACACAGCAAACGCATAATTTAAGCTAGAGCGAAAACTTGAATATGAAAACCCATCATTCAAACCTACAATTTAAGTTCGAATTACATACTTATACCTCCCACAACAATTTTATACCTCACCCAGAATAACCTGCAGACGAAAATAAAAATCAAATCGTCTGCCAAATTTATAGTTAACTCTAAAAACCCAGTTTTTAAACGAAGAAAAAAATGTCCAATCATAAGAGCTAAAATGTGAGAGAGAGGGGAAAAATAACAAGATTTTTCTCGTTGCCACTACATTTGGAATAATATAATAATAATAAGTTTTCATATTTTTTTTGGAAACGACACGCACGATTTGAAACACTGCAGTGAACTCACAGAAATCAAACAATTCCACGGATCAACAACCTTAACGTAGAAAATAAATTCTAATCCACCATATTTTTTTTAAAAATAAACCGTGTGTTCTATGGAATGACTCTAACTCTTTATAGTCGAGTTTATGAATTTTACCCGAATCTCTGAAGTGGGTTGACTAAAATGTAATTGGCGTTTTGAGTAAAATAGGTTTTAAAGAGTCAATTATTATAAGAACGAAAATTGGGAAAATGGGTTTCATGTTTAAAAACTCTTTAAATCCTGACTACCAAAACTGCCATCATATTAAATGTGTTAGTGTTCTGCTATCAAACGTCCGTCATGTTAGCATCAATACATTCGTTTCATTGTAATGGACATATTTTTTTTTCTTTTCGTGGGTCTTTTGGAAAATGCCACAAAGTTGTGAGTGCTTATTCTCATTTTATGAGTGCAAAATTAAAATTAATACAGTAAAACAGAATACGTTACAATATTAAATTAAATACAGTAAAATAAAAAGTACAAATAATAGTAAAAATGCAGTATAAAAATAAAGTATAATTATCCGATTCAATTCTGATAAAGTTGCTTTTCGAATTTTTTCCTTAAAAAAATTATTTTCTAATTATTTATTAGTTGTAAGTTAACATACGATAAAAAAAACTATTTTAAAGAAAGAAAATATTTAATAAAATGGCAAAACTTTTAGATGTTTAAGCGTATGGATGGATGATTGGATGGAATGAAATTCCCTTGGAGTTCGGATATTCGGGGTTCGGATAAATGGACTATTCTACTGCATATAAATTTCGCAAAAAAAAAATGCTCTTTACAAGTTTGTCGAAGCATAACGCAGTAAAAAAATTTCAAAGCATTAAATCCGGGGTCTTCGAGAGTAAAGTAGTCTCTTCCGTTCGGCGGCTACTTTTAGATATCGGCTGCGTACAGAAGCAATAGCGTGCTTAGGTTGTTTTCGTTTTGACGAAATTGTTCGAATTTGCGGGAAATGTTTTGGTATTGTGTTTAGAGAATATTCTGTTTTCACGAAAGGCTTGTGATTTAGGGTTCAAAGTGGTTGTCTTTTTTTTTATTTACCGCCGGGCGTATTACAACCAAAGTTATGGCAACAACAAAAGCATTTACGGTATTCTGATTTTTTTTTTGTTATTTGTTTATAAACATGTTTAACTCATAAACATTCTAAACATCTTAAAACATTATAATTTGTTATGAATATTTTCTAGGGATGTATGCAAAACTGAATTATATATCAGGACAAAAAGAATTACTTTTAAGTTAAGCAGAATGCCACGCACATTTGAAACAGTGTTTTTTTAAGCGCGTTTTTGCCAAAAAGAATTTAAAGATAATTCTATCGTGATAAAGGAAATAAATTTGCAACAAAATGTCACCACTTTCACACAATAGTTGTACTCAACAGGGGGGGGGAGCGCGAAACACGGCATTTAATGCTATATTAGACATTTACACGCTAAAGAGTTGGCTAATTTCAATTATTTTGTTTCGAAAATTCGATAACTATTCCATTCATCATTTGCTAAATTTATTTACATTTTGAAAAATAAATATATAATATTCCTCGCTTATAAATTTAACCAGCATACAACATTACTAAAAAAAATCCTTTTTTTTATTTTAAATGATAAAGTTTCTCGTGTGATGATTGAGAGGCAAAGTGATTTTTAAAAAAATTAGAAAATAGCCTTCTAATGCTTTTTGAATGGGTAGTAAATTTCTCGGTTTTTTTTTAATAATTGAAGTACGCGACCGCTTGTATAGGCAGAGTTTTATTAATTGAAGAGCTTAAGTGGAAGAACGTGCTAAGTGACAATTTTGAAAAAATTGAGATTTTTGTGTCAATGAACATATTATTCTGTTCTTTAACGATAACAAGTTTGAACTTTATCATAAATTTTAAGTTTAGTATATTTTTTACGGTTTCCAAGTACCGTTTGCAACAGATCTGAGTGCAAACTAAAAACTTTAAAGGTGATTTTCTCGTTTTCAACTTTTTGTCACTTAGCACGTTCTTCCACTAAGCTCTTCAATTTTGAGCAGTCTATTCAGCATATATTGTATATCGCTGGTGCAGACACAATGGGCTTGTTTCAACACTTTGTCAAAGAAAACAAAACAACCAATGAAATCGCAGTATGGAGAGCGTGACATCATAAGAAATATTCCCATTGAAGAGCTTAGTGGAAGAACGTGCTAAGTGACAAAAAGGTGAGAAAATGAGGTTTAAAGTTTTTCTTTTGCACTCAGATCTGTTGAAAACGGAACTTGTAAAGCGTAAAAAAATATACTTAACTTGAAGTTTATGAGAAAAGGGGGAATCTTGTTATCTTTGAAGGAGGGAATAACAAGTTCATTGAGACAATTAATCTCATTTTTTTCAAAATTTCACTTAGCTAGTTCTTGTCAATTAGCTTATTATATATACAGTTATCACTTAGGTAACGGAAACTTATGAGACGAAACACTCTTTAGAGAACGGAAATCATAGGATATTCTAATAAACACGGATGTTTTGAGTAAAGTACAAGGAAGTGGAAGTGCAATATAATTTTTTGCTACGCTTTTTATGGGTAGGATAGGGGTTAATTCGTGCACAGAAAAAAATGTTTTGTTGGGAGAACCAAATTTTTTTTGTTGACGTGTTTTGTTGACTAATTTTGTTGACTTAACAATATTTTTACTTGTCCCAACAAAACGAGTATTTTCACCACAACAAAGCCCGTTTGGTTGAGGTAAGCTCGGCCTGCTATTGGCTGTTTCTAACTGTGACGTCATGGCGCCTGTTATCAACGGCAAATCGAAGAAAATTAAGGGCGCCAATCGGCCATTATCGTCGTGGAAGGATTTGATTACTATTTTCAAAGGTATATGTGAAAATACGGCACATTTTTATGATTGTTTTTTTTGACAAAACGGTTAAAATCTTTTTATTTAAACCAAGGGTAAATTAAAGTGTGATATTCGAAGAATATTGTGTCCAATTTTCACGAAGAAATATTTAAAAAAAATACATTTTTGTCAAGCGTCTCGGAAAAAAGTTGAATTATTGCGGTGCACATCAATAACTTCAAAACTACTGCACCGATCCTTTTGAAATTTACACACTATTTCGGTACATAATTTACGAGGTAACGCTGGGAGAGGATTTTTCAAATTTGTTTATATTTTTCATTTTTAACAAAAGATTAACCAATTTTTTTTTTCGCTCAAAATCGCGTTTTTCCTTTAAAGTGTTCCCAAAATTGAAAAATTTAAACTTTGAAAAAAAACAGCGTTACCTGGGGAAAGTCATTATCTAACGATATAACTTTGTTTTTTTATTTCAGAAGATCCAGCACGGAGTTATGATGGGCACCGCAATTCAACTTTTTTTTCCGAGACGCTTGACAAAAATTGCTGCCATCGTCGTATTTTTATATATTTCTTCGTGAAAATTGGACGCAATATTCTTCGAATGTCACAATTTAATGTACCAATAGGTTTAAATAAATAGATTTCAACCATTTCGTCAAACAAAATCATAAAAATGTGCCTTATTTCACACGAGTTAACCCTACCCTATACCCTTAAATCATTGGGCCTCTGTTTTTATTACATCTATACACGACCTTTGATATTTGATAAACTGGCATCATTTTGTTTAAAATGGCTCAGAAAGGTCCCTCACATTGATTTATGGATTATATGACTTCTCCCCCTTTTTGATCCGATTTCTCAAATCCACCCCAGTGAGAATATAGTCACCTGACCGCTGTTTATAAACTTTCCTAGTTTAAGTCTTAGCCTTATTCCTAACTAGAATTCAAACTATATTAAAACCATAGATATCATAGTTAAAGTATTAGATTGGCAGATCACGTGACCTCCAATGCTAACGACGGTACGCTCAAGGAGACCAGAATAAGAGGGCAATGGGGCCAGTGTTGTCACCAGTTTTAGGAAAAAAACACTACGAAAAAGTACCATTTAATTCTAAAAATTTCGAAAACATACCATAAAAAATACTAGCAAAGCGTAATCACGTTTTTTAAAGTCACTAAAAAGATCCCAAAATGCAGCTAAAATTTTTATGGTATTGTTTTGTAATTTTAGAATTAAATGGTATTTTTTCGTATGGTTTTTCTCCTAAAACTTGTGGCAACCCTGGCCCCATTGCCCTCTTATTCTGGTCTCCATGCGCGTCCCATCGTTAGCATTGGAGGTCACGGGAATCTGCCAATCTAATACTTTAACTATGATTAAAGCCTATATGTTTAAGTGGACAAAATTTGAAAGCGATTATACAAGTAATTTTTTTATTAAAAAACTGCTTATATATAATTAATTGAGCGAATAAATTTATTATAGTTGTAGTTAATTGTCTTTGCAATCAAAAGTTATTATCGAGAAGATTAATCTTCTGCATAGAATTTATTTCCTCAATAAAAAATAAATTTTAAACGTGCGCTACTTCTTGATACCTCCTAATGAGACCCAACAGCTCATCAAAAGCTAAATGCCATCGCTAATAGTCCGTTTGTCAACACCGCCCTTAGCTAGTGTGCGGCCTTGCTTTGTAAGCAAATTATGGATTTGTTTCTGTGAAAGCACTATTTGAATTGTCATGTTTAGTTTCTTTTTTTCATATTTTTATATCAAATTAGTAGTTGATTTGAATTAACGTCGCACTAGATCTACACGAGGGCTATTGGAGATGGAAGTCGTAATTTAGAACCACAGTCTAGTCGACTCCTGAATCAACGCCCAACGCAAGGGTGACATCTTACACATCATACCATCGGGACTTTAGGGTATATTTTAACGTGCACTCCCTCTACACGCGGTATTTATTATTCGCCTGACTTTTTGGCTGAACAGACAAACGTTAATAGGGCGACAGTTATTCCCCCCTCCCTCCCAAGCATCTAAACAACCCAACCTTTGCAAAACTTATGAATTTAGGAATAATATTTATTCTGAATATTCAAGCAGCAGTAAATCCTGTATTAGATAATCAGAATAATTTTTTTAACTAAAATTATTATAAAGATCTTTTAATGGTTATACATGTTGTCATGATATTGAAATACCAAATACAAAATAATTCTACTTGGGTAAATATCATTTTCATCTCGTTTTTTATGAGCACTTAAAAGTCACTAGCCGACAATAAGAATTACAACAATAAAAGTTTATAATTTTTTTAACAAAAACCCTTCGTACGCGCGGTGACTAACTTCCATTATACCCGTGTTGTGTTGTATCCTTCCTGCTTCCGCTGAAAATCTTTTGCGTTTTATATAAAAAAAAAAGTTCAATCATGTAATGGAGATTTGAATTTGATTTAAAATAAATATCAATCAAAAGTTTTGAAGTGATTTTGATATTAAATATTTCGTGCAAAAATAGCAAAGATTTTTTAAACAGCCAAATTTCGTAAAATTAACTTTAAAAAGCATTTTGTCTGATGATTTGAAAAAAAATGTAAGATTTGAATGGTGCAAAATTTTCATGTCGTTGTTCAGAACATAGTAAAATTTGAATGAAATTGATTGCATTTCTTAAAATATAAATATTAATAAAAAAAGTATTGTTTTTTTTTGTTAAATATAAATTAATATATTTTCATAGAATAAGTAATTTTATAACTTTTAATTAATAAACTATGATTTGATGCAGAATGATAGTATTAAATATTTATGTTATACAGGGTGTCCGTAAAAGAATGTCCGAGTATTAATGGTATATTACACGAGTTTATTTTATGCTAAATATAACAAATCATACATGACATTGAAGGAAAACTGACCTAGTTTTTCCTATAAGTGCTCAATGTGTGCGCCTTTAGTGATACGGGAATTGCACAGGCTGTTGGTTCCATTACTTGCTGCAGACAGTATGGGAAGAATCGCATTTTCGTTTGGATGTGTGCCGTATCACTAAAGGCGCACACATTGAGCACTTATAGGAAAAACTAGGTTAGTTTTCCTTCAATGTCATGTATGATTTGTTATATTTAGCATAAAATAAACTCGTGTAATATACCATTAATACTCGGGCATTCTTTTACGGACACCCTGTATTATTTAAATTCAAGTAATTAACATATATTCAAACAATATAATATAAATATTTATAAAAACGAAGTAGACCAAAGGGCCCTTCAAGGTCTGTATTGCCAGTGATGATGATGGTGATGGTTTATAAAAAGCGTATTGCATTTGTTTTAATATGTATATTTAATATATTTTCATTAAATGGTATTTTAATAATTTTTTATTAATAATTGTAAAAAAAATATCGCATAATTATTAATACAAATTCAGTTATCAAGCTTTTTACTCATTTTAGTACGGTTCAAAGCGTTAAACATTTGTTCTTGGAATTCGAGACACCGCCCATAGGGCCCTTGACTCAGTAAAGGTAATGAAGCAAAATACGCGATTATGCAGACTTTGATTGCCATAAAGTTCACTAGTTAACAAAGAAAATGCAAGATTCCTAAGAGACAGTTGATATGAAGAAAGAAAGCGAAATTTTGTAAAAAAAAAACTTCAGAAGAAGTTCAAGTTTCTCAATTGAGCGAAAGCAATGCCCTGGAGGAATATTCCGAGAACATATTCTTTTATCGTTTGACTTTCACGCATGAAATGAACTGAATTGATGGATAGATTCGTAAAAGAGTGGAAAAAAATCTTCGTCTGTCAAAAAAAAGAGTGGAAGGGAATTGTTTCCAGAACTCCGAAAGGACATCTTAACATACGAAAACAGAAAAGAAAAATTAACTGGTACAAAATAGAAAGGCTTATTTATTTAGAAAATTGAATGAAAATATATATTAGAGTAAGTTTATTTATGTGATTCTGTGCATCAGAAAACATCAATTTGATAAAAATGAATATTACAACACTGTGGGATGGGGAAAAAACAAATTTTGCTGAAATTTTAGAAAATTTTTTACGATGTAGGTTTTTTACATCTCCCCATGTTTCCATATTTGCTCCTCATACTACATAAAAATTTATATTACGCTATTGGAGTAAATTGTTCATGTGACTCTGTACGTCAAAAAACATCAATTTGCTGTAAAACAAACTGTTCAAACGTTATTGGTGTAAGTTGCTCGATGTGGTTTCAGTGCTGTTCCAAAACATTTTAACTACACTCTTAAAACAAAAGAGTGAAATTCACTCCTATAGGAGAAGTGCATTTTCGGCACCGGAAAGGAGTGGAAATTAACTCAGACTGAGTTAAAACCGCACGTTTTAAGAGTGTAGAACGCAGATTGTTGTCTTTATTCTTTTACCCACTCGAAAAAGAGTGAAATTCACCTATGAGAAGTGCATTTTCGCACGGAAAGGAGTGTTAACTCAGACTGATTAAACCGCTCGGTTTTAAATGTATTTGAAAAAGCGAAAATGTGTGACATTTTAGAACAAAAATTACGTGAGAGTTTTACATTCCCCCAGTTCCTATCGCACCCTTTTAATGAAGATTTATTATAAATTGAATTTCGAAGTGTGATTAGTTTTCATTAACACCACATTACCGTGAGTTTGTGGATACAACGTTTCGCGTTTCTGATGCCGAATGAGCACGACGTTTCACCATGAATTCTGTTCAGAGTGTTTTACACACTTCTGTTCGATCGCTCGGGAACAACGCATTTTTCTAGATCGAAATGATTTTCGACGTCTCAGAATAAATTCTTGATTTCAGAGTGTTTTTTAACAACACTTGCTTAAAGTATCGATAACACTTGCATTCTTGTGGTGATACACGCTGTTAGTGTTTTCTAGATGCCCGAAATGAGCATTTCGACTCTTCAGATGAATTTCTTGATTTCCCAGAGTGTTTTTAACACACTTGCTTAAAGTATCGATAACACTTGCATTCTTGTGGTGATACAACGCTGTTAGTGTTTTCTAGATGCCGAAATGGAGCATTTTTCGACGTCTTCAGAATGAATTTCTTTGATTTTCCAGAGTGTTTTTCAATAACACTTGCTTAAAGTATCGATAACACTTGCATTCTTGGGGTGATACAACGCTGTTACAGTGTTTTCTAGATGCCGAAATGGAGCATTTTTCAACGGTTTTCGACGGCTTCAGAACGAAACTCTTCGGTTTATCAATGTTTTACAATAACACTTGCTTAAAGTATCGATAACACTTAGATTCTTGTGGTAATACAACGCTGTTACAGTGTTTTCTAGATGCCGCAATGGAGCATTTTTCAACGGTTTTAGACGGCTTCAGAATGAAACTCTTTTTCACAATGTTTTACAATATAACACTTGCTTAAAGTATCAATAACACTTGGTACAATAAAGCTATAAGTCATATTGGCAATCTGTTAAATTCCGGATTTTCAGAGATTTGTTCAACAACACTTGCTTAAAGTATCGATAACACTTGTATGCTCGTGATGACACAACGCTTTGAGTCACAGTGACAATTTATAAAATTCCATTATGTTCCGTCTCTTTTAGAAATCGAATTGAAGCATTTTTCGACGGATTTAGACGGCTTCAGATTAAATCTTTTTGGTTTTTCAGTGTTTTTCAATAACACTTGCTTAAAGTATTGAAAATCCTTGCATGCTCGTAGTGACACATTGGTTTTAAGTCACAGTGGCAATTAGTTAAATTCCATTAAGCGAAGCTTTCGCGTAATTTGAAGAGTCAACTTTGCTTAAAATCACCACGTGATTTGTAAAGTCTCATTTAAGAAAGAAATACGTTGTGATAAAACGCATTACTTAAAGGGGTCAATTTTTCATAACACCACAAGTTCACCTTGTGAAATTCTATGATACAAACACATGCTTAATCGTATCGCGTACCTAAAGGAGTTAATTTTGCCTGAAACCCCAAGTTCACTTAGTAAAATTCTATTATGCAAACACATGCGTATCGATAACACTTGTACTCTCGTAGTAACACATCGCTTTGAGTCACAGTGGCAATTTGTTGAATTCCGTTACGTGAAGATAACGTGTAACTTTAAGAGTCTACTTTGCTTAAAATCATCGTAAAATCATCTTATGTGAAAGAAATACGCTCCATTAGAAAATTATTGTGTCATAACTTTCATGACGAAAGAAAAATATGCAGCCGAATTCATATAAATTAAAACTTGTGATAGTTGAATGTGGATTTTTTTATGAAACAATCAACGAATCCAAGCATTAACAGTTGAATTAGTAATTTCATAATCAAGAGTTTCCAAATATAAGACTTTTTTTTACCCTGTTACGAATGTTTCGTAAAATCCTATATAAATACCTAATGAAGTATCTTAGGTAATGATAGTAGTATTCGCATCGTAAATAGCACCTGGCAGAACCAACCGATAATGGTACGCACATTTTGAGTATGTTTGTGAGAAATTCTGTTTTAATTATCTCAATAGATCACGTTTTAGTTTATTAAAGGTTTCGTATTTTTATTCCAATTTGAAAGTAAATAAAATCCGTTGCAAATATTTAAGACGGAAAACCTTTCTATTAACATTAAACTATCAAACTTCGTAATTTTTTTGGTCGTAATTTTTTTAATCGTAATTAATTTGAATTAATCATAATTTTTTGAAAGTTTAATTAGCACAAAATATTTTAACACTAACAATATCTGTATGAAAATCTGGTAAGAAATTTAAACTAACTTTTTAATGGTTTAAACCAACTTTTTGCAATACACTTCATTGCAATTATCGTCCATTTACTTCCTTGATTTAACATCCATTGCGTTGAGGTTCCTGGTCCGTAACACTTTAAAACATTCCAATTTTAGCGTAAGTAAATTATCCTCAATAAACGGACACTTAAGTCGTTCCTAATTTAACAGATAAACTATTTTGATAAACTAATCGCACAACTAGTTAGCTTGCGTATTTTGAAATGAACATCTGTTGACAATTTTATTAATGGTTAAATTGGATAATGATAGTCTATTTGGTGTAAATAGATTCGGTAGCTGAATCTTGTTATGTAAATATTTTTCTTTGGATAAACTTTTTTTTATCTAATTGGGAAAACTGTTTACTCACTAAACAGTTTTAACGTTACACATTAAAATCACCTTATTTAGAGATAACTTTACTTAAACAGAGAAAATCTAAATAGTTTAATACAATGTTTTAAAGATAAGTTTTATTTTAAAAGTTTTAAAGATGTTTTTTTATGTGTAAACCAGTTTTGAAAAAGATAGATTGTCAGTTTTATTTTTAACATATGTAAAACAATGCATAACATCTAAAGTATCATTATAGTAACAAAAAATATTTTGATTTAATTGGTGTTGATCAAAGCCGAATTAGCTTTGAAGTTTTTCCTTTATTTAACTATGTAAGTTAGCTCTATTTACTAAATAAGGATTTGTAGTTTTGGATATCAGTTAATATATAGCATTGAATTAAATAAAACTAAATGTTTTTACCAACTTAAAATTAAACTGAACTATGTGTTCTGAAGTGAAAGATTAAAATCAATTATTTGTTTAATTTGCTTCTATCGTAAACTTATAAATAATTATAAATGCGAAATTAACAAATTGCTTGTACAACAGGACAATTAAAAACAAGTTTTTTTTACTAAAAAAAGGTATTTCATTCCTGTGCAAAATCCGTGTCACCGATTCTATTGCTGTCATGACATCGCATGCCCCAAGAGTGGCATAATTGTTGCAAATGCCAACCTACCTCGATTGCGTTGATAATCAATAATTTGAATAATTTTTAAATTAATAGTTTGTATAATTGTCACATTTGAATGAAACAGGCCAATATTCCTATAAGTTTGGAAAAAACACTACCGTATCAAAATAAAATGTTTTTTTCTCAAAAAAAATATTTCACTCCTGTGCAAATTCCGTATCACAGATTCTATTGCTGTCATGAAATCGCTTGCCCCAAAAGTGGCACAATAGTTACAAATGCCAACCTACCTCTATTACATTAATAATTACTAATTTGAATAATTTTGCAATCAATAGTTAATTGTCATCTTCAAGTAAACACAACAATCTTCCTAAAGGTTTGCAAATCAAAAATTTGAAAGATTCGTCCATTAATAATTGAAAGGTTCGTCAATGAAGAGTTAGTTGTTTCTTCAAAATATAGTATTCCATTCTAGTGAAAAATCCGTGTCACCGATTCTATTGCTGTCATGAAATCACATACCAAGAGTGGCACAATCGTTGCAAATACCAACCTAACTATTATGTTGGTAATCAATATATTGAATAATTTTGCAACCAATAGTTTGTATTATTGTCACCTTCAAATAAGCACATCACTTATATTTTCGGGAAAAACACCACCGAGTCTCTCAAAATAAAAATAAGTTTTTCCTCAAAAAATAGTATTCCATTCCAGTGGAAAATCCGTGTCACCGATTCTATTGCTGTCATGAAATCACATGCCCAAAGAGTGGCACAATTGTTGCAAATGCCAACCTACCGACACCACTACCGCTCAAAACACTAAACGGGGAAATGCATCGGTGCATAGGGCATGCCTACCTTTCCTGGGTACGCTCACTTTGGTGTGAAACTGTTGTAAGAGATACACTGATCATGATGATGTCGTGTCTATGGAAATTTTTCAATTATATGGTTCCGATATGCTGTCGAAGACAGCCTTTGCAACCTCGACAGCTCTATCTATGTAAAGTAGGTCCAATGGATCTTCAAAGCTGATGTTAATTAGTTTGACCTGGTTCTAATAACTTTATTTGAGGCTAGTTTTATTTTAGAGTAACTCTGCTCTGGAAGTACACACAGGGCCTGATTTAGAGTATGCCTTATATACACAGTTAAAAATGTCTGCAAAGTTACAGCAATTACGTTTTTAAAAGATACCTATTTCTTGAAAAATTACAGATGTTCTTAGGATACACTGTAAAAAAACACTCACGTAAAATGACAGCACATTTCGCGGTTATTTTTTGAAGCACAGTTTCCTAATGTTTGTTTGACATCTCCTACTCCTCGGCGCAACAGCCCATTACTAGGCCAAGGCCTGCCGTGCCCATTTCAGCTTTCGTGACCTAGGGCTCGGGGGTGCTAGGCATATGTCCCGGTAAGGTGGTCAGCCTCACGCGGAACCCCCAGTGTTTAGTTCTCAAGCATGCTTGGTACCCATTTTATCGACCCACTCAAGGGGTGAAAGGATGGGTCAACCTCGTCCAATCCGGGATGTTGATGGTTTGACATCAAATTGGTGTTTTCTTAAGGTCAAGTGAACTTTTTCAATTCTAAATAGAGCAGATGGGTGCATCCAATAACAGCGCATCCAATCCACTTTTACCATCACACCGTGATGGTAAATTAGATGTATTTTTTACAGTGTATGAGGCCGGATTTCCTAGTATGTCGTCTATACACTGTTAAAAAAATTGTGCTTGGTTTCACCATGATATTGGTTCCTAGTAGCTTCGGTGTTTGGTTAAACCATTTTTCTGGATTTGGAAACAAAAACCTAAGAAATGGTTCAACCGAATACCAAAAATATGGTTTAACGTTTCACCACACAGCCGTTGCAGCTACTAGGAACCATATTTTTGGTGAAACAAAGTGCATGATTTTTAACAGTGTAGGCTAGGGTTCGTTTGTAGGCTAGGCCCCTCTATTGTTCATGTTTTGTTAACCCTTTACGACCTCTTCAGATGGCGCTGATTTAAGTTTACCTGGCTAAATGTTAGAGTTTTACTGAAAAAGTTGCCTTAAACAATATAAATGCTGACAACTCCTTAAGTATAATGTCATTGTTTGTACATAAAATAACTGATACATCCTCCACCCCACACACACCTGCTTCGGAATCGGTATTTTTGAAAAGTTAACTTAACTTTCTCTGTTATACCTACACAATGTGATTCAGGTCGTAAAGGATTATTTCATTTGTTGTGTATCATCAGTTTTAAATATATTATTCGCATAAAACCATGATTCCGATTCTTTACATAAGTTATAAATTTTAACTTTGGAAAAAACCACCGAATTGCCGCCTCTTCAAAATTTTCCGCTGTAGGCTAAAAACCTCTACTTAGCCAATTTAGAAATATGACACTGCTGTACGCAGGGACTATTCGCTATCGAGTATGGTTATAAAAATATAGTTAAAAATTACTATTCCCGTCACCAATAGCCATCGTACAGATCAAGTGCAACGATATTTCAACCAAACAAAATTAAAATGTAATAATATATAAATTATAAAAATCATTTTTGGCAAAAAAGATATATAACATTTGCATTTATGACAAACCAGCCACTCTCATAGTAGTGGCAAAAACGGTGCGTGTCATATCCCGTCGTATAGGTTGACAATCCTTCCTGAAAAAATGAAGTTCCTATATGCTCTGATTTCCTACAATGATAGCACACCGTGCATTGTTGGGAATGTCATATTGTTGTTGAGTTTTTAAATGCCTGGCGTGTTCGGATGCTTTTGTTGAATAAGAGGTTACAAGTGCTTTTTTCGGTTAGTTGGTGAAAAGTTTAGAAGTGCATTTTTTTGTGGCGCAGTATCTTTGAGTATAGTTTTAAAACAAGTAGGTTTGTAACAGAATCTGTCACTTAACCCGCTTCCACAAAACAGTGTGTTTAACAGGGAAAAAGGCGCCAAACACAGCATTATATTTCTATATTAAACATTTACATACTATATTTGGCTAGTTTCATTTATTTTATTTCGAAAATTCAATAATTATTACTTATCGTTTGCAAAAATTAATTTATATTTCAAAGAATAAGTATGTAATATTCCTCGCTTTTAAATAGAATAAAATCATTTCATATCAACATACAAAGAATCTCGTAGTGAAATATATTTGACGTCATTTCAAACTGATAGATGTAGCAAAAATAAATTTATTTTATTTTATTGTCTAAAAGAATTAAAGTTTCTCGAGCGATTGTTGCGAATGGCAATGGTGATTTAATTCCAATAAAAATGGTTTCCTATGAATTTTAAATGAGCATTAAATTTGCAGTTTTTTAAATAATTGAAGTACTTCGAATTCGAATTCTTTTCTGAAATTTTCAATGTATTCTAATTTCGATGCGCTGAATTTTTTGTCATGTCACACTTGTCTGTAGCATTATTGGCAGTTTGGACTATGAAAGTGGGTGACAGACAGATGGACTGAACGTTATAATACCTTCCACTTTTTACGTCATAAACGTAGTGTGGAAGCTAAAATACGTTTGCTGGTTACAAATAATTGATAGTCAAAACGTGCTGGGTAATGGGTGAATAAGTTTAAAATATTTGACTTTCAGATACCCTCAATAAAGCGCGCGGAACTTTAAAAAAAATTAACCATGAGAGAGGGTAAAACCCTTTAAAAATATAAATTATTATGAATTATGCATTTTATAGGGATAATAAAATAGGCAATTTTATTACAGTTTTCTTGAAAATATTCAAGTAAGTTGAATAGTACACTCTTAAACAAGTGAAATCATCTATAGGAGAGTGCATTTCGCCGAAGAGTGAAAATTAATCAGACTGAGTTAACGCTCGTTAAGAGTGTAGACGTAGATTGTTCTTATTCTTTATCACTCCCAAAAAGTGAATCACTCCTATAGAGAAGGCATTTCGGCACGAAGATGAAAATTATCAGACTAGTTAAAACCGTCGTTAAGTGTAGAGTAATGTCACTTTCCTGCAAAAGATGAAATAACAAGGGAAATCGGCTTGTGGTAGCGGGCGGCGCGTTTCCCATAGAGGATATTCAGGTACACTTTAATGAGGAAGTGGGAATGAAGAGACTAATGTCAATCTAATGATTAACAGATTTAAACAAAGCTACAGAACAAATTTTACTTTCAAACCTAATGTAAAATATAGGGTAATGTGTTTTGCGATGGGGTCGAATACCCGAAATGGAGATTTTGTGTTTTCGATATGTTTCGGAAGGTGCTGATTCCGAAAAAGTGGTTTTCGAACCACTTTTGGTTCCGAAAACTTTTTGATCTGAAAATTGATCCGTCTGTCAGTCTGAAATCGCTCTACACCTTGAACTAAAAGAGCTACGCAGCTCACTAAAAAAACTTTGTTAGAATTTGCATGGGTAAGGCCCAGTAGCTTAGTGGTAGTGCTTCGCATTACCACGCCGCAGGTCCGGGGATCGAATCCCGGATTGGGCGAGGTTGACCCATCCTTTCATCCCTTAAGTGGGTAGATAAAATGGGTACCAAGCATGCTTGGGAACTACACTTTGGGGGTTCCGTGTGAGGCTGAGTTTAAAATGTCTGCAAAGTTACAGCAGTTACGTTTTTAAAAGATACCTATTTCTTGAAAAATTACAGATGTTCTTAGGATACACTGTAAAAAAAACACTCACGTAAAATGACAGCACATTTCGCTGTTATTTTTTGAAGCACAGTTTCCTAATGTTTGTTTGACATCTCCTACTCCTCGGCGCAACAGCCCATTACTGGGCCAAGGCCTGCCGTGCCCATTTCAGCTTTCGTGACCTAGGGCTCTGGGGTGCTAGGCATATGTCCCGGTAAGGTGGTCAGCCTCACACGGAACCCCCAGTGTTTAGTTCCCAAGTTATTTTTTCACCTTACGGGGACTTATGCCTAGCACCCCAGAGCCCTAGGTCACGACAGCTGAAATTTGCTGGGCAGGCCTTGGCCCAACTAATGGGCTGTTGCGCCGAGGAGTTTAGTTTTAGGATTTGCATGATTGTTATGATTTGAAAGCAAGGTAAACGTTATTAGTTTAGAGGAAAATAAAATTTAAATTTTTAACAAAATACAATAATTATAGACGAAAAAGTTTCTAGCAAAGAACGGAGCCTCTGATTTATAAAATACGTTCGCTGGTTACAAATAAATAATAGTCAAAACGTGCTGGGTGATGTATGAATAAGTTTAAAATATTTGACTTTCAGATACCCACAATAAAGCGAGCAGAACTTTTTAAAAAAATTAACTATGAGATCAAATAGTGTGATTCAATTAACTATGATTCAAACTATGTCAATTAACTATGATTCAAAAATATAAATTATTATCTTTTATAACTCTCCTTTAACGGAGGTTTTGTTTTTCTTCGTATGATAGATTTTCGTATTTCTCAATTTAGATTTAATGAATTCAAAATGTAAATTTTAATATTAAAGTTCTGTTTGGTAGTGGCATACCGATTTTAGCAATTAATTTAGTTTTAATACTAATAAATTGTATCTCTTATTTTTACAGAATTTCAAATTTTAAACTTATTCAAATGCCTCTATCTAAAACTATTTGCTCTCAATTTTACTTTAAAATGTTTTTACATCCAAACACGATAGAATGTGCAGACTACATTTTTTTAAATATAATTTCTTACTAAACGCACGCGAAAACCCAAATAATGTTCTTTTTAGCTTAAAGGCAATGAAAATAATACCTATCTATTTCAAAATATTTTAAAAACCGACAGTAATAATAAAACAAATTTTACCCACCTTCGTCTTATTTCATCTTGGATTTACTATGTACATTCCGCTTCCTGCGAATAATAACGTTTTACAGTTACAGTTCAGCGTAATAAATCAAATGCGAGGAAAATGTATGTTAATGTGTATCTCACCTTGATTTACAGTTATTTTATCATGACAACGATAAAAATTTCATTTGTTAAGCTTCTTAACATCCGAGAAACGTTATTGCACAGGTAAAGTATCTTTTACTTCTACATTGAGATATATACTCAAAATATTTCTCTATTTCGTTGAGATATGTGGCTAGTTTCGAATGTGATATTACATAAAATAAAACAAAAAAAACTGAGTTTAGATGTACTAAAGAGTAAACAAATTATATAATTTAAAATAGGGTTTCAGTTTACTTAGTATACTCTCTCTTTGATACAAAATTTCAGTATTTCTTGTATGAATTTAATTTTTAAAGGAGTCTTTCTTGGAGAAAAATTGTAGATATACGGTAGGATAAACTGTAATTTTTTTTAAATAAAATTACAGCAAATTGATGTTTGTTTTTGACGTACAGAATCACATAAACAATTTAGTCCAATAACATTTAATCAGAAATGGTGGTAGCATCCAATCACTGCCAGTGATTGTTAAAATATTTGAGGAGAAAATAGCCATATTTTCTAACTACCTATAATTAATCCCTAAATGTCGGTTACTTAAAGAAAGTTTCTGTGTTGTTGTTGTTTCTAATGCCACTCGGTAACCGAGCCCGGAGTAGAGAACTACCCGATTTTAAGGCGAAGTGGGGCGGCTTCCGTTTTTATTGAGCGCCACAAGGGAGGAAGTCCGACTTTTGCTCGCAGCATGACACATCCGTTTTACAGGAAGGTCCCTTTCACACATCCATTCTCACTCACATATCGGAATTTTGATCCAGATCAAAGGCCGATAACCCCCTGATCTGGTACCCCCAGAGGTATTAATTTGGTATGGGAACATGGAGGACTTTGTGACCACGACATATTTAACGTGCCCCAGCCACCATTAGCAACACGGCGGTTTTTAGTCGAATACAAGCGCCGACCCAGCAACCATCAGAACTGCGAGCACCGCCGAGGACAGAACCCACAACCCTTCCGATGCGAGCACAACGCTTCACACGACTGAGCTACCGCGGCTCAGAAAGTTTCTAATAACTGCTAAATCAATAACAACATTAAACAATAAATTATTAATAAATGGCCAGAACCGATACATCTATACCTAACATGATTCTTATTCCTTTATATTCCAGGCGCCAACTTCGTATATGATGATTAATTGCAGCGACTCCTAATTGTTAAAGGCCCAACTGTTAAAAAGGCTAATTGTTAAAATGTATGAGGAGAAAATAACGTTTTCTTACTATGTATAATTATTCCCTAAATTTTGTTTACTTAATAGAAGTTTCTAATAACTGTTAAATCAATAACAACATGAAAGAATGAATTATTAATAAATAGAATCGATGCATATATTATATTTAACGTGAATTTTATTCCTTTAATATATTCCATACGCCAACTCCGTATATGATGGTTAATTGCAGTGCCTCCTAATTGTTAAAACTGTTGAAAAGGCTATATTCGTTAAAACATATGAGGATAAAATAACAATGTTTTCTTACTATGTATAATTATTCCGAAATTCTTATTTACTTGAAGAAAGTTTATAATTGCTGTTAAATCAATGACCAGAACCGATGCATCAGATTCATCAGATCAGTGCCTCCTGATTGTTAAAAAGGCTAATTGTTAAAATATATGATGAGAAAATAACAATGTTTTCTTACTATGTATAATTATTCCGAAATTCTTATTTACTTGAAGAAAGTTTATAATTGCTGTTAAATCAATGACCAGAACCGATGCATCAGATTCATCAGATGCATCAGATCAGTGCCTCCTGATTGTTAAAAAGGCTAATTGTTAAAATATATGATGAGAAAATAACAATGTTTTCTTACTATGTATAATTATTCCCTAACTTTTGTTTACTTAAAGAAAGATTCTAATAACTGTTCAATCAATAACAACATTAAACAATAAATTATTAATAAATGGCCAGAACCGATACATATCTACCTAACATGACTCTTATTCCTTTAATTTCCCATACGAAAACTTCATCTGATGGTTAATTGCAGCGCCTCCTAATTGTTAAAAAGGCCGTTTGTCTTGCAACACTTGCTGCCGGTCAGAGATGCGATATGTAGTTCATAAGTTGAGAGCATGTTAAAGTCGCTCGCGCAGGTCAATCAATCGGTCCGTGTTAAAGCCATTGTTTTGGCAGGGTCACGTGTGAAAAATGTTTTTTTTTCCTCCTTTACCTTCGCACTTTTCGTCTGTCTCACAAGTGAAGCGAGTCGAAATAGAAATGTTAGTCCCACTATTGGGTTCAACCATAGAGTTAAGATGGAGATGCTTGGCGAGAAAAAAAGTGAAGCCACCAGAAAGTCGCCAAACAACCGTAATGAGTCGAATACTAGTTTTTTTGTGTGATTAATAAACTAACTAAACTCCTCGGCGTAACATCCCGTTAGTGGGTAAAAGCCTGCCCATTTCAGCTTACAGGGCTCTGGGGTGCTAGGCATATGTTCCAGTTAGATGGTCAACCTCACGTGGAATCCCCCAGTGTTTAGTTTCCAAGCATGCTTGGTCTGCATTTTATAGACCCACTTAAGGGATGAAAGGATGAGTCGACCTCGACCAATCCGGGACTCGATCCCCAGACCTGTGGCATGGCAATGCATATCACTTCCACTAAGCCACTGGGCCTCTTGTGTGATTAATAGTCCACTTTAACTTTTGTTTTAATGCAAAATGTCAAAAATTTACAAATTTCAAATGTTATAAATTTACAAATTTCAAATGTTATAAATTTACAAATTTCAAATGTTATAAATTTACCACTGAAAAATGCTTGACCTTCTTGCTACATATTTTTTTAATTCAATTAATAAATCAGCTGCTTCGGTGTCGATGTTTTTTGAAATGTTGAACATTCTAGTTTATAATAGTAAAGGTTGTGTTGAGGAAAATTCTCAAATGAATTTATGAAGTAAAATCGCTCACTCAATGTTACTTCATGCTGAGGCGCATAATTTTATTTCTTTAAAAGGCGCTAATTAAAAATCAAAAAAGGACTGCTTGCACATCAGTTGTAAAAAAAATAAGAAATTGGGAACTGAAAGGGTTATCAAAAGTACGCAAAGGGCTCATCTAATTGTTTTGAGCAGTGTAGATAACAATGTATTAGGAACCAATGAAGTTCTCAAAATTGGGAACCCATTTTTAACAGCGTAGTGGAACTGAATTTAAGCCATCTCTAGACTCGAAACTTAAACATTGTTTTTATTATTATTACTATTATTATTATTATTACTGAAAAATAAATGGATCAATGGACTTCGAAGTAAGAAAACCTGACTGATATATAGTTTAAATAAAGATAAGTATATATTTATAAGAGTAAACTTGTTGGCATTTGTGTTGAGTGACCCTATATAAAAAATGTTTCCTATAATTTACTCAAAATATTACTAACTTCACTTGCACACTTTGTGTGTTTGTTAAACCAAACACTGTTAAATATTATTGAAAATAGAGAATGCGAAAGATATTTATTACAATTTCGTTGTTTTTCAATATTGTTGTGTAACAGTGTGTGATAAATAGTGTTTTTGTGACATAGACTGTATAACTTCCAGAATTTTTTTTTTATAAATCTTAAAAAATGACTATTTATTGAATTATATTATTAGATGTAGCTTGAATATTTTTTTAGTTCCGATTTTTCACTAGAAATGTAACGTTAAAGTTTTGTAAATAAATTGCAAATCCCATTTTATTTTAGCATTGATACACACATAGTTTCGGTTGCTTACTAGTGCATTATTTTTACAAGTTGGGTTCTAACTTTTCATTTCTGGGCAATATTTATTTAATTACAGCTATATTTAAACTCATAGTTTCCTTGCACAGAAGCCACGACCATGGGCGAGGGCTATAAAACGCGCGGAGCAATCAGATGAAGAGGAAGCTTTACCCGTTTTATTTTGTCTTCATCTGATTGTTCCGCGCGTTTTATAGCTCCGCCCGTGGTTGTGGCTTCTGTGCAAGGAAACTGAGTTTAACTATATTCAGAGTCAGCGATCTCTCAAACCAGATAAAACGAAGAACAGTAGATGACGTAGCTCGTGCCCACGTTGTACCGCGGCCTTGTTCTTTTTACCTGCCTGCTACAAGTTTACAGCTGGTTAAAAGAGTTTTAAATTCGTTAATTTACTATTAAAATACATGCAGGAATCCAATCATATAGAGAAATTCAACATTCTTCAGCGTAGGCATGCGGATCCAAAGGCACGCGTGACGAAAGCAGTGACGTGGAACCTGGAGAACCGTTTGGGATTGCGTCATTTTTTGACATTTTCCTGTTCACTTTATAATACGGTAAAAAACTTTTTTTTTTCGTAACTATTCGTAACTAGGGGCTGGGCCCCTAATTTTTATTTTTAATTAAAAACCTAATTGGAAATTTGAAAAAAAAAGGCATCGAGGTATAAGGGAGACGCACGTTCCAGAAAAAGAATGGAATGATTGAATGAATATGTCATGCTGTTATGGCTGCGAACGTTTTAAAAGCCTATACTTTAACATAAAGAGACTAATTTTTATTTTTAATTAAAAAACTAATTGGAAATTTGAAAAAAAAAGGTATCGAGGCATAAGGGACACCTTCCAGACAAATTTTGGACTTGTAACATCAATATTTTATCCTGTTATGGCTACTAACACTTTAAAAGAGCTTATTTTTTTTAATATAGAGAGATTTCATTTGCGAATTTGATTTTAGAAAAAAACTTTTCTTCTAACATGCAACAAAAAATTAAAAAATCTAAAATATGCTGAACTTCCTCATTTAAAGCATTATCAGAATAATCTTCTTGGATTCCCATTATCCTATCGCCAGGGTTAACACGACTCTGTCTACTTAGATCCATTATCTGGGGATTCTTATTAAATCGTATTAAAACAACTTAAGCGTCTAAATTGTACAACTCGAAACATTCTAATCCATAAATCACAGCAGTACAAAAAAGTGTGTCACATATCGATAACATGTAAAGTTCTTATTGATTGTTCTGTGTCTAAATTAATACCAATTAGAATAAAGTTAACAATCTTATTCAATTACATGCATTTGATAAAAATAATTAAGTAGACATAAACATCTCTATTAATCTATCGTTATAGATTTGTTTTGTTGATACTCTATTGTTTTATGATATATTGTTACATCGAATAGCAGAACCAATTATAACAATGTTGAATAAAAGATGTATCAACAATCGAGGAAATTTGGCACGTGTCAATGAAATGCTTTCAATTTGAATTATTATTTGTAAGGTATAACGGATTAGGTCAGTAGAGGAGTACAATTTTGACAATAGGCTTGTTTCAGGTGACGTAATTCCTTCCTGTTTTCATTTTTATAATTTTCGAATATTAATTTTAAAGCAAAATATTTGAGCCAATTTATAAAAGTAGTATTATAAGGACATTTAACCCCTTCCTTCTCGTTCCCGTAAGAATGACGTGGTATGGTTTCGCCCTCTATTTCTCGCTACCGTGATATTTACGGGCTGGAGTGTTCAGTAGTAATGCGCCAATACGATTAAAACGAACGTAAATCTACTAATTGAAATGCCATAAACATACTTTTCATACAAATATATGCTAAAAAGTATGTTTTGCAATGTAATTTTTAAAAAAAAATATTTTTAATAGTTACTGAGAGACACGCCTTAAGCTCTAAAAATACACCATTTTTAGCCTACTTTTCTTTTTTTAATTCGAAAGAACTAAAAAAATGAAAAAGTAGGTATTGACATGCGGTCGATGTCCGTCTGTCCGTCTGCCTGTCTGTCTGTACCCCCCTTCCAAAATCGGTTCTATCAATCGGATCTTAAAAATTCTTTTTTTGATAGAAGGATATGACATCAGAGACCTAACTTTCATACTTTTTGTCCGTCTGTCTGTACGTCCGGACGGACATATATCTACTATCTGTGAGCGAATTTCCCATTGAATTAGCATTAAAATTCAATTTTGAGTCATTTAAATCACTGTTGCCAAATCAACAATGGCATGAGAAACTTTATTTAAAAATATATGAAAAGCAAAATAATTGTTTCATGAATCAGTTTGGTGTGACGTCATAAAATGTAGCAGAGTGTGATTCTTAGATTAATCATTAATTGTTGACTAAGAAAGCGGCAAGGCATATTTTTTGCATACAATTATGCTTAGTTTTAATTTACATTTCTTATTTTTTTAATGCAGTTTGGAGTAGTTTCATTACTTTTGTTATTAATAAATATTTAATTATTCTTTGCAAATAAATCGTGCAGACGATAAATTATATTAAGTTAATTTAAGAAAGAATATTAAGGAAAATAGTTGATTTTGGCTTTTAGAAGTTTAAATTATAGCTGGATGTTGTGTTTAGTAATTTTTTTCGAAAGTGTATAAATCTAGGGTAGAAACGGTTGTAGATGATATTTACTGTTAGGAACCTAGTTGTTTTCCTATTAGAATTTCAGTAAGTATTTAAGTAACAGGAAAGTAGGCTATTTTAGTTCTTTACGAACTTCTTGTTTGTGCTATAAATGCAAAAAAAAGCCGTATCACTTATTTGTAGTTAACAGTTTATTAGCCTACTTTTCTTTTTTTAATTCGAAAGAATTAAAAAAATGAAAAAGTAAGGTATTGACATGCGGTCGATGTCCGTCCGTCTTGTCTGTCTGTCTGTCGTCTTCTCCGACCCCTTCCAAAATCGGTTCTAATCATCGGATCTTAAAAATTCTTTTTTCGTTAGAAAGCTATGACCTCAGATACCCAACTTTCATACTTTTTGTCCGTCTGTCTGTACGTCCGGACGGACATAAATCTACTATCTGTCGGCGAATTTCCCATTGAATTAGCATTGAAATTCAATTTTGAGTCATTTAAATCACTGTTGCCAAATCAACAATGGCATGAGAAACTTTATTTATTTAAACATATATGAAGCAAAATAATATTTTCATGAATCAGTTTGGAATGACGTCATAAAATGTAGCACAATTTGATTCTTTGATTATTCATTAATTATCTACCAAGAAAGCGGCAAGGCATACTTTTGCATGCAATTATGCTTAGTTTTAGCTTCCACACTACGTTTATAACGTAAAAAGTGGAAGGTTTTATAATCGTTCAGTCCGTCTGTCTGTCGTCGTCCGTCACGCCCACTTTCACAGAAAGAACCACAAGTCCCACAGACAAGTGGGATACGTCATTTTGAAGCAAAAAATCAGATTAGGCTACATTCCAAATTTCATTAAAAAATTTAAATTAGAAGTTTATTTAAAATTTAAATAACTAAAAATTTAATCTACATTGAAATAACATGCAAATTCCATTTTTATTCAATATTTTCACTGTTGCCATTTCGTTAAACGTACGAGAAACTTTATTTGAAAAAATATATATATTTATTTATGTGATATAATTCAGTTTGGATTGTTGTAATATCACAATAGAGTTCTTTTGATGGTTCATTATATATGTATGAAGAAAGATGCATAGAAAATTCTAACTTGGCATAAAAATGTGCAGGAATGTGCGAGGAATATTACATATTTATTCTTTGAAATATAAATTAATTTTTGCAAACGATAAGTAATAATTATTAAATTTTCGAAATAAAATAAATGAAACTAGCCAAATTTGGCGTGTAAATGTTTAATATAGAATTAATGTTGTGTTTGGCGCGTTTATTCCTGTTAAACACAAATGTGTGGAAGCGTGTTAAGTGACAGATTCTGTTACAAACCTACTTGTTAATTTACATTTCTTATTTTTTTAATGCAGCTCGGAGTAGTTTCATTACTTTTGTTATTAATAAATATTTAATTATTCTTCGAACTACAAATAAATCACGAGCAGATGATAAATAATATTTAATTAATTTACGAAAGAATATTAAGGAAAATAGTTGATTTTGGCTTTTAGAAGTTTAAATTATAGCTGGGTGTTGTGTTTCGATTTTTTTCTAATGTGTATAAATCTAGTGTAGAAACGGCTGTTGATGATATTTACTTTAGGAACCTAGTTATTTTTTTCCGATTAGAACTTCAGTAAGTATTTAAGTAACAGGAAAGTAGGCTATTTTAGTTCTTTATGAACTTCTTGTTTTAACATTGTTTTAATGCAAAATGCCTTTAAAATTAACTATTAAAGAACTTTTTAAAAAGTTTGAAAAAAAGTTTAAATTAGTTTTTTTTAAGAACTCTAATATCGTATTGACCCTCGTTCAACTTCCATTTGTATAGAAACAAATGACTGATACCTGTAATCAAAGGCTGAAAACTGATATTTGGATCTTCTTCTCTCAGACCAGGTCAATTTTGAAACTTATTAACATGTTAATTGTTTGTGGGGAGGTTTTAAAAAATGTCCCCAAATGGGGACGCCAGGTCGCAAGAGGTTATACAAAGATAACTGGATAAAGTTGTTATACTGTTAAATAAAGCAAATGTTAATATTCCTCGATATTTTAACTATAAATTTGCTAAACAAAAAAATCAAAGAAACTTACCTTTTTATCTTCCTCAATTCAAGTAAAATGCGCTCCTGCGCTTTATAAATGTGTAAATTCGCATCAGTTCACGAGTTCTCCAAAAATGCATTTTTCGCTAATATAACTAACCAGTAATATTTTTAAACACGAAAGATTTTGCAGTGATTTCCTTGCTTTAAAAGTCTCGCTCTTAGCAATTACACATCCAACAATTCGTAGAATGAAAATGCAGTGTTGCTGCTTATCCTTAACACTAAACACGATCTTGCACCTGACCACTAAACTTGAACCAAAGTAACATTTGAACCAAACATATAAAGAATTAACGCGGCCTCAGAATAGGAAATGTAAACGAGAAACGATAAACCCAGGCAGTTTCATCCACAAAGCTATCAAAGCGTTTTCGTGTATTTACTGTAGCATAGATCCGCTATGGTCCTCTTAAAATCGCTGTTGGACAATCTATTTAAAGTTCCGAATGCAAGTTGGTATAACGAATATATTCGATTTTTTTTAAAGGTCACAGAATTAGTGTATGTAGTGTACACAAACTTGTTCAAAACACATCCAACGATTTACTACTTCTGGTATAACAGCCATCAAAGAACTTGTTTTCTAAAGTTAGATTTTAAAAAACAAAGTATGATATAAATTTCTGGATGCATGCTTAAATCACAACTTGAAAATAATTTTTAAAGGTCAAATACAAGTTCGTTATATGCCGTTTGAAAGTAAACATTCGAACAACCTGCTGTATTGTAATTGCAGAAAATAAACGTTGGGTTAATAGTTTCCTGAAAAGTTAACGAATGTACTGAAATATTTGACCTATTTTGAGGGTATATGATTTTACTACATTCGTGAATCAAAACAAATTACGATATTTAAGAGGATAACTTAAATATTTTCTTTAATATTTGTAAACTTCTGATTACTGTCATTTAGTTAGTTTCAATGTAGATTGTAAATCCTGAATGAAGAATGCTTGTGCTACTTTGAACTAAAGAAAATATTACGTTTCAATTTTTCGTTACTCCTTCAATGCACAATCTTTCCAAACATATTCACCAGTTCCAGAGTATTTTAGTTCACATTTATGTACGAATTCCACGGGTAAGTAAAATATGTTAACATATGATTCACCTCATCTGCTAAGATCAATTTTACACATATTCACTAATACTTACAGATTCCAATTCAAAATTTTTTTTACCAATTACGTTAGTCATTAAAAAAGGTAAATATAATATTCGATTCCTCCACTAAGATTCATACTTCAAAAATATTCACCAATTCCAACACATTCAAATTTAATCGCCAATTTCAGAGAAATTTAGTCATTGAAATTAATCCAAATACTACGCGTTTTATCCACTAAAACCACATTTCAAACATATTGCAATTCAAATTTATTCACCAATTCCACAAGTCAAAATGAGTATAAATGATTTATTTCATCCGCTAAGACCATATTTAAAAAATATTTGCCAATCTCAACACATTCAAATTTACTCACCAACTTCATTAGTCATTGGAATTGTGACATTGAAATTTCGACATTGAATTTTTCATTTGATACACTAAGACCACATTTCAAACATTCACCAATTCCAATCCAAATTTATTCACCGATTCCACAAGTCAAAATGAGTAAAAATGATTCATTTCATCCGCTTAGACCATATTTCAAAAATATTTACCAATTCCAACACATTCGAATTTACTCACCAACTTCATTAGTCATTGGAATTTTGCCATTGAAATTTTGTCATTGAATTTTTCATTTGATACACTAATACCACATTTCAAACATATTCACCAATTGAAATCCAAATTTATTCACCAATTCCACTAGTCACTAAAATAAGCAAAAATACGATAACTTTCATCATCCACAAGTACCAAACTGAGTTATTCCCACGGGACTTCTGAACTTAAAAATACACACAAAAAGAATTAAAAATAATACGGAACCTTGACTAGTCCTACACCACACTGCTCGAATCCTAATGGTGCAAAACTGCCAAACAAGAGATGAGCGGTAAGCAGACAACTAAACTCAACAATAAAATAAAAAATAAATAATTGAAAAAGTGACTTTTGAGAAAAGGGTTTCCCTCAGGTGGATGAGGAAGGATCGGCCCTTGGGCATTACGGAAAAAAACGATGGAGAGTTTTTCTTTTGGAAACAGTGGTTTTCTGCTTATAGTTTTTTTTAAAAATAATTTTTAATTTCAAGTATTTGATCAAACCGTGTTTTTGCCGAACCTTATTTCAATGTAGGCTAAAGTAGGCATATTTTGAAGGGATGGCAATATGCAATTTATTTAAGAGTAAAATTTAATTTTTTATGTCAACTATTTAAAGTGTAATTTTATCTAAATTGTAATTATCTAAAAAGAAATTTATTATAAGAATTATAAAAGAAAGATATTATACCATTAAAGTGTAATTATCTAAATTATACTAAATTAACTTCGTATTAAAAATAAGTTAAAAATTCTAGCTCTAGTTGTATAACAAAAATTTTGTAAGCAAATAATATACCTATATGGGAATTGAACATCATTCTAAAGGCTGCATATTCACCTTCTGGCGTTAGACGCAGCTATTTCCGTATTTTATGCACCAGTCCTTCTAGCACTAAATTTAAAATATTTATAAATAAGGAATTTTTATTGACGTTTTTATTTTAGCTTCCACACTACGTTTATAACGTAAAAAGTGGAAGGTATTATAATCGTTCAGTCCGTCTGTCTGTCCGTCACTCACTTTTATAGCCCTAACTACAAATGCTACGGACAAGTTTGATACGTCAAAACATTCAGCGCATCGAAATTAGAATACATTCAAAATTTCAGAAAAGAATTCGAATTCGAAGTACTTCAATTATTTAAAAAAAAAACTGCAAAATTTAATGCTCATTTAAAAAGCATAGGAAGCCATTTTCATTAGAATTTAATCACCATTTCCATTCGCAACAATCCCTCGAGAAACTATAATTCTTTTAGACAATAAATTAAAATAAATTTATTTTTGCGACATCGATCAGTTTGAAAGGACGTCAAATATATTTCACTACGAGATTCTTTGTACGTTATGATATGAAATGTTTTCATTCTATTTAAAACGAGGAATATTACATATTTATTCTTTGAAATATAAATTAATTTTTGCAAACGATAAGTAATAATTATTGAATTTTCGAAATAAAATAAATGAAACTAAGCCTAAGTAAATGAACTGCCCAAATTTAGCATGTAAATGTTTAATATAGAATATTAATGCTGTGTCTGTCGCCTTTTTACCTGTAACACAACTGTTGTGTGGAAGCGGGTTAAGTGACAGATTCTGTTACAAACCTACTTGTTTTTTCATTTGTAAATGATTTTGAGATCATTTTTTCAAAAATAAACCAGTCTAATTCTGATTTTCTAAACAAGTATGAAATTTGAAAAAAATAATAAGTAGAGAAAACTACTATATATATTTTTGTCCATTTCCAGTCCATTCGAAAGTTTAAATACAGCCCTGTGGCCTGTAGTGTCCATAAATTGACACAGCCTATATTTCTGGTATGAATTGAAGAGTACAGGGGGAAAAGAGCTTGATTTCGTAGGAATCTTTCCGTATTCTTTTGTGCTTGGCGGACATTGGCGACAGAAAACCGGTTTTTCTTTCGATTCTTCTTTCGCGGTACAAACGTGTGACTCGTGTCCACTGATCTCTGACGTGAATCAGGGTTGCCGTGAGAGAAAAACAAAATGAGTAACCGGTTTCCTTACACCAGTTTAGGCGATGACTCGCAATTGTTGCCAAAGAATCCTGATGCAGACAGATTCCTATGAAATCGAGCTCTTTTTCCCCTGTACTCTTCAATTGTTACTTTTAGCTTACATCATAGAATTCAACTTTTTGTAAGCAATAATATGCACTCCAAAAGATAAATTCTACATTTTAATTTCATCAAAATTTCTTTTTTAACCATTTAACGCGACATTGAATTCGTTTCACCTTAAACCCGTCTTTTATTTAAATCATTGTCGACAATCTAAATACATTTCGGGAAGATTTTTAAGAGAAATATTTAACTCGTTGTCTTTTTTCAACTGACGGAATTCCTTACAGATTTCATTCCTACCCTATCTTTGATCGTTTCTCCGATTGGTGCTTTGTTCCCACGTGACATCGATTCACCAATCGGTGCTCTAGACTTAATTTATTTGCTTTTATCATTTGTTGCTTCTCAAGAACTGAAACATACCCAGTGTAAAAAAATTAAATTTACAAAAAAAATCAATAGTAAAATGAACATATCTAATGATTCACAGAAAATATTTGACAAATATTTTGCGTGTTCAGCAATTCTTTAACTATTCAAGACGTGAAACTCTCCCATTGTTGGTTAAGGTCATAAAATTCAACTTGTAAAAAATAATATACACACCCAAAAACTAATTCTTTAAGGTAGATATCTACCTTCGAGGGTTTAATTTTTTTTTATTTCCTAATATTTTCACTTAGAATTTTCAGCATAGTTGAAAAATATGAATATTAGAACAACTTCGTAAAAAAAAAATAATTATTATTATTATTTACTTTATGGACAAAAAGTTTGACATTTCAGCCCAATTTTTTCAAATATTTAAAGCCCTACTCCTGCATTAATTTTATAGATTCAAGTCTAATTTGTTTTTTTTACATCATCATACAAGTGTGTAGATCAAAGCTATGTTGAGACATTTTAAAAAAATTAAAAAAAAATTTACAAAATTAAATGTCAAGGACACTCCAATTTTTTGAGGAAAAAAACGCATTTTCAATGTAAAATGTAGTTTTTTAAAACTTAGACAATCATATTTCATAAAAACTCAACATAGGTTCGTTTACTACATCATATGGGAAAAATTAACTTAATAGGATGATTTTCCTCTGAGCCTTAGCAGTTCGAAGGAGGTGAAAAGCTCAGAAATAAGTTTCCCAGAAAAACACGATTAAAGATATTAGTTGTTCACGTCATCTAAATTGTAAGAAAAACACATGAACCAAACGGCTGACGACTACCAAATTTGGACGCCATATTCTTCAATATGTAAGGTATAATTTCTGATAATAAATTTTTTTTCGGCAATTTAAAATTATTTTTTTATTTTCATGGTAGAGATCTACCTTAAGTTTATTCCATTGAAAATTATTTTTTAATTCTTATTTCCTCACAGAAGTCCCGTAACTACGTAAGAACAGATCTCAAAAACAATCTCGGTTCCGGTGTTGTCCTCCGCATCCCCCCATCGCGGAAGTGAACGAACTGCGCGTCCGTTGGAGCGTGTCTCGTCTTATTTCCCCACGCGACGGAATGCCGCAGACGAGAATGGGTTGGGGGTGGTAGAGGAGAGAAGAAAATAGAAACGTGACTGGGGTGGCAACACTTGCTTCTGTAGAGGTCACACGGTGTTAACTGGAGTCACTAGATATTAGTGTCTCCGACTAAGTAGCCAGAGTTGTGACAACCTTCGCTAAGTGGCAACCCGCGTCCACTGAGGTCAAATAAATTTGACTGGGGCGGCAACATTCGGAACTGAAGAGGTCACACGGTATTAATTGGAGTCACTAGATATTAGTAGTTCCTACTAAGAAGCCAGATCGTCACTTGACCGCGGTTCTTAATTACGAGGCGCAATTGGCTGTGTTAAAGCTCTTAAAGGTTGGTAGAAATAACAGCCGGAAACGATTAAATTGCCAAAAAATAAATTCTTCTGCTGTATTATAGAATATTTTTGCAAACGGTTTTTTTACATGAAAAATTTAACCGACTATTTGTTGTAAAATAATTATTGAAAATTAAAAAGAATATTCGAACTAACTGCTTGTTTCATTTATTTATTTCGAAAATGCAATAATATTTCTGCAGTAATTATTCAATAATTGTTCTCGTTTGCAAAAATTAATTTATTCCAAAGAATAAATATTGAATATTCTTCTCTTTTAAATAGAACCAAAACATTTCATATAAAAAAAACAAAGAATCTCTTAGTGAAATATATTTGACGTCATTTCAAACTGATTGATGTCGCTAAAATAAATTTCTTTTTATTTATATTTCAAAGAATTAAAGTTTTTCGAGTGTTTGTTGCGAATGGCAATGGTGATTTAATTCCAATTAAAATGGCTTTTTATGCTTTTTAAATGTGCATTAAGTTTTGCAGTTTTTAAATAATTAAAGAACTTCGGATTCGAATTTTTTCTGAAATTGTCAATGTATTCTAATTTCGATGCGCTGAATTTTTTGACGTATCACACTTGTCTGTAGCATTTGTAGATTGGGCTGTGAAAGTGGATAGACAGACGGACGGACGGACAGAACGATTATAATACCTTCCACTTTTTACGTTATAAACGTAGTGTGGAAGCTAAATTAAGCAGAATTAAAGTTTCGATATTCCTACTAAAAAGATTGAATAAATAAAACTCATAATGTATCAAATAATATCAATTCTCAATCGCATTTAAGAATCTCACCTTAAACCCATTATCCTTGATTCAGTGATTCAGTAACAAGAAAAACACCAACTATCCTTACTAGATATCTATTTAAAGAAAACAACGCCATTTATTCAAGTGACATTGATATTTCTAATATGAGGCACGATTTTCGTGACTATAAGTAAGAAAAAAACCATTTCATTTTGATTTGTTCGGTCTATCAATTTAAACGAGAATAAACGCTTCTGAATGGTAACAAAAATAAATGTTTAGAGTGATAGAAGTCCGTTTAAAACAGGTCTCGGTGTTAAAATTAGGGTTGAAGGTAGAATCGTTTTTTGTTCTTTCATACCCGTTTTATTTATAACAGGTTAAAATTGGAGTAAAAATTCTAAAGAGGGATAGTTTTTAAGACCAAAGACCTAATGCATTTATTGTGAAATTAAATAACTGTCACAGTATATTTCTTTTCAATTTATTTCTTTTTTTTCTCCGGATATGAAAATTGTTGTGACAAAAAATAAAGCAAATATGAAGGGAAAATATTTTTATAATATGTTATACTAGCAAACGTATACCCGTTCTTCGCACGGAATAAAAAAAATATCAAATAGATTCCAAATATGTGTACCATATACCCTGTTATAGGATCATAAACTTATTATTGTTTCCTCTCGTTATAAATTATAAAATCCCGTTTCATTGCCTTAAAATTCCGAAATGAAAAATACGCTATAAAATGCACTCATAAATGTCATCACAATTCCCTCATAAATATATAAAACCTTTTAGCTCATTTGGCGCGTTTTGGGAAATAATTTGGCGAGAAAATAGATATAGCTGTACAATTTGGTAGCTATAACACAATGACCTTCGAACAACCGACCAGCTTATAAATTATTTATAAAAGAAATTGCCTATTTGGGGAATTTTAGTTAATAATTTGGCGAGTTTGGCAACGTATTTGGCGAAAAAATAAAGACATAAAACACTAATATGCAGCTCTAGTGCGATGGCCTTTATTAACCATCATAGTTCAGTAATAGCTTAACTATACATTTATTGCTTACATATGCATTATGCATACATGCAGTCAACAGAAAAATCAATGAAAAAATCATCAAATAAACCCACAATAAAATCCGGGAATGAAGACTGGCGGAATTACGTCACTTGAAACATGTCAATTATTTTTCAAATAATGAATTTAGTTTCTGAAAGTAATAGCAATAAAATAAACATTTTGAATTTTAAATGTTTTCGTTAAAAGTTTTATTTAATTTTTTCAGCCGATGGCATCAGGAAAGAGAAAAAATGATCAGATTTGAGCGAAAGTGGTGTATTTTTTTCAGAAAATTACGAATTTTCTCTAAAAATGGAACAAATACGAAAAATCTAAGCCTCAGGTGCACATGTTGGTATTAAAGGGAATCTATCTTGAAAATTTAGAATTTCTGAGGACAGTATAAGTAGGTCTTTTACGATCCGAAGACAAACACACAGACGCACAGACTCTTTCTTTTATTATTATAGATTTGGTGAAAAAATGCATGAATTATAAAGCAATATTTTAGCGGAAATATTTTTATAATTATTTTCATATCTGGTGAAAAAATGTATGAAATATTAAGCGATATCTTGGCGAATATTCAAATTTTAAAAAATTACGATTGCACTGAGACTGATGATACCTCCTGAAAATCTTTTATTGAAGTTCAATTCGTGATACAGTAGAACCTCGATTATCCGATCTAATTGGGAATAGCCCTCGTGTAGCTCTAGTGCGACGATAATTCAACAAACCTAAACCGATCTAATTGGGACCGGAGGTAAGTCGGATAATCGAAAATTCCGCATAATAGAGAATTTTCATTAAATAGTAAAATTTATGATACAGAAGACCGCCAAAAGTCCGCGGACCTGAAATTTAGGAATTTAGAACGTATCATATCCTTACTGGTTCTGCAGTTGTAAACATTGAATTTTAGGTTTTAGTTATCTTTAAAATTGAAACTTTCTAGCAAAAAGAAAGTTCTAAAATATTATTTGGACTTTCTATTATTAATTTTTTTTTTAATAGCTGAGCGGAGTTTTGGGAAAAGTGCTTATTTTTTGTTTGTTTTATTGTATCTATAGATATCACTTGTAGTTTCACGACTTTAGACAATTCCAGGATTTTTTCGAAACTTTAGAATTACTAGAAATCCTAAATTTTCGAAAAAATAACGGAATTGTAAACGAAATACGCTTTTACTTTTATGAGTTGCCGAAGTTTTCTGGCTTAAGGGGACGCATTACCCAAAATTTAGATCTGCCCAGAAAATAATTAAACATGCTCGAATGCTGTGAGCTAAGGATATTGCAAAAAAAAGGATTCTTTTATAATGGTGGAGGTTTATTGAAAAATATATAGTGGTTTGGTAAAATGGTTTTTGAAATTTTATTATTGATTTTTAAATATTTAATTTTTTCAACTTGTGAATGGTTAAAACCCTAAGGCTTTTAGGTAAATCAATGTCGAGCTCCAAAATTTTTCTTCCTGTGTTGAAACATATGCATTTAACAAAAGTTGGTATGGGATAAAGTCTAGTGTGAATAGATTTTTTAAAAAAAAATTATGAAGGTGAAAATTTACAAAAAAATATTATTTTTGGCCATTTTTATACATAAAACTACAGAACTTTTTTTGTTTAACTGATAGCTCAATATCCATACCAACTTTTATTAATAGATGTTGTGGGAACATTTTGAAAAAATTCCATTACAAATTCTTTAATTTAGGAGGAGGAGCATTTTGAAACGGAGATCAAATTTTTAAAAAAAAAAAACTTACGTTTTCATATTTATCATTTGTTCGTATATGTTTATTGAATGTTAGTTTTTTGTAAAAATAGTTTAAATTCAATGCTAGGGATAAAAATATTTGATTTAATTTTTTGGGTACCGCGTCCCCTTAAAATAATTTTCCCCGATTTCCCCAAGTTTCCCGATTTAAGAAACACCGGAGAATTCAGATTTCAAAATCGCCGGAGATAGATCACTTTATAATCGCATAGAGATCGCACATTTTTAGAAATATTTGATTCGGCTTAGGGACGGTCGGTTAACAGAGAGTTCCGGATAAGAGGGGACGAATAATCGAGGTTCTACTGTATTTTCAAATCCTATTATGATCAGGTTTTTTTTCCTAATTTTTTTTCCCGAACTCGGTGTCCAATTAGGAAATAGTGATTAAAGTTCAGTTCTCAGAATCATAGCTGGTTAGTGTTGATATTATTTCAAATTGTTTGCAGCAAAAGTTTATAACGAAATCCCTTACCAATAAGGAAGTAAACTACACTGTTAAAAATTTGGTTCGATGTATAACCAAATATTGGTTCCCATTTAGCTGCAACCAAAATTTGGTACTACATTCCACGAAATATTGGTGCGACCCCAGACACCAACTTTTGGTGAGACGTTAAACGAAATTTCGCGTTTTCGTTTCACCATTATCTGGCGAGACGTTGAACCAAATTTTAAGTTTTTATTACTCCAATTGTTGGAGAAAACTTGAACCACAAATTTTTGCGAATTCGTTACTCTAATTCTTAGAAAGTTTAAGTTGAGTTTAACGATTATATCATATATAATTATATATTATGTATTTTTATTTGGGGCGTTTCAGAAAATTGTTTTCTGCAAGTTTACAGTTACAATGTTTAGTTATAGGACTTATCTTTTTATATAAGAGATTTCGTGTAAAAGTTATTGAACATTTAGGTTTCGATGTAGGAAAAATAGGCTTTTTTTAAAAAATAGTTTACTGAAAAGTAACAAAAAATAAAGGAACAAAGTAAAGCTTTTTCTTAAATGGTGACACTGTTTTTGCCTTTTCTAATACAAAAATAATTCTTAGTTGTATTTAAAAAGAAACTTATTTTATATGATAATTAAGTTTTAAAATGCTTATGGTTCCCAACTTCCAACCTCAGTATGAGGATGTTATACATCTGCAAGTAGGTAAACAATTTTATTTTTTTGATTATTATAATGATCTGTTTTTTGCTTTTCATATATTTATTGACTCCGAATGAGCATATACTACTGTTAATTTGTTATAATATTCAACACTGTTTTTTTTTTCAACAAATATTTTTTATCCTATAATTTTTAAATGTCTCTAAAAGTCTTTTAAATAATATTTTTTTAAAAGATTGTTTAAAACTTGAAAAAAATAATATTCGCTTAAATATATACAAGAGCAGTTTAACAGTTTTACCTTAACAAAAACTAAAAATCCAATTTATTCAAAAGAAAAAGAACTGGAAAACTGTCCACCTGTTTCAAAAATAGAGCGTAAATATCTCGCACTTTCAAAATAGATGTCAATCAAACTGTCAATTACGGTTTCGAGTATCATGCTGATTTTCATTCAAATTTAAATTACATCAATCAAAATCATGAAAAATGGAATGCCACTTCATATATATTACACATATCAATCATAAAACTTTTAAAATAAGTTGTTTATCATTTTTTATTAGTTTCTAAATTGATATGAAATCTTATTAGCTATATTTTCGAATATGTTGATAAGATTTTATTTTTTCATGTAGTATATTACATTCTTCTGTCAAGTGTTAAATATGTATTTGATTTATTAATGGCTCTATCAATTGATATGAGTGTTTTGGTGACCTATATTTTCATTGCTTCG